>VZTN01028521.1:861460-939272 GCA_013400515.1 Erpornis zantholeuca
AGCGCGCTCCCGCCTCACGGCGGAGTCCGGGGTTCAAAAAAAAAAAAAAAAAAAAAAAAAAGAACGGGAAGGGAAATACTATTGGGGAAAAAAATTTAATTGTTGAAGTGTTTTCCGGCCCCTTGGAGGTGCCCAGGCGGGCGGCGGAGTGGGGGAAGGTGCCGGAGGGGTCGCTACCCATTCCAAGGAGGTTAATTCTGGCAGAGGCTGAGAGGAAAGTTTAAAGGAAAACAAAACAAAGAAAAAGAAATACAAATTTCAACCCCTGCTCGAGGCAGGGAAGAGGCGTTTTCGGCGGGGGAAAGGCCGTCGGATCGCCGATGCGTGCGGGTCTCAACCCGCTGCTCTCGGTTCTCCCTCCAGGTTCCTCNTAGGTCGCCGCCGCCTTTCATCGACGTCTCGAGGCGAAGGGTGGGAGCCATCCCCATCCCAATGTCAATCCCCATCCCCTCTGCGTGTCGGTGGTCCGGCCCCGGGATGAGCTGTCCCGCTGGCATCCCCGACGGGAGAGGAGAGGATGATTTTATTCGGGGATGGGGAAATGGTTCGGGAACGGGGTATGTGCGGCTGACCCTGGACAGAGGTGGGATAGGGCAGGGGGGTGCGTGTGTGACAAGAAGAGCAAAGACCTCGTTTCAAAGCAGAGCAGTTCCCCTGGAGGACAGAGGAGCAGAGGCCGTTCAACCCCTTCCCTCCCCACCCCACCATCACCCCNATCAGGGTCTGGCCCTCACCCCCAACCATGGCCAGTCGGCTTATTCCCACGACTCCAGCAACTTCCTCCACTCGTCGGCCGGCTCGCCCGTCTACGTGCCCACCACCCGGGTGCCCTCCGTCCTCCAGACGCTGCCCTACCTGCAAGGCTGCGAGCCGNCTCCCCACCCCACCATCACCCCCGAGATATCTCCTTCCCACAATATCGACTTTGTGCCTGTGCTTCAATACTTACCCTTGTGTTTAAATTAGCGGGGCAGATTTATAGCTCCCTCCCTTTTAAGTAATTTATTGTGGTAAATTAGTTTATATTTGAACAGACTCTCGGTCTCCTCATTCACCTTCGCCCAAACAGGTCCGTAGCTGCATTGCTCTGCGGCCTTTGGGGAGATACCGAAAGGCGCTCAGGCGTTGAACAATAAACTTCAATTCCTTTGCATCCACACCGAGAGTCCCTTTAAACCAAGCTCTGAGCAAATAAAGTTTTGGGCTTGATTTAACAGGACTCTTCGTGCCCGGAGTTTATAACCCCGGGGGCACTCCACCAGCCTCCTCCGGTTGTGGTTTGCAAAGTCCTTTAAAAGCCACTTCAAGATCTCAGCCGCGTTATCATCTTTACTGCGGTGAACCGAATTATCTTATCTTCACCCCAAGAACAAAGTTAAAGCAGGGAAGCAGCCCCCTCCCCACCGAGCTCCCTCTCCGCCTCGGCTTTTCCTCCCACACCGGAGGTGCTGGGCAGCGGTTTATTTCCAGGATTTTCTCTTTGTGAAAATCCGATGCGTCGTGCGGGAAAAGATCGTCCTGCTGAGGGAGGTGATGCCTCAGAAATCTTTGCTGCACTTTGAATTCGAAGCTTTAGGATCCAGGTTAGCGGCTGCCGTCCTCTCTGCCGTTTATTTTTGCTCTTGGATAGTGTAGTCTCTCAAGTAGCCTAAACTATTTTTTTTAATTTTATTTTTTTTAATTTAGTGAGTTAATATAATTTTTTTTACCCCTTCTCTTTACGTTTTATTTCTATTTTCCATTTTTCTCCTTTTAAAGTTTTGCTCTTTTTCCTTTTACTTTCTGTTGCATCATTAATCTGATCGAAGATTTAAAAAAATAATAATAAAAGCTATTTTTCCTCGTGAGAAAAGAACGCGAAGAATAAGTTGTTTTTAAAAATAGGCAGGAAAAACAGTAGGAGGAAAAAGACCGACTCTCGATTGTGAGATGCCCCGGTTTACTCCGGGCTGCCCGTTTGCCGCTGAGCCGTGCTCGGGGCGGGGATGCACCGCGGACGGTGCTCCGCTGCTCCTTCCCTGGATTTTTTTCTTTTTTTCCTCTGGGGAAAGAAAAAGTGAGGAAGAGCCTCTCTAGCAGGAACTGGGGCCCCGGGCGGCCGGTGGTACTCTCCTGGGGAGCCCGGGAGCCCCGCGGGTGCCAGCCCCGCATCGCTCGGCGGGCAGCTCTGAGCCTTTCCTTCTCGGGCCGTGCCCCGCGGCCAGCGCCTGGGTGTGTTTCCTGATGGAAATCAGGGAAATCGCCCCATTTTTCCCCCTCTCCCATTTAATTTTGCACCCCGGGGCGCATCATCGCGCTCTCCCGCTGATGACCAGGGAGACCCCAGCCCCGTTCAGCCCTTCGGCGTCTTTCGAAGAAGGGATGGTGGAAAAGGCGGTCTTTTGGTTTTTAATATTTCGCTCTTTGAACAAAATATTAAAAGATTAAGGAGCGGAGGGAATAAAGGGGTTGGGTTCACACTTCTCGATGGAGGTAAATCCCCTCCGAACAGGGATTTCCCCTAGTACTGGGGCAGAGAGGACTGGAGACCCTCTCCCGCAGGGTCCCCGGGGACATCCCCGTGCGCCGGGGATGGTTCCTGACCCTCACGCCGCGGGCGTTTGTTCCAGAGTACCTGGAGGAGTTCCCCGGGGACGGCCGGGAATGCGTGAACTGCGGAGCCATGTCCACACCGCTCTGGAGGAAGGACGGCACCGGGCACTACCTGTGCAACGCCTGCGGGCTCTACCACAAAATGAACGGCATCAACCGGCCGCTCAAGCCGCAGAAGAGGCTGGTAAGAGGGGAAACCCGGCCGGGGTGCCCTGTTCCACTCGGGGCTGGCTGGAGGACAGGGTCTGGGGGCTGTCGCAGTGCCTGTGCTGTTGGGATCTCTGTACTTCTGTTAGGGTCTGTCTGACCCCCTGTCCTCCCGCAGATGAAGTGCCAGGACACCCTTGTTGCGGCGCAGAACGGGCTGGGGTCAGGGGGAGTGGGGAGACGCCAGAGGGGTTTCTGCCCTGGCACGAGCGGTGGGCAGTGGAGACAGGGCCGCAGGGACTGGAGGGGCCCCAGGGCTGCACAGAGGGTCTGCACCAGAGCCGAGCAGGGACAATCAGTCCTGCCTGTGCCTGGGACCCTGCAGGCTTCCCCTGGCTCCATTCCTGCAGTGGTTGTATTGCTTTGTATTTTATAATTATAATTATTATTGTTGTTGTTATTATTATTATTTCCTAGTTCTCCATACAGACACGCATGGTCTAGGCACAGCAGTTGAACAGGAGTCAGGGCTTGTCCTGAGCTGGCCCAGCTGGTTTGTGGCTGCTCACGATGGGAGCAGGATGGGGCCCTGCTCCCTGCTGCCTTCACCCACCCGCCTAAAGGGAAAACTTGGGGTTTGGCAGTTCCCAGTTTCCCTGCTGGTTACAGCATCAATTCCCTCTGTCAGTGTAATATTGGGCTTCCTCCAATTGGGATCCCATGGTGAGAGAGGAAAGGCACGTCCTTTTTTTTTTTTTTTGTGGAGTCGCTTTGGGATGTTTAAATTTGGTGGTAACAGTTTTGGTTTTAGAGCTTGTCATCAGACGCCGTCATTACAAACAGGATGTTTGTTGGAGCTGTGCTGGGGAACAGCTGGGAGCTCCTTGGGCTTTCAGTCGGTGTGTTCATGGATTATTTTTTTGTATTGCAAAACAAATTATTAGCAATAATCCAGGAGTGACAGGTTTCTGTGTAAGAAAATCAGTCAGGAAAAAAGAAAAGGTTGAGATTGAGCAAGATGTTTCATTCTGATTCCGACCCTCGGAAATGTAGCTCTGGATATGCAAAATAAAATTAGTAGTAGATCCATGGGAAATCCCCCTGTTTTGTTCATCACATTAAAATCAAGGCATTTCTGTGAAACATTTAGCATTATCCTGCAGGATTTTCCTGTCTCTCCAAAATCCTTCTGTCTCCTTAAATGTGATGACATTAAATCTGCACCCCCAGTCGCTGCTGTGCTGCAAATCTCAGAGTTACGCTGCTGATTTCTTCAGAGCAAACACGACCCGTGCTTAGAGAGAGGTGCAAAACAGCACAAATCCAACTCTGCATTTCAGACTGGCATCCAAATGTGTCACTGGATGAATTTCTAGGGGAATTTTGAGCAGCTTTTCCCTGAGGGAACTGGAGACACCTCTCTGTTATTCCATACTTTATTTCAGCGCATGGGAAGGGAGACAGCCGTGCGGTGCCTGCACCCTGCCTGAGCCTCATCGGGAGCACCCGTCAGGCATTTTTCAACAAGAATTTCACCAAAGTTTTCTGATGGAAAACGCTTGTTTGCAGAATTAGACCGTTTCCCAAGGATGAGCAAATATAGCTGGGAATTACCAAAGTACTTCAAACCTTTTTTATTATTTCGGCAATAAATACCATAACGATAAAGCTCAAATGAAAGAGCCAATTCTTGTCCAGGGAAAGAGTTTTTCTAGGGTGGAATTACTTGAGGGGATTTTAGTTTATGGATTAGTAAAGGGGCTGCAACTTTGACTTTCCATCCTGACTTTGCAATGAAACGTTTTGAAACCTTGGGTTTTCCCAAGGCAGTGAAATATCTTGTTGCAACAAGTTCTGCCCTATTGGAAGGAGAGGGATCTACTGATGATGGGCAAGAGGGTGCCAGCTCTGGGAGCGGAGCAGTGAAGGCAGTGCCTCCATGGCTGTAGGAACGGTGAAATCGGCTCTCACAGTGCCGTGAAATACAGACACAGGAAAGAAAAATGGTTGCTTTCGTCCTTTACGTTATGACCTTTGTTCTGTACGTAGACACTGTGCTGGGAGTTATTCTGACTTCTGTTTTCACAAAGCAAAGTCCCCCAGAAGTGAACACAACATGGCCCAGGGAATGATGTCCTGCAGCTCAGCCTGCTCGTGCATGGGCGAGGGAGAGCAGCAGTAGTGTAGTTCCCACTTCATTTTTTGTTTCTTTTTTTGCAAGATAAGGGCAACATCCTTTACGCAACAGGGACAGCCATTCTGCTCCAGCCTGTGTCTGGATTCAAAATGCTGTGGCTTTCAGCAGAAAGGGTTTTTGTTAGAGGAGGATGGAGGCAGCACTAAATAAAGGCAGCACCTTTTCTAGCCAAAGTTTCTTGGTGTGTTTCACAAGATGGTGTTTTAGACCTAGTCTGAAAAGTCAAATCACTTTTGGAACCAGGAGCAGCTGGTGGAGTTTCATGGCTCATGTTATTTCCCCTGTTAGGAGGGAATCTGCCCTGCACATTGCAGCACAAGGGGCAGATGCATCAGAATCCTGAGCTAAAGGACTAATCTGACTTTTTCCAGCTTGTCTCAGAGGATATTTTTTCCACCTCGGCCCAGGAGGAATTTTTTCAGCCTGTCCGTTTTTACAGTTTGCAGTGAGCAGTGGGTTTGGTGACAATTTTAGGGATTTGGGATGGGACTGATCACAGCCCTCGGACAATCCAGTCGGACCCTAGAGCCACCCAGTGCTCAGCATGCATGCCTTGGTTTTCTTCTGCCCCTCAGTTCTTGCTGCTCCCTAATCCTCCAAGGTTCAGGTTTGCCCAGAGCCGTAGCAACAAAGGCAACTCTCAGAGGATGCTGCTGCCTTTGGCTCTGAGCCTCAGATATCCCCGCTTTCAGAAGCTGAGCTCAGATATCTCAGCACACTTTGCTACTCCTTTCCTGTAAACCACAGATCCCCTCGAATCTGCTGGAAATGGGATCAGAAAAGCATTGATTAAATCTGGGGTTTCAGTGCCTTTTTTTTTTTTTTTTTTCCTGTGAAACTCAGTGGTTTCTTTTCCACCTTTGAAAAGGAGGTGAAGAAAAGTCCCCGACAGCTTGGTCTCCCTTGAAAGGACCTGTCTTGCTGGATCTGAATTTTTTGGGCTCTCCAAGCAAGTCTCACACGCAGTGAATTCAATAGGCACCAACTCACCATTCCTTCAACTTATCAGCAGCACTTGGCTGTCAAGCCAGGTCTGTGAAGAGTTTTTGTTTGAGTGTATGGTGCATTTGTATAAATAAACACTGAGCACAATGTTGAAGTCAACAACTTCCTAGACAAGGTCAGAATGGTACAAAGGCAGTGGGGTGGAGGCAGGCAGAAATGCATTTTCTTTCAAGAGAATTGCTGGGAAACCAGCAATAATGTATTGTACCCATGTCCTTCGGTGAGCAATGGTAGCCTTGACTGTCTCTTGCTTGCTAAGCTGGCAGGCTGTGGTGCAGGGGCAGGTTCTCATGGAGTTTCCGAGGTCTAAGCTGTAATATTGGTGGTGGAGGATGGTTTCTTCTCTCCCTGGCTGTGCAAAGAGGAGCCAGCCTGCAGAGTGACATTCAGGAGGTATAGAAGGCACTTTTGGCTGTCCCATCAGGAAGCCCACAAGCAGGTTGTGATGCAGTGCTGGCAGGGTGGGCAGAGCTCTGAAAGGGCTGGCATTGCCCTTGGGCCACCAGAGCCACGGGTCTCACTGTCACCTCCTCTGCAAGATGTGGACAAAACATCCTGTGAAACATCTCACAGGGAGATGTGGTGGCCCAGAAAATCTGAGACTTTTGAGAGGGCTTTGTGCTGGCCTTTCCTCATCTGCAGGTGAGGACAGATTGCAGCAGGCACCATTGTCCCAGGGCTGAGTGCCTCCAAATTCCCTTCTGCACGCACAGCAGGAGTTGGACCTCAGAATCCGTGCATCCATCAGGTGCTCAGCACCTCCCTCTGCTCCCAGCAGATCCGAGCTCCCTCCTGGTTGCGGGGAAGAGCAGCACAGCCCTGGCAGCTGAAAGGCTCTAAGGGCACTCTGTAGCTGCCCCAGGATCTTGATGTGACACCAGGGCCCATATTAGGGACAAAGATTGTTGTCTCACCCTCTGTGCCAGGCTTGTCAGCTCACACCCTGGTGTATTATTATTTTTGCCTGGTTATTTCTTGCAAGCTGAACAATTCCCAAAGCCATGCCATTATCTGCAAATAGTTGCTGAGACCTCTTTGCTGAGCAGTGAGTGAATCAAACACAGGGCATGTAACTTGTGCCTCTTGAAACCTAAAGCTGATCTTTATTTGATTGCTAACCTTGTAAAAACATTTCATTTTTATTCCTACTCTTCCCACCTCATTCGTTATATTGCTCAGTCAGGATATCAAGCAATCATGGAAAAATAAACAAACAGGGAGTTCTTTATTGCCTCCATCACCTTTTGTCTGCCTTCGAGCGGATTCAAAGCAATTTTTCTGATAGTTGAAGAACTTATTTAGACACCTGAATGTGGAGAGCCTGAGATATTACTTATGCCACAGGCATCTTACACTTAGTGGGGTCTTTTATTAAAATAGTTTCAATACCTGGTGTTAAGAGACTCTCAAATGAAATGCCTGTTGAGCTGACAAATCTGTATAAAGAGAGATGGGAATTTTCCAGCGGCTTGGAGGGAAGTTGTCAGAAATGAGTTTGCTGCTCCTGCCAGAACATTTTCTTTCTCCATTTGGAATTATTAATATTTCAGAGCCAGCAATCACTGCACTCACAAAATATGTCATTAATTAATGTCTGCAGGGTGTTTCTGCAGCCTGTAAGAGAACAGATTATCTGTGAGACTTGATTGAAGAATAACCTCCCTGGTCTCACCATGGACCAGTTCAGTTTGGTTCTGCTCAGTTCAGCCAACCGATTCCAGTTGTCTTAAATCAGAGATTATTTGGGATGTTGCTAACTTTAGTGGTAGTTCTGAGTGCAAGAAAACAGAAGAGTTCGCTTAAAGCATGAGTTTGCTTTGTGCATTTAAAGCCCAGCTGGGATTTTCCATCTCTTTCTCCAAGTGGATCTCCTAGAGGGAAGTTCTCTATGCTCTGAGTCCTGATGGCTTCCAGTAGATTCGCTGGAAGTTTGTGAAATAAGTGGCAAGGATATTTTCCAGGTTTATCAATCAAAACAAAAAAAAAAAAAGAAAAACCCAAACCAAACCAAACCAAAAAAAAAACCCGAAAAACCCAAACCAAACAAACACTTGCAAATTGGAGTGATCTCGTTTGAACGCAATTTCTTTGATCTGGATTTGGCTCTCGCGCGCGTTTCGCCTCTCCTGGGAATGCAGTGTACTGGGAGATCTCATTTTTGTATGAAAGGAAACTTCCCAGCCCATGGCTCCTGTGCCTGTGCTCACGTGTTTGCTTGCTTGTTTTGAAGTCTTCATCGAGACGTGCTGGCCTCTGTTGCACTAACTGCCACACCACCAACACCACGCTGTGGAGGAGGAACGCCGAGGGCGAGCCCGTCTGCAACGCCTGCGGCTTGTACATGAAGCTCCACGGGGTGAGGAGCACATCCACGCCGGGAGGGACCCTCTGGGGTTTGGGGTCACTGCCCAGCAGCTCTAGGAGGTCAGCTTTGCAAGGACCAGCCTCTGGACTGGACCCAGACGAGCTGCTGCACCACAGTCCTGTCTCCTTGAACAGCTCAGTCTGCTGGGGTTCTCGAGGGTGAGGCTGAGGGAGTGCAGGAATGCTCTCAGCTTGCCCAGAGATGTGGATGCTCCATCCCTGGAAGTGTCTAAGGGCAGTTTGGATGGGCCTCAGTGCAGCCTGGGATAGTAGGAGGTGTCTCTGCCTGTGGCAGTGGAGCTGGAACTATATGATCTTCAAGATCCCTTCCAACACAAACCATCCTAGGATTCCATGAAAAGAAAGCTTACCAGGCTCCAGGAGCTGGAGACTGAAGCTCCCCAAACCCAAACTGAGATAAGGAGCATATTTCTTCTCTATGGGCTAATTAAGAATATGTGAAGGATGCCAGGGAGCCCACATGGAGGCTGATAACCTTTACCCACAGAGGATGGGATTGCTGGAGACTCCATCCCTCCATAAAGGCTTCTTTAAATTTTTGCCATGAAGGCTGAAGCCTCTTTACCCCATACCCATTCCCTCTGAGCCCTGCAGGCTCTCAGTCTGTCACTGTAATTTAATAGGGCCTTGTCGCAAAGGTCACTCATAAATCAGGAAAAGAAAAATAGGAAATAAAGGAAAAAACAAAATTTGTGGGAAAGCCTTAGCTGTTAGCCTTAGACATCTTCCAGCCAAGGCCTGATGCAGAGAAAAATAGCTCTTAGTGAAGGACAAGGACTTTAGGTGCTTTGCATGAGCTACAGCACAGAAATAGAAGAGCAACACGTGTGGGAAGGAGCAGAATAAAATACAATATTAATGATTCCAAACTTTATGCATGTCAAGGTACCACGACCTCTGGCCATGAAAAAGGAAAGCATCCAGACAAGGAAAAGGAAGCCTAAAAACATTACCAAAGGCAAAGCCTCAACAGGTACAGTGCTGTTATGATCCATCCTGGGGCCTTGGAGCACAGTTCACTTCAACATGTTTTCTGCAGGAAATTATAATGATTAGAAAATAATGTGATTTCTTTTCCCTGATGATTTCTTTAGATCCAGGGCCTGTATTTATGCATAGACCTCATGTGATAGGAGGATTCTAGGTAGATCTCAGTGCTGCCTTATTCTTGTGAGGTTCCTCTGAGCTGTGGGCACCTGGCTCCAGTGCAGCAGTGCTCATGTTCAAGTGGATTTTCTTGATTAAATAAATGGGGAAAAAAAACACTTCCAGATTTTGAAAGGGTTCCCTCCTCCTCCATCAGCCTCTTGACAGCCAAATACAAAACCTTTTCTGACAGAGATGTAGTAGAAAGAGAACAGTAGAGCCATGCTGTGAGATGCCATGGTTGCCATTAAAATAGAAATTTCTTTTAAGAGCAGATTTGCACCCACATTGCTTCACTGCCCTCTACCAATTGTCTTCCAGGATCCACGACTTCGGCCACTAACTCCCCTTCTTCCATTACCAACTCAGACAGCACGGTCACTTTAAAGTCAGAGCCCAGCACAACCTCACAGTATCCTGGACAAACCATCGTGTCCCAGGTAAGGAGCAGGGCCCAGAGCCATCTCCTGCTGGGGTGGGTGATGCACACACCTCCACGGCTGCTGCCCTGCGGGGCCTTGATGACATGAAGTGATTAATTCATTGCACTGTGGCCACCAGCCTGACGGGCTCCCTCAGGCTGAGAAGAGCCAGGAGCATGAGCCAAGATGCTGTGGATGGGAAAGGTCTCCAGCCTGTTGGCTTCCCATTGGATTTTTCGTCCCGCAGTGGGGAACTGGGGTGTCCAAGCTCTGCTGCAGCTTCAGTGCAGAGCTGAGTTTAATTCCCATCTCCTGCCGTGAAAGCACAAAACTGTTGAGTTGATGAGGTCAGCCCAGGGTGGAATCCCCTGTAGCATCCAAGAAAAGGCCCCCTGGGCATGTGTTTTCTGCACCTTATAGCCCTGAGGTGCTCAGTGACCACAGAGCTGTGGTCCTGTCAGAGGCCTCACTTCTCTCACAAGTTTTCTTTAGGGGGTGGTTGCTATTTCATCTTGGTATAGGAGAAAAAAGGCTCTAAATCAATGCACACATCAAAATTTTGTGGCTCAACACTGTCTTTATGGTGAGTCTAAGCCCTCCCTGAGCTGGACATGTGTGTGGAGGGGAAGCTCAGCCCCAGCACCAAAGGGCCTGGTGCAGCACCCGTTACACCGTATGGGATAGGGATTTTTTTTTTGTTTGAAACCAAGAAATATGGTTTGTGCTGTGCTCTGGAAAAATATACACACACCTAAAGATCTCCAGACTGGATATATTTAATCCATGTTAAATTCAGATGGGCCCTGGGATGCCTCCTCTTTGCCTGGTCATCACGGTTGCATTGAGGGTGCAGCACCTTTCCGGACTGCTCTGAAGGGCAGCATCAGGGATAACCTGTCCCAACCCATCCTAGTCCTACCTCTGCGTTATGACAAAGGGCCAGTGGTTAATGACAGGCTTTCTAAAGCCCCTCTGCTTCCCTCCCCGGGGCAGGCACAGAGCCAGTCGGACGAGGCGCTGGCCGGCGGCCACGCCGACTTCAAGTTTGAACCCGAGGACTACAGCTTCTCCCCCAGCAGCATGGCCCCGCAGCCCGGGCTGAGCGTGCCCCTCCGGCAGGACTCCTGGTGCGCCCTGGCGCTCGCCTAGGAACCCCCAGCCTCCAGCAGAAAGCCTCGGGACCAACGTTTTTGGCTGTCCTATGGGCAGGAGGAGGAGCTGCCCCAGCGCCCCAGGACTGCAGGGGGTCGAGCCACGGCTGCAGGACAGGTTTCTCTTGGAGGATGCTCATGGAAAACGCCAGCTGGATGGGGATGGGATGACCCCAAAAAAGCTCATCCTTCCCCAGAGCGACCCAGGGCTGCCTCCCCAAGGGCGGAACTCTGGGGCCGCCTCCGTTTTGCCGGGGAAAGCCTTCCTCCTCTGAGATGAAACCAGCAAATAAATGCATCCCAGAATCTATGTTTATTCGCAGTGATTTCTCCCTCCTATGGCTCCACTGTGTGCAATTTATTCCACTTTCCAATAAAAGACTGTAATAACATGGCACCAAATAACTTAATTTTATTAAAATGTAAGCTACGTGGCCTGCCGTATGTTTTATTGGCCACAAGAGGAAGAAAAGAGAAAAAAAAAAAAAAAAGCAATGGTTGTTTTAAACATTTACTGTTTTATATTAAAAACGATCATTTCTATAGAGTGTTAGCTTCTGAAGTGTTTTGCATATCAACACTGAGCTGATGAGTCATACATGAAATAAACATGCTGCTCTTCCCTTTCCAGCTCCAAACAAAGAGGTTTTCTATTATTATTTTAGGCAAACGACATGACAGAAATGGTCAAAACCTCCCAATAATAAAAGAATACTAAAATGCTGGGTTTTTCTTTTGTATTTCCTGATTGGTTTTGATGTTGCCAAGTCTGAGCATTAGAAAATCAGAAGTTAGTCCTCCAAAACTTAAAAGAAAGGCTTGAGGGACTGAAAAATAAGGGGTGTATTGGAGGTGTAATTGTTTGAATTCAGTTTTGGGGATGTTTTGTTTGTTTCCAGCTTTCAGCCAAGCAGAGCAGATTGCTTTTTAATTATTTTAATGAAGGTCGAGCAGAAAACAATTTCTTGGAGCTGAGTTGTACCAAAAGATCTTCAGTGATGCAAAACCCACACCACACTTCCAAAAGCTGGCAGCAGCATGTTTTTGCAGGACCTCAGAAGTGGGAAATGGGGGTCCTGTAAGTCCCAAGGAACCTGGGGATGAGGAGTAGACCATCCTGAAGAGGAGAGCTGGGTGGGAAATGAAGGGGAAGCAAGGTCATGAAGTTACTTATGGCCTACTTTATTTGTTATTTCTAAATAAAACCCCCAGCCTCACTGTACAGCTATTTATGGCCAGGAAACTGTCAAGTAATAGTTCCTTAATATAGAAGTTGACCTGTCCAGGGCTTCCTGGAGCAACTCTTCCTCTTGTCAGAAGAGATGGATTGCTTGATTTTTATTATAAACAACAGGCTAAAGAGGATCAGGGAGAGTGAATCTGACATCAAGTCACAGCTCAGCTGAGATGGAGGATGATGCTTTCCACCATGCAACCCTTGCTGGAGGAAAGGAGATGCTTCAGGTGCTGGGGAGCCTTGATCCCCTGAAGGGGCTGGTGTGTGCAGGCAGGGTGGGGGTTCAAGCCACCCTTTTATCAAAGCCCATGGGTGAAAACTGTCTTTGGAGGAGAATTTCTTGTGCCTCCAGAGCTTCGTTAGCAGCCTGCATGATGCCAGGCTCCAGAGCCAGGGCAAAGGCTGTCATGGAATGGCAGACCAGCAGTGGCACACTGTGTTTGCAGATCCAAGCTCTGACCGTGGATCCACATCTCTACCATTTGTTTTTCCACTCTCTGGCCAGCCAAAATCCGCAGCAGAGCCAGGCACAGCCAGGCAACAGATAAGGCAGCAGCACGGGACTCGAGGGTAACACCATCCCCAAATCCAGCCCAAAGTGTGCCTCTGGGAGTCAGGGAAATGGGTGAGGTGGCCCGAGCTCGGGCGACCTGCTGGCGCCTGGGGTGACGTGTGGAGGCACAGGCTGGCAAGAGGCAGCCAAGCCCTGGGTAATGAGCAGCACTCCCGGGCAGCTCCCCAGACTCCAAACTTTGCAGGCAGGAAAAAAAAAGGCAGCGCAGCACAAGTCATGGCAAGATGATTTCTATAGACGATGGCAGGGGGTCCTCGCTTTTTCATCTGCATGACCCCGAGGAGGAGAGTTATTTTAAAGGCAAACAAGGAGACCTAAACAATGCCAAGATGTTGACACCAGTGGCTCCAGAGGTTTTATTTATTGCCTGTTGGTAACCGTCGACCGGGCGTCAGGATGCTCCGGGGGCTGGTGACAGACGAAATGAGGCAGAGGGACAAGAAGTGAAACAACTGGGACATGTGTAATTTTTCCTTCCTGCTCACTCCCTGCCCTCACTGGGTGACATCATCCACAATGCCGGTTTTTCATTTCTTGGGGGCATCTTCCAATCTTTTGCTCCCATTCCCAAGGCAGGAGCCATCCCTGCAGACTTGTGTTCCTTGGTCTCATCAGGGCAGAGGCAACGTGTCTGCCCAGCCCTGTGGGACAGGGGAAATTCCTTTCCTCCAGGTTCTTGCACCCACAGAGGAGCCAGCATCCCTGTGCGGGTCCCAGGCTTGCAGACCCACATCCAGGGGGACCATGGATCAGCCATTTCCCCTCCCCATCTGCCACTTTGAAGTCCTTCCCTAAGGAATCCATGTCCCTTCGTACCCCCCATTACATGGCAAAGAGGAGCATTTGCCCCAACAGGCGTGAGCAAAAAACATGGGAAAGTTTGGATCTTCCCAGCTCAGGCTGCGTCCTCAATCCTGCTCTACAGCCTCCTGGTGGCACAGCCCAGCTCAGCCCACACAGTTTGTCACAGGAATTTGAACGTTTTGGGTGGCAGGACTGGAGGGGATCAGATAGAAAAATGAGGTTTGGTAGAACCAGACCCTGCAGCTGACCAGGATATGGGCTCCCCCCACAGCAGGCACTGTCCCACCCCTCCTGCCAGGTTGGACCCTGCCTGACCTGATGTGCCAACAGCAGCTCTGTCACCTTCAGAGAACAACTTTTACTTCTCTTTCCCAAACCTCCCACTGGTGCTCCCTCCCCTTCCAAGGCACAGGGTGTATTTGCTCTCCTGCAGGTCTGGTGGCTTGTGGACAACTATTCTGTTTACTGCTGTTGAACAGCTGCCTTGGAGCTATCAATTGCCTTTGTTCAAAGGTTGCCTGCCCAGATGATTTTACAACATGACTACAATGATTTGCTCCATTTTGCACTTTAAACTGATGCCACAGTGATTTCTACCAAGTCAGCGAGCAAGTAATGAAGCACTTGAGCCTATAAACACATGTTGTTCTTGTTTATGGTCATATTAATAGCACAATAAAATCATTGCTCACCCAAGCAGTTGCTTAAAAAAAAAAATAGTTTGTTTCCTTTAGGTTTCTCCATGGAAAATGGAAAGTTGTGGTTTCACGTCTGCAGGACCCCCAAAGCCCCAGACTCTCTAATGGGGTGTCACTTTTATGCTGGAGCACAGAACCATAATTTTTCCTGTGCTGCACACAGAAATGTCCAGCACAACTTGTGTGGCAGCTCAGCTGCTGCCTGGGCTCTGCCCAAACTGCAAATCCCACCCAGCTGGCAGAGGGGTTTGACTGCTCCTCGCATGAGCCTTGGGGACACACAGCCCCCAGGAGAAGCTGTGCACCAAGTCACTGCTTTGGCTGGTTTGTGCCTGCTGAGGAACATGCCCGCCGTGGTTATAGGGGATGGGGGCATCAAACTTCCTTTCCTTGGTCCTGTGGTTGAAAAGTCTGTGAAGCATTCTGTGGATCCAGGAGATTTCTCCTGGAAAGAAGGTGGAAACTAGGTATGGCAGTGCTCCAGGGGGTGAAGAGTTGTGGGGCTCTGCTGCTGGTCTTTAATCTCTCTGGAAGTGCTTGGTGATACACAGAGGCAAATCCAGTGTTCCTTCCCAGTCCCTGTCCGCTGCTTCACAGCTCCTCTCCAATGTTTTGGGGTTTTTTGCCAAGCTGGTGTCGTGCACCAGCCAGGAAAACAACTCACATTGCTTTCCAGGTCAATGTGCTGCAGTAATTAAATATCCAGGCTATTTACTCATGCAGCAGCCAAAGCAGAGCTGAATATTCAATCTCACCATTGTATGCGTAGAAGAAAACAAACAGCACCAGTCCTTTCATCACATCAGGTGGTCCTCCCTGGAGAAAGCATTGTGGACAGGGGTTGGTAGGAGGTGGTGTCTCCAAGAATTTCTTCTGTTCAGTATCAAATTTACATAGAATACACTTAATGAGGACCAGTAACACCTTCTGCAAAGTGATTTTATTTCAAAGAAGTTCCTCCTCAAAGGGAGGCTTGTTGAGAAGCACATTCCAAAAAGGCTCTTGTTAAAGGGAGTTTTTCCCCATCCAGTTTTCATCTATGAAAAACCCCGATCCCATGTTCCAGTAAAATATCTGTGCAAGAGCATCACCACAGGTAACACGTCATGGATACAGCAGGTGTTGGGAAGAAGGACAGGGAGGAGCTTTGGACAGATTTTATGGTCAAACTTGGCAAAAAGCATCTTCACTTACAGTTTTTTAATGCCCTGGGATTGCTGGAGTTTACCAGCCTTTGTCCTGTTGTTGCAGGCTCTCCTTCACATCGTTAGGAAATGCATTAATATTGGGATTTCAAAGAAGATTTCGTAGCAAGCATTTCCAGAGCAGTGTTAAATGTGGCCAACAGCAGACCTTGACCATTGTGCTGTTTGAAAATGTTGGAGGCTGAGCTGCTTCCAGAGCCAATTTCTCAGCTGGTGCAAGGTAATACTGCTCAGCCCCTCTTCCACAGAAACAACCTCATAAAGGGGACACTATTTGCATTTCCTGATGACCTAGAAGGAAACTGGAGAATTTTACCTTTCAAGTAGAAGATTCTGTCTAGTTTCGGGTGCAAAACTTGTGGCTTCATGCCTGGGAAAGATTTGGAAGCCCTCATATTGGGAATGAGTGCAAACAAGCACACATCAGGGAAAAGATGGATAGAAAAGAGCAAAGTAAGGTGCTTCTTATGATTTTTTTCCTCCAAACCAAGCAAATGGCTCCTAGCAAACACTGGTAGAAACTTCCAGCCCTTGTTCCAGTTTCACCTGTGCTCACATTTCCCTTCCCCAGGGAAAGGCACGGGAGTGACCCTTCAGTGGGACCACCTGAAAGGGAGGAAAGGAGGAGTGGGCACTGACAGGATGTGGAGCAGGGCCCTCGTGTCGCTGTTACTGCAGGTGTTGGTGTCATTCCTCCCATCTGTTCACTGCCTGCTTGCAATAAAGAAGAACAGCTCCAGCTCATGAAATGAATGGAAATGACAGGAATTTAGCCTCAGGAGCCCACTGTGACACCTGACTGGGGGATGATAAAGCTACATTTAGTGCTGTGGCCTCAGCCAGGGGGTTGGGAAATGCTGCTGGAGACCCCACCCCTCCTGCGTGAGCAGGACTAAGGTGAGCGCCAAGGTGGAATGGGTGTTAATCATTTACCCCTGGAGGTCGTAACAGACACTCCGTGTGTGTCTCTGGGGATCTGCAACAGGAATGTTCCACGGGGAAGCTGCTGCTGCTCAAAGGGCACCAGAAAGTGGCCTTTTGGGGAGGCAGCTGATTCAGATCCACCTTTGTTTGCTCTGTGGGAGCACGCTCCCCATGCTGTGGGTGCTCTGTCACTGGCAAGGCCATCACTGCCTGGGGGCTGCAGGGTGGCTGCCACTCCTGAGCCTGACCTTGACATCTTTGCTCCCTGATTATTAATGCCACAGCACCAAACAGGAGCAGGGAACTTACAGGGAAGGTGATAGTTAATGGTGAGTCAGGAATGATGGTGGTGTTTGAGCCTCACTCCATGGGAATGGCTTTGGAAGTATTTTAAACTGGCTTTTCTGCTGTCCTAAAGCATTTTTAGCATGTTATGTCATCATGGATAGAACAAGTATATATTTCTTTTTAAATAATGCAGATATAACAACAAGCCAAGGTTTGGGATTGAGTTGGCACCCAGGTGCAGGTGAACATTTTGCCATCATCTTCCTTAAAGAGGAAAAAGTGATAAATACAGGCTGTCATTCCTCCATCACTAAGTTCCTCCCAGTCAACATCAACCCAGAACTTCCTGTCTTCATCTTGGGTTTCTTCAGTTCATGCCCAAAACCAGACTTTCCCCCAGAGCAAACCTTTCCTCTGTGAATCTTGCAGTTCCCTGGGAGTCTGTAGAAATCTCATCATAAAAACAAAGCATAAAAGGGCATAATTCCTGAATGTGTTTCTCTCTCGGTTCATTGCAGAGGTTGCTCCAAAATCCAGCCTTGCATCCACAGAGAAGGGTCTGTGAGCATGAGTCTAGTGTGCCAGTTTTGTCCTGAGCTCTGCATGCAGGATGCATGCAGAGTCTGTGTCTCACAGGACAGTCCCAACACATGAAAGACCCCTCACCTTCTCTTGGAGGAGGCTGAGGACCCAGAAAATCTGTTCCAGAAGCATCTCTCCCAGAAGGAAAGTTGGTCTCATCAGTATTCCTGCAGCAGCCTTTGCTACATGCCCAGGAGTGATTGACAGTGGCTTGAGCTTTGCTTTTAAATCATGCAGCTTTGCCTCATATTAACACATGGTTAGAAAGGATTTAGCAATTTAAAATATTAATAATGGATAGCTCATTTCTGAGCAGCCAGTTTTAATAACAGTGCTCCTCCTTGGCTGGCCCTGCTCTGAGGTCACTGACTCTGACATCACTGCTTGCCCTCACCTTCTGAAAAGATGCAGAGCTGTGTCCTCTTGTTCCCCCCTTTCCCTGCTGTGTGGGGTGCCCTGGGCACTCCAATTTCAGGGACAGTGATACCTCTGTGGTGTTAATGGCACCAAGCCTGTGGAAAGAAGAGCCACATCTGCTCCATCACCTCAAAGTCGCAAGGCTGGCAGAGCAGGAGCACCCTGGCTGGCTCGTGGGGAGAGGTGCTGGGCCTACCCTTGTCTCCTACCCCTGGAAATTTTAGACATGTCTAAACCAAAGTGCAAACAGGACTTTTATAAAGCACTGCTTGATACCATTTTGGGACAGCCAGGGCAGGCTGGAGACACCTTGAGCTGCTGTGAGCTGTTGGCACCTTCTCCTCAGGAGCTCCAGGCTTCAGAAGGTCTCGTGCTCACACAAAAACTTTACTTAAACTTTTTGAAGCCTAAGATTTCTCTGAAATGGAGATACCTCTTCACTTTTCTTGGCTTGCTTTGCTTTTGTGGATTGGTTGGTGCCTCACCAATCATTTTGGCCACAGTGGTATCAGTGGGGCTTGGAACATAACCACAAAATCAGACACATCTGGAGAAAGCTGAGCAAGGTCACCAGGGATGGAGTTGCTTTTGGTTTTTAAAGGCAGCCTGGATAAATGGCAACCAAACCCTCTTCCCCTTGCAGGAGGCAAAAGCCAAAAATAAAACCACAATAGTATCCACAATTTTAAAAATAGCTACCTTCTACCCCTGTAATTAAATTTAGTTTTGATTTTCCAAAGAGAAGCTGGCTAAAGATCAGTCCCTAATTCATGATGAATTGGTTTGGATAGAATAGAGATATACTTACCTCTTAATCAGAAAACAAATCCAAACAAAACCAGAATCTAATTTGAGGTTTATAAGCTTTTTTTAACTCAGTATTTAAGTGCTTCTGACTGTCTCACTAAAACCCAAAACTAGGAGTAAAAAAAAAAATCTCATGGAGAAATCACTGTGATTTCTCAATCTTATTCAGAAGCAGGAAATCTGGGGACTTTCTTGGGAGGTTTCTTGGGAGACTGACACACTTTTCATTATCACTGTTGCCCTTTATTGAGGTGCACAATTGTTCTGCAGAAAACACAAGGCAAAGGCTCAGGTTATTTTTCCCTCCTGATTCAGGCTGCCTTATGTGGTAATTCATTCAGTATTCTGTGCTCCTGCTAATTGCCAGCTTGGGTCTGGGCTTCAGTGTGGAGCAGATCCTTGGAGTGGAGGCTTATCTCGGGAGCTTCCTGCGTCTGCAGAATTGAATGAAAGTCTCACCAGGAAAAGCAGTTTGTTTTGCTTTTAGTTTGTTTTGTAAGAAAGCTGAGGATTTCCCTTCCCAGCCAAGGCTGAACTGACCATAGGGAAGCTCACAAATTTCAATGCTTTGGGTCGTCAGGCACTCTGGACTCCAGAAGTGCTAAATTCCTTTTAAAAATATATAGCTGTGCATTTTCAGTCCTCCACTGAAATTATTAATTCTGCTCTAATTTGGTAAGAGGCTGTGAATGTGCTGCCCTGTGGCCAGTTGATTTCCTTCCTTTCCCCAGAGAGATTTTTGCTCAAAGAGAGGCAAAATGTTTAAACTCCATCAAACTTCCAAGCTTGGCTCCCCACTTTTAAGCCTGTGGTTATGAGGGCACATTCTGGTGTCATCTTTGTGTCAGAAGTCATCTGTCACATCCATATTTCATCAGCAGTTGGAACTGGGATGTCATGAGGCAAAGTGACCTGAAGAAGGTCCAGCATGAGGTCAGTGGCGGAAATGGCCCTGGTTTCTTGGCTCTGGGTTTTATTGTGGAATTGGGGTAAAACCAACCCATACAATAAAGTTTGGATTGTGTTTGTGAAGTGAAACCACTGCTAGCGGACTGTGGCTTGTTCTTGCTGAGGGACCTGAACCTAAAACCTCATCCTGGAGTGGAGTTGAGCTGCTGTTGGGGAGCCCTGGCCACCCCTGCCACCACCCAGCTGTAGTTCCCCAAAGACTGGCAAAATCTTCCTAAAAAACATCATTTCAGGCTGAAAAGCAACAAAGCTTCTCCATTTCAAACCAAAAAAGGGATTTTCTGGGCGGGGGGAGAGGGGAGAATAAACTAAATTTGGAAAACACTTAACCAAGTTGCCTTAACTTAACAGCAGCTTTTATTAGATTGCACTTGTCCAATGAGATTAATGGACGTTTTCCTTTGAAACTCTGGGAGTCTTTCCTAGGCACTGGGAATAAGTAGGTTCCTTCAAATGTTCTGCTTCCTACAGGATTTACTGGCGAAAGATTTAATACAATTCAGCACAAACATTTTAACCTCTCCGTCTAAAATGCTGAATTCAACCGTTTCCTGAATGTGTATAATTTAAAGGCTCGTGTTTTCCTGTGTCATGCTCTCTGAAGCATTTTATGTCGCCTTGCTCCTATTGACTCTTTTAAGAAAACACTGCAGGAGTATACAGTCACTTTCAGATAACTCAGATTGTTTACTTTATGAATGAAGGAGGAAATTGAATACTCAAATAAAGTTATGCATCTAAGTGCCAGGAGCT
Source organism: Erpornis zantholeuca (assembly GCA_013400515.1). NCBI lineage: Eukaryota > Metazoa > Chordata > Aves > Passeriformes > Timaliidae > Erpornis > Erpornis zantholeuca. The sequence continues at coordinate 881,764 of VZTN01028521.1, forward strand.
AACTGCCCTCTTAAATTTGCTTGTCTCCTTGAAAGAGTCTTTAAGTACAATTTATGACGTAAAGAGCCTTTCTGTAGTGCTGAGAGGGATCTCCACTGTTTCTGTTATAAATGGATGCTCTCAGCAGCTGCTGGAGTCTCGGCCAGAGACAAATATTGGCCTTGCAGGAGCTCTTCTGCATCCCATTGATCTGGTGGGGTGCAAATCAGCAGGGGGTGCAAATCAGCAGAAGCTGCTGCCTGGGCTGCTGTTTTGCTGGAATTACCTGGTTCAGACCACGGAAAATAAAGGAAAAGAAGGTTTTCAAGCATCATCTAACCATTGTCACAGTAAAGTTTAATATTAGGTTTGGATCTCAAACCGGGGGAGGTGGTGTGTGCCTGCCTGTGTGAGCAGTGCCATTTGTTGTCCTTTTTCTCCTGCCCCTGGTTTGGAACAACTCCAATCTGGTTTGTATTTAGGGATATAACTCAGACCAGTCCCAAGTTATCCTTGTCTCTGCAGTGTGTTAGCACCTGAGGTAATTGTTTTTTCCTTAAAATAGCTGGCAAACATGATTGAATTTGCATTGAATTAAAAATAAAGCAATTCCCCATGGAATTAACCTTGCAGACTCCCCAGACTGTTTCTCCCCACCTTTCCTTCAAGAGACTTTCTCTCAGGATTTAATTCCAGTGAGCTGATGAATCGCTACAGTAATGGGAATATGATTGACATGTTAAATGTTCTCCCTTGAACTAAAATGATTAGATAAAAATAAATATGAACAGGCACATGTGGCCAGTTTGGCTCTGACATCTATGGGCAGGGTTTTGGGAGAGGCTGAGGGATGCCAGGGTGACAGAAGGACTCAAGTGCAACCCTCCCAGTAGAAATTGAATGCTCCTAAGCCATCATTTGGCACAGGGCTTTTCCAGGTTCACAACCAAGAACAATGCTTTGACATACATATCCCTTTATTTACAAAGAGAGGAAAGGTTCAGAGTCCCTTTGAGTCTGGTTGGCTGGGATTTGGTGGCAGGATGAGGGAGCAAGGTTAACTTTCATGGATCCCAGTTGGATGTGGGAGTTTGATGGCCTTCAGCTCTGTTCTCAGCAAAGCTATGACATGCTCAGAGCAGAGAGTGACCATGGAAAGCTGCCTCCTGATGTCCAACATCCTTATCTAGAAGCAGGACCAAACTCTGCTTCACACAATAACCTTTGAGCCAGGGACTGCCATCACCTGCACTGTGGGCACAGAGTGCAGAGATTACCCTTGAGTGGATTATTCAGGCGCCAAAAAGGTGAGGTCCTTGAAACCTGGAGTAATTGAGAGATAAAGAGCAGGAACCTAAATGAGACTGTGGCCTGCAGAGTGGGGGAAAAGGCCAGATTTGGCAGGTGGACTGACAGAGAGAGGCACTGATTTGCATCCAACCTGCTCTTCAGCCCCTCTGCATCTCCCCAGCACAGAGCTCTCCACATTTCCCACAGTCCTTCCTGATGCAAATTTGGGAAGCTTTTGGGGCCCAAGGACATCTGGAGAGATCTGATTATTCCCATGGCTTGTGCTTCTTGTGGAGCACTTTGCACAAGGGCAGTGACTGGGAAGGAAGTGTCCTAGACCTTCTTCTCCCATACAAAAGTCAAAAATCCTCCTGTCTGAGGGAGATGCTGGGGGCTCCAGGCAGGTGAGACAGGCAGAGGTCACTCACAAGGTCCCACTTCTCCCCCAGCATGGACTGTACCACCAGCAGGACCTCTATCACACACTAATATTGGATTATGATCGTGAGACTCCACAATGTCACACTGATAAGGGCCAGGGTTTTTCCCTGTACGAGCCTGTTTCATTTTCACACGTAGGTATGTCAAGTGAAGGGAATATTTTCCCTTCTGCATCAGACTCCAACTTTGCCGAGGTCAGTCACAGGAGAGAGTGTGCAAATGTCAGGGAGACATTTGTCTGGCAAGGAGAGCAGTTGTGAGGTGCAGGGTGCTTCAGAGCTGTGGAAAGGGAAGTGGCCAGGAATGGGATAATGTGGATCAAGACATGGTGAGGATAAGTCTGATTTTCATGAGTCATGCTGGCAGAGCTGCCTGGCTCTGTGTTTCAGAGGTTGCTGCAATGTTACAGAGACAGTTAAATCATGAATAGTTACCAGTTTTCCCCAAAACACTACCCATCCAGGTAGTGTTTCCAGAGTGTCTGTTAGACACCTTCATTCTTATTTTCTCAGGTTCTACTGAAACCAGCAGGAGGTTGGTACAGCCTGTGAGGGTCTCTCACATTTCCATTTACACTGTCCTTGGAGTGGCTTGGAAAGCTGCCTCAAAGGCAGAGAGGAATCAAGAGGTGATGTTGGAAACTTACTTTGCTGACTGAATGAGAAAGCTCTTTGCAATCCTAGAGAAGTTTTCACCAGAAAGTGATGGTGCAACAGAAATACCCTGGGGACTGAAAAACGTGATGCTGCTTCACTTGAACACAGCCTGCTCGCACAGTGCACCCCCAAGCCAGGTGATGTCTGATGAAAGAGAGGTGGGAGTCATTTAAAGGAGAAAAATATGGCAGCAAAAAGCAAATATTCGTTTGTAAAGCTCATTGTCTGGGGCTGGGTCCCACACAGGCAGCGCAATCGCCTCCTCTCACCATCCAAACCCACGGGTCCCTGCGGGAGAAGATAAAGTGGTGCTTGAGGAAGTGCGCCAGCTTCCCTTGGGCTCAGCCCTAATTAATGAATTAAAATGCATAAATGCATCACAGCTTCTGTTCCCTGGTCACTTCCTACTGCACAACCCCTGCAGAACCTCTGCCAGCTCCATGAGCATCCAAGTCAATACGTGCACCAAAATGTCAGAGGGGACAATAGCAACTAAAAATAGGCAAAGACAGGAATTTGCCTCTAATATTTTTAACCCTGGAGGATGGCAAAGCTGTAAATAGCTAACACAGAAAAATGGGTTTTGTTGCTTAAATGAGGAAAACAAAGATTGAGTCTGTTTAGTTGGGTAACTGGTTTGGTGTCAGTTGAATTTCAAACCTAACAACAATTTTTGGCACTGGACCTGTGTGCACTTTTCCTGGGGCTGTTGTACAGTGTGTGGGGTTCCTGGGGATCACATCATAAAGACACTGAGTTTTAGTGGGGGATTTCACCCCTTTTTCCTGTTTGCTGTTTAGCTGAGTAGGGGAGAGGGGTGGAGGGCAGGGCTGGGATTGCAGAGACAGTTTGGAACTGGGCTCGTGCAGCTGCTGCTGCCTGGTCTCTGGGCAGGGACCAACATGTAAGGTGGCTCCTGACATCATCTTCATCTCTCCAGTCCGTGCTGGAAACCTGCCATCCATGCTGCTCCTTGGAGGGACAAGGAGACAGGAGCAAGTCAGGGCTGCTGCTCCCTCTGCCGACTCTGGGTGCGGGCAGGAGGCTGAGCTAGGGCGAGTTCCAGGGCTGAGACCCAGCAGTGCCTGTGCCCAGCTCACCGTGAGCATCACCAGGGTGGGAACCCCCTGCCAGAAAGCTTTTTTTTTTACTATTTTTGAGTCAATACTCAAAAGGGTGGTTTTGCCTTACAGCAGAAAGAGATGAATAAACAGGAAATAAGGGGTTGAGCAACTGTTCCTTTTTTTTTACGTATGTCTACGACAAACTATGACTTTTAGCAAAGAATATCTTGATGATAAAGCATTCAGGATCCAGCAATGAATCAAAGAAAACTTTGCCTTTTAATTTAATGGGAACATGTTCAACTCTGTAATCTGCAACTAGAACTCTTTGCCTTTTTTTTCCTGCAGATCCCTTTAATCCTTTAGCAATGGTGTATTTTTCCAAAGAGGTTTTCTGTGTGTCCTGGGGGTATAAAATCACAGTGGGAAAGAAGGCTGCTCATAACCTGTGAGCAACTCCAATCTGCCTCCCACTCTGCTGGTAACACCCTGTGGATATTTGCTTCTCAGAGATTAGAGGAACAAAGCAAGAAGAGAGCAGAGTTCCATTATGGTGGAGCATATAATATTGTGATTATTACTCATGCCCTCTGTCTAATTAATCATTTTGTGTGTTATTTGAAGGCAAACAGGGCCTTTGGTTCATTATCGCTTATACATACACAGAACCGGAGTCACTTCAGTGCTCTCAGACTTGGTTAATCCCTGCCTGGATTTTGTACATGTCTGGGTATCTGAATCATGTACATGGCAAATGATCTACTAATATGTTTGCTCCACCAGTTTGTTCATATGGAGCCAAATATATGAAAGCATTCAAACTCCGGAAAGTGCAGATATGGTCCTAATGGACTTGACAAAGGCACCTAATGTTAAAGGTTACGGAAAAAAAGGGTTGCTGATGAAATGCTTTTTTTGCTTTCTTTTCTTTTCAAGTATTTTGTTTGTGTTTCTTTTATTATTTATATTTTATCTTGCTCAGTGTTTTAAACTGGGAGGCAGGAAAGGGGATCAAGAAACCTCTGAATTCTGTGAAAACAGACTTAGGGGGCAAAACCATCAATTTAATCTGAAGCAGAGGAAGAGGGCAGCTGCTGAAGATGGGTGCTTTGTGGTACCCAATGCAGGAACCAGATAGTTACGAGATTTACTGGGATGCTGCAGTGATGGAATAAAGCCCAATGGCCACCAGGTTATCCAGGTGCAGTTATCCTGCCTGCCCATCCCATTGGTGCAGTTGCCTCCATCCTGCCTCACTGCATGGCAGCACTCTGAAAATCTGGGCCATGAATTTTAAAATTTAAAGAAGTTCTGTATCCTTTTTCCTCTCTGCTCATCTGTATGAGAACAGAGCCTGCTTTGAGACTCTGCACTTGGAAGAACTTCACATTAAGACTGTAACATTTTGATTACAAGTGATATAAAATGCAGTTCACTTTATTTCCTAATTAATGACAGTACATAAGGCAACAGTAAACTCAATTGCTTCCAACAGCTTTTTATATTCACTTGGAGGCATTTACAGAAATATGACTCGTGTACCCAGCAAAATCTTCCCTTGACCAGATGTAGAAGGAAATCAGTTTTATTGGCTCCATGATAATATCACTAAAGAGGAAACAAGCTATAAAAATAATAAAAAACACAAGCCACACTGAATTTGAGAGTTGCTAAACTGAAAGATACAGAAACAAATACAGAGAAGATAATAAGGCCTTTTACTGATAGTGCTGTCCTGTGTAAATAACGCAGACACTAAGTCCCTCTGCAGTGAGACTCGTTAGAAACACGTACATCAGCCCAGAGCAATCACTTTGATGGTTCCCCAGCTGCTTTCCACAATAAATGTCCTCAGACCCACCAAGGTTGGAGCCATTCAGCCCACTGCCCCTCCTTGCAGATACACAGCCATACTGCAAACAGGGAACCACCACAGAATCCCACCCAGGAATCTTGGGCTCGTTGCTTTACAGACCAGATTTCAGGAGAAGTGCTGGTCCAGGAGAGCTGATTAAACAAGGCTGTTCGAACAGACAGAGAATGAAGCACCCATTGCCATGAGGAATGAGCATGGCCAAGGATTATATTGATCCATGGCTGTCCAGCACATAGGTCTTGTCTTGGGTTTGCAGCTGAGGGGTGAGATGCTCCTGAACTGCAGGGAAATCCATGTGGACCTTGTCTTCCTAAACTTCAAAACTGTTCACAGACGAGTCTAATTAACATTTTTTTGCTTGAAATTAGGGATAGTGGAGTTCTGCACACATTGGCACTCCAAGAACTCAGCAGTGGGTTTTCAGAGATGGGACTTGCCTTGCAGGGGTACAGCTCAAGTATCCACATTGCAAACCATCTGTCTCCTGGGAGAGCTGCAAGAAGTCTAGAGAACAGTTTGGCTGAAAGTCAGCAATGAAAGCTAAATTTCCTAAGGTAAATTTTATTTTTCCCCCCTTAGTTTTAAATATTTTGCCTGGGGAAAGCCCAATGAAAGGACAAAATAAATGAACATGGAAGACTACAGCCTTTGGCAGCATGATAGGAGTGTAATGTAATAACAAATGTAAGCTGAAAGCCAGGCAGAATGAAAATCCATATATTGAGGACACTTTTGTCTTGGTTTTTGGTAGTCTGAAGGTGAGGAGGGGAGTAAATGTTAGCCAGCAAGCAGAAACACTAAAGCTGACTCTGAGGCATAAAATTTCATGGTTGCATGGGAAAAGGTGAGCAGTGAGAGTCAACAATGAGCAAGACATCAAATAAATTTGTGTATCGCTGTTCCGTAGTGACAATAAGCACTTCCTCTCCTCTTGCTGTCACAAGTTTTTTCTTCTCTACACAAGTTTTACAGAGGGATGGGATAAAGCCAGCCCAAAGCCTTTCTCTAGCAGGAGTGCAGCTGCTGCATGCCCAGCTTCTGAAGAAAATTCTTACTTTGTCATAACCATAAACTTTGTCATAACCATCCTACTGAGACAACAGAAAGAAGGCTAGAACAGGTATTTGCTCCAAAGAGTTAATCTTTATTAACAGCCCCAGAATGCCCTTCAGCTGGTGCACAGCCTGGTTCAAAGGTTTTCCAGAAAAACAACATATCATAAACCAAAGGGCAACGCTAATTGGAAGCCGTGTAATTCTGAAAACAGCAATACCTTTTTGTGGGTTAATAACCGGAAATTAAATTTCATGTGTGTTAGCAAAGCCCATCATAAAGCACCAGGTGGATGAGGGGCATGAGCAATAAGGGCAAGGGTTCGGAGCACGCACAGTCACCCTCCAACAGCAACCCCCATTCCTTGGTCACAGCCAATATTCCCAAAGGATTAGTCCTTGATATCCTGGTTGGAGGAAATGGTTTGCATCACGTGGCTGCTGGCTGCTGCTTTGGTGGTGGAAGAAAGGTGGCAGAATAAAGAAGGACAGGACTTCGGCTGTCCCCAGAAGCAAAGTTGCTCTGCTCATGTCCATGTGGAATCAGGGCAGAAGTAAAGGGTTGCTGTGACTTGTCCATGCAATTCGATGTTCCCCCAGTCCAGTGCTCAGGCTACTGGTGCTACAAATGACCTTGCCATCTGTACTGCCTACGCAAATGAAAGACTTGTCTGAACAATTAATGGGATTTCAATGTTAAAATGTCATGCAATGGAGAGCAGGTACAGGCGCATGCTGGGGTTGGGTTTGTTGCTGATGGCATTGCCTGAAATGGAAACTCAGCTAATATTTGGATTGCAGGGTGTGTGTCTCTTATAAGGAAGTGGCTTAATCTGGAAAAGGAGGCAGAAGCACAAGGTCAGATCCTCTCTCTTCTGCCCTCATTTCCTCTTCTGGCTGCATTGGCTTCCCCAGCGCTGCAGAGGAGTCAAGAGACTGATGTCTCCAAGACCAGGCTGTCTCTCTCCAGGGATTCCTTCAGTGCAAGCCACCACTCCAAGCCAGGGCTGCAAGAGGTGGGTGCTGGGCAGGGATGCCAGATCACCTTGAGTTCAGTGACATCTTGCAAGTAGCACAGCTCTGAGGAGATGGATCCCATCCAGAAGCTGTCCTGACCCCACCTGACATAATAAATTCATCTGCTTGTCAAGCCAGGCCGAACACATTTAATTGGAGATACCCATGGACCATCTTCATTCCCGGGAGCTGATTTATGAGTAACCAGAAGCGTGGCCTCAGGCAGGTGCTCTGTCTGTGGTGACAGTCCCTCCACCTGGGCAGTCCCTCAACACCTCTGCTTCTTGACACGCTAGAGAAACATCTGCTGCTATTTGCTTTATTTCCAACTCTCGGTGGTTAAGATGAAGAGTGGGAAAGCCTGAAAGCCAACATATGCCTGAGCAAGAGAACAGGTCTCCAAGCACACCATGGGCTGCAGAAAAAGACACACAACCAAGTGTCCCTAAGAAGGGACAGCCCTTTGCAGCTGTGAACCACAAACTCTGCTCGCCACAAGCTGCTGCTGCTCAGGGTCTATTTTACTTTTCCCTGTTGCTGTGTTTGAGAGACTTTTTGTCTGAAGGCCTCTCTCCACTGAACCCATTCATCACCAGTGTTGACAGAGGTTCCTGCTGCCCAAAATGGCCAGGAAGACTCAGTGGAGCCAGAACCTCAGGGGTCAAGTCCAGGCTGTCATGTCTGAGTGAACGCTGTTCCGGATACACGTGGCCCAACGTCATGTTTGGAAGGCAGTGGGGGACCAAGAGGGAGGAGAAGGAAGGATAGGATGTAATCTTTCATCCTGAGAGCAAGCATGTGGGATAGGAATATTTCATTTTGCTGCTGCTGATGGTCTGGCTCCAAGGGGATGGAGGAAGGGAGTCCCCAGCCCAGGCAGGGAGCAGCCGCCCTGGCACCGCTCTCCTGCTCACTATTTTTGGCTGCAGGAAAAATAAAAGGGCATGGAATTCTGGGGACATCAAGCTGAGCTCAGTGATGCTTCTTCTGAAGCACTCCTTCTGTAATCAGAGAGGAGAAGGTCTAAAGGTACAAATGTCCTGTGGTCGGGGTCCAGAGCACAGATGTGAGCAGAGGAGGAAGGCTGCAGGCACGGCACTGAAGTGAGGGACACAGAATGAGCTCAGGGTACCCCAAAGCAGCTGCCCCCACCTCACCTGATGGGTGCACTGGACGTCCTTTCTCCCCAGGGTACCACCACCATCTTCCTCTTTGCTCCCACACTACCTCCAGCAGCACCAGTAACCCAATATCCCTGCAGCTGGTTTTGCCCAGAGCTACCACCCAAAGGTCCCTGCAACACATCCCTCAGCACTCCTGGTGCCAGTGCTCAGCTGCTCTGGGCTGGGAGCCCTCACTCCCCTGCTGGAGTGACCCACAGAGTGTCACATGTCTTGTGGGGGCTCAACTCTTGTTGTGGGGGCTACACCAGCTAATGGGGACAGTGACATTCCCCAGATCACCTCAGCACTCCACTTTAGATCAGACAGACCCCATAAAGTGATCCTTGTTCCACACAGCAGGATGATGGTCCCAGAGATGGGTGCCCACCGAGTTCCCTGGAGCAGGCACTGCGGGTACAGGGGTCATGACCCACTCCAAAACTGCTCTTTGTTTGCTCCCATGTCCCTGGAAGAATTCTCTGTCCCCCTCAGGGCTGCCTCCTGCCCTGGGAGCAGCCCCAGCCACGAACAGAGGAGCGAGCACCGAGTCACACTCACATTGTTTCAACACATTTGCTTAATTAGTTTATCAAGAAATGTGTTTGGCCTCGTCTCAGGGAAATGCTGTCTGTCACTCCCAGGCATCCTGCAGGGCCCCGGGGAGCTGACAGACCCTGGCTCCTTCCTATCTCTCCTTAACTCCTTTTGCTGGGCCTATTTCCCTTTTTTTTTTTCTTTTTCCATGTAGCACTCCCTCACCATTTTGGGATTAAAGTAATAGATAACAAAATAATGTCTAAAAGAAGACCATGACAGTTAGGGAAACAATGTAAGGACTGGGAAGATTATTTGGAAAAAAGCTAAATCAATGAAACTGGAACTTGAAATTATTTTTCACTCCAGCTAAATTCTCCATAGATTGGAGTCACTTTATAGAAGTGGCAATGAATGAAAATTACTAATTATGCACAAAATATGAATTCTGTGCTTCCCTACAGGGAGCAGATGATGCTCCATCAATGATGTGTGGCCCAAATGAGAGGTGGGCACATGAGCAGGATGTCCCCCAGCCCTGGGGGAGGTTATTCGGGTGCTTGGGCATTGCTGGAGCAGGAAGATGAAGGCATTGCTGGACCCAGGTGGGCTCAGATAAGCAGCAACCTTCTGTGATGTAGCATTTACACCATGTGAGCACTTGCTCCTCTCCTGGTGGGCAGCATTTGAAGTTCAGAGTCCAAGCAAGCTCAGGACAAGGGAGAGAGTGAGAACCACAGACCTGCTCCTGCCTGGGGCCCCTGCAGTGTGTTAAATTGTGTTGTCTCAGCAATGCAGCTTCAGGGTCTAAAGTAACCTTGGCTCCTTCCAGACGTGCTTCATTCATTGTTGGAGAAGCTTGAAATCTTCTTCCTTCCCTTGTGGTGTCCTCCCTGCTCCTGTTCCCACACTGCTGATGAGAACAGGGCACTTCCAGGGTTTCTGGGTTGAGCTGTGGCAGGACAGGCTCAGGGAAGTTCACCTGCTGAGCTGGACCTGTAGATATTTATCTGTACTTGGGCTGTCTGGGGTGATGCAGGCAGTCCTGGCTGCTTTAGTAGCTTTGTTGTGATAACAGTTGAGCATTTTTAAGTGATTATTCTTATTCTAATCCTTCCCATGGCTCCTGATGACAGTTTTGGATGTATCTGATGTTTCCTGTTGCTTTATAGCCATTTGTATCAAATTAGTGAATAATGTGGGGTTTTTTTGCGTGTAGGACAAAATCCTATGGCTCTCACTGGTTCTGCTGTCACAGCTGTGGCAAGATGAGTGTCTGGGTGACGGTGAGGAAGTCAGCACTGGTGGGTAGTAACCTACTGCAGCTAATCTTCTGCTCTATGGCAGCCAGTTAATTACTGGTTGGCAAAGCCCCATGGTGTCTTAACTGAGGTTTCATGGGCTTAATGCCCTGTTCCCAGCTTCCTTCACGTCCCCCAGTGAGTTGGTGTCAGCCCTGTGATCCTTGCAGGGCAGCCAGCTCATTACCTGACATTGCCACCAGCAGAGCAGCACTACTGCTCTGGGCAGGACTGGGGCAAGAGGGCTCTGAAGAGGGGGAACTCAAAAACCAGTTCTTGTCTTGGTGGGCTTGGCACAGATATGTCTTTTCTGGAATTATGAGATTTGACTTAGGCAAGGTGCAGAACAAAGCAATACTGTGGTTTTTAAGTCCTGATAGTCATCTTTCTCTGTTAAACTAAACCAAAATAGTTCTGGTTAGGGGGGAAAGAAACTTATTCCGTTCAGTGCTTGAAAGAGGAGCACAGGAGGTATTTTCCTACCGGTTCTCCATTCCTGGGGGAGCTGGCAGCCCAATGCCAATGTTAAATCTCTGCCCATCGGTACTGGGTGTAGAACAACATCTTTAACTGCTTCTGTTAGAGTCCTAATTGCGCTGATGGGACCTCTGTGTGATAGCTCAATGTGCAATGGCAGCCCTGCTGCCTCTGCCCCATCAATCCTGCTCATACTGAAACCAGAGCACTGTGGCTGTGCATTGGAGAGGTGGAGCTGTGCTCTGTCCCCTCTGTCCCAGGCCAGACTGGACACCCTGTAACTCATCCCTCTGGACAACGATGCCTCTCCCTTTGCTTAAGATGGATGCAGTTCCCCTTGTCCTGGCCGGGGCTGGGAGGAGCTGCAGGCTCTCGTTATCACGGCGTGGGCTGGGGCCAGGGCAGGCGGTGTTGGGTGATCCTGGCCAGGTCCCCAGCTGGCACTGCCAAAGCACGCAGGGCTTCACTCCAAATGCTCCCACCGCACAGAAACATGACTTCTGCTGCCAGGGGGGCAGCAGTGTCACTCAGCTCGGGGACAGCAGGCTGCTGGAGGGTGACAGCCACTTCAGCAGTCAGGCCAGCAACTCTCTGTGAAAACAAAAGGTGTCTCCATGCCAGAAGGACTATCTTTGCTCCCAGTGGAACACATCAGATGTCTGGCAATATCTGGGAGCCTTCCTCAATAAAAACATGAGGGAATGGGAGTGATGAGTTACACAGCAGTGTCCTCTAAAATTCAAGGCATGCTGGCTAAATATATGTCACATTCCTATAGCTCTTGCCAGGATAAAGGTTGTACAAGCTACATCCAGGGTCTGCTTTCCTTCTCCATCAAAAGCCCCTCTAGATCCAAAGCTATGTGAGCCACTTACACCCTGGATTTCTTTCAGCTTGATTTTTTTTAAATTTTAGCAGACAAATAAAGGTGGATGCTTGTTTCTCAGGCAAATATAACACCATTTCTTTGACCTATTTCTATGTGCTTCTCTCCCTTTCACAATATCCTTGAAACACCAGGGCATAAGACAAGGGAATCTTGTCTCCATTTTAGCAATACAAATCTTGCGTGTTCCTTGTCCAAAACTGAAGAACAAGCATATGAGGGTGGAAATGGAGAGGCAGTGAAGAAACACTAGTTCCCAGTCACAGGTCTTTAGAAAAAAAGAAGTTATCATCTGGAGCAAGCTGGCACTTTCACTGTCCAAAAAGGAGACAGAAAATAACAAAATATCACTAAAATTTCCTGTAGATCTAAGACCAGCGTGCAGCTCTCTGAGTAGCTGAATAGCTCTGAACAGAGCTCCTCTTCATGCAGAGGGGCTCAGTTCCCACTAGAAAAAATTCAGTGGATATTGTCTGTTCTAATGCCTATGGCAGACTTCCTAGTTCAGTGAAATTCAGACTGATTTAAGTACTATTTTAGACCTTGCTTAAATTCAGGACACACAGTCACTCCATTGGTGGCTCTGCTGTGAACAATATTTGAAGGGTAAATGCGGGTGCCCTTCAGAAAGTGACCAGAGCTCTCTGCCTGTGTTACCAGTTTGGAACTGACTGGTCATGGTTCCCTGTCCTAAAGGGATGGCCTGCAGATATCTCAGCTCACTTCTCTTCTGGAGTGGTTGGTAACAAGTACATGAAAGGCAGATAATTAAAACACTTCAAAGAACCTAGTAATCCAGACTGGGATTGAGAAAGGAGCATCAGTCTGCCACCACTGCTCTGCTGGAAGGGCTGTGTGTTTCTTTCTGTATCCCAGATTTCCCAAGGCTGTCATATTGTCAAACACTGCCGCGATCTGTGAGTCTTTATTCCCAGATAAAGATGTGAACTCCGGGCCCTTGTCACAGATAACGGCACAAAGCGTTACAGTGACAGCACAAAGGCTTAAAACTCAGCTTCAAACACGCAGCCATTTGTTACTGTCCTCAGCCTGGGCCGCTCTGCTGCAGGTTTTTCATGACTGGGAGAGCTGAGCTGGGAGAGCTCACATGGATGTCCTCAGGTTCCTTAGGGATTTCCATCCTTCTGTGTCTCTGGGCCAGTGTGTCTGTCCCCACCATCAGCTGCTGCAGGGCTGCTAAAGGCTGCTTACCGAGTGAGGATGTGCAGCCTTGGGGCCCTTCATGCCAAAATGCCAAAATCCCTCATCTGTGGCCCCACGGGCATCCTTCCTGGCAGCAGATACCTCATCAGTGCTGTCTGACTCTCTAAGTCAGGCCTGTGGGTTTCTATCCTGCTGTACTGCAGGTCGAGAGCTCAGATCTCATTTTCCTCTTGCGAGAGTCAGACCCATCTCCACTGGGAACCTGTAAGTCTGTTCATTCACTACACCATAGGAAAGTTCTCCAAAAAAAGCACCAGCTTTTATAAGAAAACTTGTTCTGAAATAAGTTGTTAAATGAAGACACATCTGGAATTTCCTACTTAAAATGGCAATGAGTTTAGAATAAAACTATAATATATTTTGAGTGGTATACAGTAAGAACTACATCTTCTGAAGGTGCTGCCATTCCTTCAAGTAGAGTTACACCAACTCTGGGCTGATGTAGCTGATTTTGGGGGCCTATTTGAATTTCTGATGATGTATTTCATTACCTACTTAGCGCAAGAAAAGATCCCTCTATCTGTCCCTGCTAAAAAACTCTTAAAAAATAATTTTCTGCTCCACCAGGATGCAAGTAACCTTTTCCATGGAGATGGAGGCTGGTGGTCTCTAACATCCTCCTTTTGCTGAGCCCATCCCTGTGCCTGTGACCAGGCAGGGACCGGCAGCTCCTGCCGGAGGCAGCGCTGGAATTGGGATCCCCAGCTCGGGGCCGCGGCCGGGCTCCTATTGTTCCCGGCCTGCCAGACAAAGGGTTAAGTAAATGTTTGGAGAAGATAAGGTGCCCTGTTGACAAGCAGCAGGCTCCAGCGGTCTCAGCAGGATCTCTCCCAGCAGTGATAAATGGGGAGGTTTTCAAAGTGGGATCAGCAGACGCCATGGAGAGGGAGGTTGCTGATGCCGTGATTGGCAGTGGGGAAGGAATCTGAAGGTGTTTAATGATCCCACACTCTGCCGCAGCTTTTTTAAAGGCTCTGTGTCTAGCCAGAGGAAAATCCTCTATCAGCCACAGAGGCTCACGTTCCCGGGCCTTTTTTGTTGTTGTTGCTTTTTTTTTTTTTTTCCCACTAAAACATGGGAACATCCACTGAAAGGGATCCTGATAAGGACCCTCTGCGATTCCTCATCCTCTCATATCGGTTTTGTCTCTTTTAATTTTCTCTTTGAAGTGCCCTGTGTTTAGTAGGTGGACTGTTTAGTTTGGCTAACTTTGGTCAGTAACTGTGTTTGGGGAAAATAATGTCTATTAAACTAAAGATGTGGGTCTTTTCTTCTCTGCATAGATGTGTTATTTCAATTATTAACTTGTCATTCTTTTGCTCTAGTAAATATATAATTAAATTACATCAAGGATAGAACCCTTAGAAGGATCCAAATCCCTGATCTGATATTATTTGGTATTCAGACCATTAAAGGGTTTCCTTCCTTTTAAATAGATACCAAAAGCTGTTTGTAGGGCTGACCACCAAACTTTTTTTTCCAGATAGGTGGAATATTTTCTGTCCTCATCTCTGTCTGAAAGCTGCCCTGGGCAGTAGGAAAAGCTGCAGTGTTGATGTGGGAAATAGAATGGAGCAATAGAGCCTGGGAGGATGAAGCTTTGCCCTGTGCATCCATGGACTGCCTCTCAAACCAGGATTTTGGTCAGCTGCATTCCCTGTGGAGTGAGAACTGGATATAAAACACTGCCTGATCCAATCTGTACCCAATTTATGCCATGAGAAGTGAGACAGCCAGGAACATTGATGGATAACAGTGATCCAGGCCCAGGGAACGAGCTCATCCTTTGGGCCAACCTCATCCTAGAAAGACTGGGGTGGGTGAATAAGTATTTTTGGGGGGAGAAAGCAGTCTGGGCAGTGCTGGTGCTGCTGACCTGGATGGGCTGGAGGGAGCCAGGGCTGGGAGCTGCTCCATGGGCAGACATGAAAGGAGCTGGGTACCCCCCAGCAAAGGGCCAAATGAGCTGGGACATGAAAAGCAGCAGAAAGTATCTGAAGAATGTAAACACCAAGGTGGAAGAGGAATTATTTAGCATGTTACAGGCTTGGAGCTAGGTGCGAGGGGATGGAACAATGAGCAAAACTCCCTCTTGCAAGCAGGGAAGCTTTGCTGGAGGTGGAAAGGGAAGAAGTGGTTTCAGCAGAGCAACCCAAGAAGTCTTCTTGTCTGGAAGTTGCTGGGGCAGGAGGGCAACTGGAGCCACTTCCCCAGCCTGGGCTGGGAGCCAAGGAGGGTCACACCGAGAACAAACGGGATTTAGTGATCGTAAGAGGGGAATGCAAAATGCCCGGAGGAATTTTGATTGAAATTTTATAACTTCAAGAAAAATCTGTGGCAGATAAATCAGGAGGTGGTTTAATAAACAATTTGAGAGATTAGTATTGAAACAAATCCCAGTTAAGTCTCAGCAGAGGAGCGGGTAAGGGAAGACCACTGCGGAGAAAGAACGTCAGGGGTATTACAGGCACTAAACAGAAGGCTTTCCAAATATATAAACAATCTGGGGAGGGGGCAGATTGGGAAACCTGTAAAAATAAGCAGAACCACATTAAAAGGCTAAGCAGTGGAGCACAATCAAATATTGAACATGGGATTGCGAGGCAGCTTTCATCTCTCAGCACTGGCCAGACCTTTCATACCTGGACAGGAGCCAAGGCCAGGTCCCCAAGGGGGTGTGGGGCTAGAGGGGTGCAGCCTGTGCCGTGGTGGGACCCTGGTGAGATGTGGCAGCCTGCAGCCAGAGAGACCAGCATCCTCCTCTAATGGTCACATATGAGATATCACGGGAAATATCCCTTTAATGAGTATCCTAAATGCTTTAGACACTAAGCAGATGTCTTCCATAAAATATTTCCTAATATCTGAAGTACTAAAAGGGATTTGTGTCTAAAAAACTTCATAGCAAAGCCCCGAAGACCTGCAGTAGATGGTGATCCAAGAATGGATGAAGGGTCTGGCAGGGTGTGTGCAGGTGACTTACACAGAGTGAAAGCTGAGCCAGCAGAGTCTCTCTGTAAGCAACAGCCCAGGAACAGCTCTGCAGGGATCTCACCCACTGGGACAAACCCCAGACCCACTTCCAGTGCAGAGGTCTGTACCTTGATCAATAATATCACTGAGAAAAGGAGATGGTGTGGAGGCAGGAATCTTTGACTTGGGAAATCATTTGAAGCCAGACTCTTAGACGAGTGTTTAATATAACCCCAGTCCCACATCCCACTTTCTCCAGAGCACCTGTGGAAGAGCAGACACACTGCTCCTTGCCCAGACTTTTTGTCTCTTGCCTGCCTGCAAGGAAGCCACAGAGATTCCCAGGTGGACTCACGTCCCTCATGTACATTTGACTCCCTGGATACCTGTTACCATAATCTCTGTCCCACACCTCTGGAACCAGTGTGAGCAGTCCCTGTAATGAGGGTCTGTAAGAGCAGGACCCCCTCAGCCAGAGCAGAGGAGAGAGCTGCACACTGATGCTGCAGGCATATCCCATGGGTGGTGTCTGGCAGAGGAGCAGGGTGTCCTGGTGGAGCTGGTGGCATCCTCAGGTATCACTGTTACATCTGCCAGGACCCATCCAGATGAAGCAGTGTGGGTCCATCCAGCTCGTCTTTAGACTCTCAGCCTTGCAACTGGGTCACCTGGGCTTGAGCAATCGGTGTCTGAAACACTCAGCCACCCTCAGAGGGGAAGGGAAATGGCCTGTCCATGGACAGTGTGACTCCTGCTGAGGGGAAACAGGCAGGAGAGGAGTGCAGAGTGGGACGGAACTGAAACCAGGAGGAGTTGGTCCTTCCACCCAGGTCCTGCAGCTCCCCAGCAGCAGCGCAGTGACAGACCCTGGAGATGTTCATGGAGGGCCTATTTTCAATCACCTTTCCACCGGGTTTTTGCAACGCCCCGTTCACACTTGCTCTGTGAAAAAGGATGTCAGAGCAGATTAACAGCTGGTTCCTGCCTGCTCCGACAGCTCTGACAATGCGTCCCTTCTTCTCAAGGTGACAGGAACATGCAGCTGCCTAATGGGTACAGAAGTGTCTATTCTTTCCCAGTGACATTTATTGTGAAATATCTGAGTGGGACTGAGAGACATGCAAGGCTTTCCCTCCCTTATCAGGCGACCCTGGTCAGTGTCCTGCTGTCAAGGACTAAAGTAATTTATGTCAGAGCTGCAAGTGTTTACTTATCTGCCCCAGCGCCCAGCTCAGCCGAGAGCAGCCAGACTGGCTCCAGTGGGGCTCACCAGCCTTTTCCTGCCGGTGGGAAAAGCTGGGTGCCGGCCCTGTCCCACCCAGCTGGGGCAGCAGGGAAGAAAATGTGCCAGCAAAACCTTCCTGTGGCTCTGATGCAGAGGGACAGTGGCAGCACAGATGTGAGAGTCACACATATGTCAGCAAGAAGTGACATCCCAGAGCAGAAGGGACTAAAACAAAGCCTGAGCAGAAGCATGAGGCATGTGCTCACAGTGGCACGGGCTGAGGTGTGAATTTAGAGGAGGTTTTGCCAGGTGGAGCAGGGTAGCATCCAGCCAGTGGAAGCTGCAGCAGGTCCCTGCGTGGCTTTCCTGGGCATCACACCTGGGAGCCCACAGAAAGCGCTGGGAAAGGGTGGGAGAGCTGCCTGACAGCTTCATGCCTTCCTGTTTTCTCATCTTATGGACCTCTGGGGCTTTACTGAATGGAGGATCTGTGAGGGCAGAGGACCTCCAGGGAGGCAGAGCTGTTCAGGCACAAGGACAGCCCTGTACTGGGGATTGCTGGCTCTGCAGCAGCTTGGCAAGAGCATCCCAAGCCCCGTGAGCCTCACGGGTGGCTTTGAAGGACTTATCCAGCGCTTCTGTCTTGTGTCATGGCAGACACCGGAGGTTTCAGTGCATCTGGTCCTTAGACTGTACAACTTTCCCTCAGATTCCGTTCCAAAACTCTCCAGATTTTGTAAAGCAGCACAATTATCCCAGCAGTCCTCCCCCACGCTGGCCACCATCCTTCATCCCAAACAGGGGAGCAACTCTCATCTCTTTGGAACTGCACATCCTTCATGGCACAGGAGAGATGAGCACGGGCCTGATAGCTCTGCTGCCGGGGGTGCTGCCTTCCTGATGGATGTGCCCAGAGATAAATATTAGGCTGTGGTAGTTTCCTCTCCGAAGCTCACAAGCTCTTGTTGTCGGGTGGGAAACCTTTAACCAGTTGGGATGTCGTGAACAATAGATTAAAGGAGACAGACTATCTCTTGCTAAATGAGCTGTTATTTGAAATCAGCTTTTTCTTCTTCTTTTTTTTTTTTTTCCAACCCAGGGCACTCCTTAGAAAAAAATATTCCATCGGCATTTTGTTTCTTTTGACAAATATTTTTCTGAGCTGTCTCCTCTTCCCACCCATCAGGGCATGATCAAAGGGCTGGTCCTGCTCTGGGGAGGAGCAGGGCCCTGACTCTGTGCTGCCATCCCTGCCTGGTGGCACTGTCACACTGCTGAGCGATCTGGTGTGAGTATTGCAGGAGTGCAAAATCCTCCAGAGATGCCCTGTGGGGAGTGAGTTTTGTGGCCATCACAGTGCCATTGGTCATGCTGACCCCGGGAGTGATGCCAGAGGAGTGGCAGGACCCGTGAGGCTCCACAGGTGCCTTTCACCTGTGGGAAGAAAGCGTCTCTGCAGCAGGCAAAGCAGGAGCCTGGCATCTGCTGAGCTTGTTTTCTAAACATCAGGAGATTGCTGAAGTGCAGGCTGGCCCCATGAAGTGTAACCTCTCCTGTTTCTTGCTGGAAACCCAAAGCACAGCAGTCAATAACACCCAGCCCCAGCTCTCGTCCCTCCACGCTCTTGACAGAGGCTCATAGGCAAAAGTACAAAAGCCTCGCTTAAAAAAAAAAAAAAAATCAGATATTTATTATGCCTTTGATGTTCCATAAGAACAGTTGTGGCTTCTGCTTAGTCTCCAACATCCGATTGACAATTGTTTATTAGTTTTAAAATAGCTGAAATTCATGTCAAACATTCCGCATGTTAGAAAAATGTTTATGAAGTGTTATCATAGTTTATTTAACTGTGAATGTTTAGGAAACCGGCATAAAATATAATGGACCACACAAGGCTCAGAGCAGCCCAACAATGAATGGTAGGCACATTTCATGGACCATGGGGAAGAGGGATGCCACCTTACCCCCGTGGAGAATCCTCCTGGTCCTTGGGTATGCTGTTGTGGCATCAGGAGTCCAAGAGAACAGGGCTTGGTTTATTTTAAGGATGTTTCTCCTAAAAGGTTTACAAGAGCGATGCCCACAATGGCAATTTTTGCACAACTGGGTTGAGCAGAGGTTTTAAATGCCAGGAGGGAGGGATCTCTTCTTGTGGGCCATGAGGGTTTGCTGAGGCAGAGAAATCTCTTCATCTTTAAGGAATGAGAAGAGCTGCAGGAAAATATCATAGAATGCTATGTGGTTTGGGTTCAAATGGACTTAAATATCATTTCATTCCATTCCCTGCCATGAGCAGGGACACCTTCCACTGCCCCAGGCTGCTCCAAGTCCCATCCAACCCGGCCTTGGACACTTCCAGGGATGCAGGGGCAGCCACAACTTCACTGGGTAACCTGTGCCAGGGCCTCCCCACCCTTACAGGGAATAAATCCTCCCTAATACCCAATCTAAGCTGCCTTCTTTCAGCTTAGCTCTCTAAAGACACATATTAAAGCAGCAAATTATTGTGAGCCAGCTCAGGAGCATCCCAGTACCCTGATTCTGTTCAGAATCCCTGGATGTCGATGAAATATATATTAGAACCATTCCTACAAGCAGTGGCCAACAACATCTCCTTGCCACTGATGGTTGCACATGGGATTGAATTTTAGAAATTCCCCATTTTTGTGAGCTTCCCCTTGAAACCTGCAGGTTTAGCTGCAGGACACAGGAAGGAAATGCCAGGTTATTCTTCCCAGTGGCTGATAGAGAAATGGAACAATAGGAATGGATATTTTAGTCATTGGGTTAAAAATGCTTTTGTCCCCTGATAAAAATGAACTCGTGGGATTCTTTTTTGTTCCAGAACCCAGATGAGCCCAGGAAGCAAAGATGCTCCAATGCTGTGAGCTTTTCTGCAATATTTCTCTGAGCTCAGGATAAAACCAGAATGATCCATAGCCGAATTAATTGATTTTATCTCTAACATTTGAATTTTACATCAAAACCTCCTTTCTTTCATTGATTTTATTTTTGACCCCTGGCACACAAATGGGACTGGTTTAAGCAGATTTGCTTGCCTGTTGTTTTACAATCCAACATTACTTTGTGCCTGTATCTCTGATCTCTGGGGCCTGGCTCTGCTCCCATTTAATAAAAAAATCCCACAGGTTCCATGGCTGCATCATGGGCAGAGGGAAGGGCTGGCACACCAAGCTCAGCACGGCAGGGTCACTGCCCTTGCTCACTGCAGCACCACCAAAAGTACCAGTGCTTTGTTTCTGGGCTCTTGCTGCTCCCATCACCCTCATCTGACCATTTTTCCCTTCCAATCATAAAATTTCCACTTTTGATATTTTAAAATCTTATTTCTCATAAAACTCCCAAGTATGAAAATTTCTCTTAAAGAAATATACCATTAATGTATCTTTATGATGTGCAGCTGATGCTCACAGCATGGGCTGTGACTTTTTTATGTTCCCTCCTTGTCCTTGAGACATTTTATTTTGACACCATGTCCTTACATTCTAAATTAAGGCA
Organism: Erpornis zantholeuca; assembly: GCA_013400515.1. Classification (NCBI taxonomy): domain Eukaryota; kingdom Metazoa; phylum Chordata; class Aves; order Passeriformes; family Timaliidae; genus Erpornis; species Erpornis zantholeuca. The sequence continues at coordinate 902,441 of VZTN01028521.1, forward strand.
TATTTTTATTATCTGTTATGTGCCAGTAGACAGCAGTGCCTTAAAGCTGTTGTACAGCTCCTCATGTCCATCTCGGGCCACCTTCCCCTCTTCCCCTCCACTTCCCCCATCGCTTCACCTCTCCAAAAAAAAAAGCAAGGATTGAGTTATCCACGCTGTCAGCCATTTACAGTGCCCATTAACAGTCATATAAATTCCAGTGGATCAAGGAAGCTTGGAGTATATGATATTCAGGCACAGCTAATAGCTCTGGGCTAATTGCCATCTCGTGTTCCTGCTCTCCAGCCCCACTGTTTATATCTCCAGCAGGCAGTAAAACAAGTTTCCAGGTTCCCCGAGTCACCCGAGGAGGGCTGGGAGCTGCTGGCTCCAGTAGCAGGCGGAGGGCTGGAGGTGGCACTCCCTTCCCATATTTAATGGGAGCTGCTCCTCCTGATGCTGTAGGAAATGAGGTCGCTCTGATGGAACTTCTGCAACAGTTGTGTGGGAAACAGTGGTGTCAGCTCGGTGTCATCGTGGTTCTTATCGCGGCTCGAGGGAACAGCGAGGGGTTGGTGGCTTTGGGGAAGTCTCTTGAATAATCCACATGTAAGCTACGATTTTCTTTTTGGTAGTTTGAAAGGTTGATTAATAGGGAGATTTGTTGTGGAATGCTTGTTGGCTTGGAAAGCTGGGTGAGTAGGGATATTTATTGTGAAATCTTTGCTGATAAATAAAGACCCGGGAGTCTGGAAGTAGGGACATTGCAGGGGTGCTGGTAGCAGCACGGAAAGGTGTTCCCCTCCTTTCATCAGCTACCAGCAGAGGGGTTGTTTGTGCAGGACCTGGGATATCTGTGTTCTGAGCACTGCAGAGCCAAGAGGAGCGTGTCTGTGTGCCTCAGGGTGTAGTTTAATGCCTTTCCCCATCTCATTTCCCACCTTCCAAGACGAGACGCACTTACTTCTTTTTTTTTTTTTCTTTTTTTTTTTTTTTAGGAAATGAAAATTAATCCTCTTCAACATGCACGCTTTTAATGAATTATTTGTGAGCTCATGCCTTTCATGTTGGTGGGGTCTGTCAGTGGTGTTTGCTCCCAGTTGATTCATCCCGCCCTGTGCCGGGGTGGGGGGGATTTGATTGTGGCACAATTAAGCCTGACAGGGTTATCAGATGACCCCTGGAACAATTGTAAAACACTTTCCATATTTTGCAAGATGGAGAGAGAAATCTTGTGAGGCTGCTTAGGTGCAAGAGCTGGGGTGGGACTGCTGGGGAAGTGTTGAGGTGTGGGGGAAAGGGCAGGAGTCCCATCTGCCCCTGGAGTGAGTCACGTTCAGGGTCCTGAGAGGGCACCTTGGCAGCCCTTCCCTCCAGCACGCCTTCTTTCCAAGTCTTTCTGAACACATTTCAGCATGGAGAGAGGGCCAAAACTATTAATATCAGGTGGGAGTTTCACCCTCCCACCCTAAACACACTCTCCTGCTCCTCTCCTTCCTGGAATTTGCTGCTCTCCCCAGCTATTTGCTGACTCAATTGGTTCGAGAGCTTTCATCCTCCTCATCGCTCCCCAAAACATTTGCTTTGACTATTTGTAGAGTTGACCCAACCCTCCTTCAATATTTGGAGGGAAAAAATGGTTTTTATGCTACATTTTTTTTCCCCAGAAATTATCAGCAGGGCTGAAATTCTCTTTATATGAAATACTTGGATTGACTGAGAGCTGGGACTCTGGGAGGGGAATGTGTCAGACTGTAAAGGATTTGCAAAGTTTTACCATGAGTCCCTGCTGGGCCACTGCTGAGGGACAGTGAAGATTTTTGTCCAAACGCTTTCCACTTCTTTGCATTAAATCTGTTAAAACATACATCGATTTTTGCCTTAAAAACTCAGGAAATGAAAATAAAGGAGTGGCCACATGGGAGCATTGGGTTGCACTGAATGATACCAAATGAAGTGTCACAGTGGAGTGACGTCTCAGCATCTACTTTTCCTTTCTTTCTTTCTTCTTACTATTTTGTTCTTTTGACCACTGGAATGACTAACACAACATCACAACATTACTTTGAACATGCAGATTTGCACTTTCCAGGAGATAATCCACAGATGAAGTTCACACAAGTGTTTTCACACACAAGGTCCCTTTAGCAGCCCCTTTCCTCAGCCATATCCTGCACCCCCATCCCAAACTGCAGCTCATGAGGGGCTCCTGAGACAACCAAAAGCCCTGAGAGAGGAAATTGGCCATTTCCCTTTTTATTTCTGAGTTTGTTTTCTCAGGCTGGAGTCTTGGTCTCCTTGGAGAGGTGCAGTGAGAGGGACTCAGGTGGGCAGGCAGGCAGGGAGGGAAGCTTTGCTGGTGCCAGGAGAAGAGGCCTGGTGGGGAAGAGGAAGAGAACAGGGACATGCAGGACACTGGAAGGGAGAAGCAGCAAAGCCCTGGACACCAAACAAATTCAGCTTTTCACTTTTGTGATTTTGCAGTAAACCCAAGATCAGTAAATTGATTTTCGTAGTAATAAAAGCTGAACACTCATAACCCCCGAAGCGATAAACATTTTACTGCTGTTTAGAATTTATATTTTTATTTCCAGTCTTTTCCTTGGAAATACCCTGAGGGGGAGGATTTTATGTGCAGCTCTATAAATGAACTGAGTGCAAATATTTTTATTTTCTGCTAAACATCAAAATTTTGATGCATTCTCATGAGGCCAAATGCACTTCTTAAAAGTACAGTGAGCCAGCAGAGTAACTTGGCTGGGCTTTTTTTCTGAAGGAAAAGCATTATCAATAAAAAAGCTGGGCACCAGGCAGTGGGCAGAACAGAATGGGCACAATAACTACCAATTTCTGATTTTGACCCTCTTGTTTCTTGAATTGGAGTTAGAATTAATCAGGTTACTTTCTGCATTTATGAATCCTTGTGATTCCTACTCGGAGACAGAGGAGAAGGTATTGAAGTGCTTCAAGAAGAGTCATTCATTTCACTCTGGTTCTTGGATCAGTATTTCCTTGTCTAGATCTCAAGGTCAGGTCTTCTGCTGCTGTACAACAGCAAGGCTTGCTGGCCTGGACTGGTGCTGGGCTGTTTACACCCATGAGAAGCTGGTCCATCCTCTTCATTGTGGTTATTAATTTCTAGGAGGGTGTGCAGAGAGTGCATGCAGTGCTCACCTGGAGCCTTGTGTTGTCCCAGGGTTTTTAAGCTTAAATAACAGTGGAGTGATGGATGAGGAGACCATTACAGGTGCATTTTAGAGATTTCTGAAATGTTTGAGCTATAATTCTTCTCTCTTCACAGTCCCTGGTGGCCAGAATTCATGGCAAAAAATGTGCACCTGGCTTTTTATGCAAAGGCATAAAAGGAGCAATACATATAAAGGATATTAATGCTCTCTAAAACATCCTGGAAATATTCCTTCTGTAAAACACACATAACAGATATCGATGGTATGTAATGAGGTGACCCAGGTGATGCAGCACTTGGCTGCACATGAGTGATGTGGTCATCCCTCTCCCTGTGGCAGGAACCTCTTCGTGCAATGGCATCCAGGAGAAGATGCTCAGTGTTTTCTATAGGTATAATTGAAGGCTGGGGGATCCAGATGCCAGATTTTGGTGAGCTCTCTTAACCATGGCCATGTCTCAGACAACCTGATGTGGGCAGGAGCCTTGTTAGTGCCAGTCCCAACTGCCTCCACTCTTGCCTTGCCCCCTCAAACCTTTCCGTTTACACCCTCTTTTTATTTTCTCTTAAGTTTATTATGCATTTCTATCCTGCACCAGAACAAGAAGGAGAGAAGGGGAGATGGAGAAACTTCTTCTGCTTGGCACCAGCTCCTTAATTGCCTTCTCATCAATGAATCCCTATCATGAGCCAGGCTTAATGAATCAAAATGTTAATTAACACACACATAAATTCAGCAGCCCTGGATGGAGGATGCCTGGCCCCCTCTGCTGCTCTGAATTCCTCCCTCTCATCATCATCACATCTTCTGGCTCTCTCCTTCATTAGTTTTTATTTGATGATTTAATACCACCGTTAGTCAAAAAATTATCAGCTCTAGCGTGCATGCACAGCAAGCTGCAAGTCAGGGCTGTAAAACATGAGGCAACTCATGCTGCAAAGATGTCACACAGCTAAAGAAACCTCTCCCTCATTTCCACTGGGGACTGAATGGACACAGATCCAAAACCCTGGGCAGTACCTATGGATAGCACTTGGATACCAAGAAAAGCATATCACCATCAGGTAAAATGAAATAAAAAGTAGCTTCTTTGAAACAGAACAGTGTAACCTGGCCTGAAAGAAAAGAAAAAAAAAAAGTAGGAGTGGCATTTTAATGTGTTTTCTTCTCATGAGTGGACAGTTCCAGCCAGAATGATGGACTGCCCTGGTAGGCACCACTCCCAGCTGTGGGCTGAGGAGCTCTGGGCTGAAAATAAAGCCCTGAGTTGATGTGTCCCCTCCAGGAGCCTTCTCCTGCCCCTCAGCATTCACTCTACATGCTCCTATCAGTTTCAGTTTTGGGGAACCAACATCAATCACCACGGGGAGAAGTGTTTGACACCAGAGCCTCTGGGTGGGCTCAGACTAGTTGCTTTTCTTTGGTAATTAAGGAAGGTTACACGAATGATTAAGCCTTTATTTACCATTAATGACTGGAGTTTACAGAGCTGTGGCACTGACCTGTCAACCCCACAGGCTGGGGACTCATCCTGAGCACCAGGAGCCAGGGGAGCCCTTGAGCAAGCGCAGAATTAGGCTTCCAAAAGGGACTTTAGGAGAAGGATGAGTGCTTACAACCCTGGCTAAAGCTCTTGAGCTGCCAATGGTGCTGCTGCAGCCACTGCCTTTTCTGGGATTGCCCTGGGATGCTGAGCAGCAGGGAACATGTGAAGTGTCCCAGGCACTGACAGTTAACACACACGCAGCCTGGATGGCTTGTGCACCAGATAAAGGAGAGAAAACACCTCCTCGAGAGAAAACACAGGATTTCTCCCTCTGCCATCCTTCATCTCTGTTGACTCCCGATTGCAATCTCCCAGCCCCCCCAGGTGGGTGGCTGCCATCCCTCGGTCATGGGGCTTCCAGAGACACTTTTTGCAGGGTAGAGCAGCCTTCCCTGCAAGCCTTGTCAACATCAATGTTTCCTACAGACCAAACAGCTGGTTTTTGTTGGGTCCTAGTGATGGCTCCAACAGGACAAGATCCTGGGGATGTGGCACACCCTGGGCTACTCTTCACCCTGCTCTCTCTAAACATCTTTCTGCACTGCACAGCGCAAAAATAAAATTGCAAATGCCTTTCCTTTGGCATAGAGTGAGTGAAGCATTTCTGGATCAAACCCAAATATTCAAAGCCTTGCTTTCTGATATCCAGAGAAATCCAGAGGGTTTTCTTTTGGGGGACAGATGACAATTGAAAAGTGGCCAGACAGGTTAGAGAAAGGTACATGTGGGGAGTTAAAGAAGAAAACACCTTCAGAATTCAGTTAAGTATTTAAGACTAAGTGCACTGAACGATAGGGTGGAAAATTTTTGTCCATCTGACAAGGGTTTGGATCAATTTGTTCTGCCTTTGCACCACCATCGATTTCCACTCCTGGACCATTAGTGCTGCCAGGGACCTGCCTGTGGATGGGGGCTGGAGGCCCTGCTGGAAAACTTCTAGCCTCAGGTCCAATCTTCATACAGGAAAAACACCTCAGGGGCTGTGCAGCCCCTCAGAGACAAGTCCCTTACCTGGCTCCTACACACCACTGGTCACTGCTGGCTGTGGGGACCCCAGGCAGATCCCCCCATTCTGAGCTGCAGGAAGACAACTGAGCTGAAGTCAAGCATGGATCGGGTGAATAGGCACAAAATCTTCCATTAATGGCCAAATCCTGCTGCCAGCCCAGACAGCTGGAGGGCTGCACATGTGCCAGCGTGGGCGGACTCGCTTCCTAAAATAGCTTTTTGGGATTGATGCTTCCAGGGCCCAACATTTCCCGAGGTGTCAGGGCAATGCTTTGTTCTGATGTGCTGCCTTCCCCGATAACCATGGCAGGGACCTAAAAAATTGCAGGGAAATTAATTGGAAAACTCTCTCAGTCCCCCCAGACTCTCAGCCCCATGTAAACACGTACCCACAGCAATGTCACCAGCTGCCTGCAGCAACAGCAACGCAGAGCTCTCATAGAAAAGCAGAGATTTCAGGGATTTCCTTCACTCCTGCCCCAGGCACTGCAAGGCTCTCTGGAATTGTGTTAGAGGGAGTAATTTTCATTTGATCTCAGTGTTGTGAAGGATTTAAATTCAGGCTGCTTTGACCCTGTCTTTCTGATTTTCTTTATTTCTTTAATATAAACAAAAAACCCAAAATGGAATATTTGTACCCCACCATTCTTGGATGTCAGGAATCTCTCCTAGAATTTTTGTAATGCTGAAATATTATAGAATCATAGAATGACAGAATGGTTTGGGCTGGGAGACCTTAAAGCTCATCTCATTCCAGCACCCTGCCATTGCCAGGCACACCTTCCACTATCCCAGGTTGCTCCAAGCCCTGTCCAACCTGGCCTGGGACACTTCCAGGGATGGGCCTGTCACGGTTTCTGTGGGCAGCCTGTGACTCACCGCCCTCACAGGGGATTCTTTCTTGTTAATCCCTAATCTAAACCTGCCTAAATATGGCCCCTGCAGTTCATCCTTTGGGACAGGGAGACATCACAGTCCTGATCCACCAACAGCAGAGGAAAAAGGGATGAACCACTTCCAAACCAGTGGGACCAGCATCAACAATTGACAATTGCCTTTTGTTATTTCTCCACAACCCTGGGGCTTTTGTTAATCTTCAGGAGTGAGGTGAAGCTGTGAGGACAGAGTCTCTGCACTAAACCAGAGACAGACACAATCCTGCTGGGATTCACACCCGGGTCCTCTCAGAGCAGCAAAGTGGCCAGCACACAGAGATGGGGGAAAAAAATTATGGAGAAAGGAAAGGCTCCACTGCCCCCAAATATGGATTAATAAGTGAACCATTCATCTGATAAGGGCACAAGGGAAGTTTGCAGGTATTGAGCCCCACTACAATTCAGTAATACCACTTGGCTTTATCTCTCACCCGAGTAACACAAACATTTATGGAATTACATTTTAAGGCTTTTAAAGGTGTATTTAGAACGTGTTTCCTTTGAAGTGTTATCTTTGCAAGCTCTCATATGCTGATAAAACCCGTGTTTAGCTGCCTCGCAAGGAGTGCTCGAAAACTGTCGGTTTGGGGATTTTTCACTCTCTTTGGCCAGGACAGGGCAGCCTTCCCAGGGGCCATGCTTTGCCTCGTGCCGCTGGCATTTGCCACAGTCCTTTCCCAGCAGAGCCATAGTGTTTGCAGGAAAGCAGCAGCAGGAGGTCTGTTGTGGTGTGAGCGATGTTGTGGGGTGATCTTTGGAGGTGGGTGAGGTCCTCGGAGGCTGTGAAGCTTTAACCAACGAAACAAGAGCCCTGGGGTTTTGCTGCCTGGGAGCTCCACTTCCCTCCCTGGGAACCTTCCGGAGAAGGGAAACAGCGTGGCGAAACAAATGACTTCATTCCAGGCTGGTTCCAGTTAGCATCCCCATCCCTCCTCCCAGCCCTGCCCAGAGATGAAGACATTGTTCAACAGCTCATCACTCACCGGCAGGCTCCGCGCAGGCAGCCAATGCACAGACCCCAAGCCTCATCCCGCAGGCAGAAGACTTGACCCAAAGCTCCTTGAGACCCATGGAAAGGCTCCAGTGGATTTCTATGGGTCTTAGATCTCAGCAAATGTTGGCAAACTCCGCCAGAGCTAATGGGAACGTTGCTGGCAGCACAGACTGACAGGTCGAGCAAAGGGAGAAAATTAATTTATCAACTAAGAGGATTTGTCTTCCCTTGAAGTTTCCAAGGAGTTTCTCAACAGGATGCTCGTTAACATACCTTTGAGAGAGGAGGGACGCCTCTCTACGTGCCATTTTAAATACCAACAGCTCCAGATTGGAAGTGGCCATATGGCAAACAGCTCAAGGGGGTGGAAATACTCTCCCCATCCCCTTTGCCCCCTTTCTGGTCCTTCCCAGCTCCAGGCAGACTGTCTTGCTCCTGACCTCCACCCTCAACTGGAGCTGAAATCTTGGTGCTGGAGCTGGGCCACACTCGCTCCAGCCCTGCTCAATTGCCTTTTTGGAGTTGCTTTCATTCATTTTCTTCCCCCCAAACACACCCCTCACCTCCAAAATCACCAGGCACAACTTGTCTGAACGTGTGCCGAACTCGATAAGCCTTTGGCAACCGCCAGAATAAATTGCTTTAATAAAAATGAAAACCATTTTGAGGGGGGAGCAGGGAGGGAAGGGAAGGAAAAGCAAATGCAAAAATAATGTGCAGGCAAGGGCCCATGTGATCACCTGGCAGGAAGAGGCATTCCCAAATCAAAGCATAAATCATTGGGCTGGGAGCAGCCAGGCCAGCGTGGGGGCAGGCAGAGAAGCCCTTCACTTCTAGCTTCACATTCATAGCTGCAAAGAGCACGGAGTGGGTGTCACTTTTACCAGGTGATGGAGAGGAGCTTGCAAAAATACTTCCCAAAAGGAGTTGTATGAGGGACAGGCTCCTGGGGGGGACCCAGGAGCGAGTGGCTGCAGTGGTTTTACTTGGGTGGGTGTGCTCAGAGCCCCCCGGCAGGACAGGCAGATGCAGGGGAGAGGGAAGGTTTCAGGATCCATCCTCCAGCCACCCCTGCATGCCAAGCATGTTTGCTCCATCCCATCCCACATCAAGGCAAGGGAGAAAGACAGGCAAGGGGAGCCTGCAAAACCCATGCCTGGAAGGTTGTGGAATTGGACACAGCTCCTGTGGGGGAGAGGTTGGCCCAAACCTACCACATTCTGCAGAAGAGTTTTCTCTCCTGGAAAAAGGATTTTGCAGAAGTTCTTTGAAATACTTGGGATGATGTTGTCTTTATCTGTTCTCAGGAGGAAGGGGCACAAATCCCAGCCATGGCACAGCCGTGTACACCATGGTGACAGCAGCACACCAGGGAAGTGATTGAGAAGAGTGAGGGACATTTGCAGCCTGACCTGGTGGAAAGCTACTTAGATTGCCTAAAAGTTTATCAGCCACCACTGCAAACCAAAGAATTTGATTTTTCTATGCTTTTTTCTTTAAAACAAAATTATTATATAGTTAGAGATCAATGAAAAGCCAGTGATGGAGTAGTGGATTAGATGCTCCACAGATGGTTTGACATTTTCTCTTTCCACTTCCCCTGGAGTCAGGCAGATAGCTCATTCCTGCTTTTTACTGTGGCATGACCACTTTGATTCTGGTTCGCCATCATGGGAAATAAAAAGATGGAAACAGAGAAAAAACCCAACTTTGGCAGATTCACAGTTCCTATGTTGGGTATTCGGGTGCTGCCACGTTGGAGATAACACATCAGGGAGAGCCAAGGAGAGCTATGGAGCATCTTTCTTTCCAAGGATCTGCGCCAGAAATGAAGTTCAAAGTAAGTTTTCCTGTCTTTAATACTGAGATATTATTGATTAATTAATTACAGAGGGATAAATGACATAGTTCTGTGTTATGGGTAAATCATTTAAAGCCTAAGAGCTGTCATCCTTCCCCAGCTCTCGAGAGCAGGAGCCTTTCCAGTGAAAAGCTTTGCTAACGAAGCGGTTGTGAAAAATATTTACTGCCAGAGTTTCTTCAATTGACATTTGCATCTTCTGCAATTTGCAAACTCCGTGCAATTTGAGTCATTTTCATAGGACTATAATTTATGGAAAGGGTTTTTCCTTCACTTCTCAGCGTCTCTGTAAAAAAACACAAAAGCATCTTTTGCTCTGAAATTCACACTTAATTTTTTACTTCTTTTTGGCCACGGGAGGAGGGAGGGGCAAGGGGAAATGGATATTGCAGGAGACAGAACAGAGATGGAGGAGTAAGAGACAGGAAGGACTCTTAAGTGCAGAGTTTCTCAAACTATGGGTCATGACCGCTTAAAAGAGAGCCAAGATGTGTCAGTGAGGTCCTCCTTGGTTTAGCCTTTGAAAAACAGACCTGGCTCCCCTCTCCCCATAGAAAAAAAGATAAATTTTGGGCAAGATTGGCATCCTGGTGTAGCCTGGACAGGAATGCAAGTTGGAAGAGGGGCTGCCTGGCTGTCCTCCATCCTGGGATCCAGCTGTGAACTCCCCCACATGTTTTCCTCCTAGAGAGAAAATGGTGACAAAACACTAACTGCATTAATCTCCTCCTTGCAGAAGGAGGGGAAGGTGGAGGTGAAGAGAAGAACCCCAGCAGCACAACTCGTTCACGTTTCCCCAGCAGGGGCTGAGCCTCTGCCGGCTGAGAGCTGGCATGAAGACAGATGAGTCAAAAAAAGAACATTTTTGTAAAGTCTAAGAAGTGTTTGTTCCAACTTTTGGCACAGCCCACCCAGGCCTCGGCATCCTCAGCAGGGAGCCAGGCACCCCGAGCTCTGCAAGCCACACCATCCACACAGACAATTTTTTGCAGGGTGTAAAATATTTAAACATTTGTCTGTTGGGAAAATGTGAGCAACAGCAACAGGAACAGGTGAATTTAGGTGCGATGACAAAAACTTACAATGTGTTTCCTGACTAGACAAGTTGTGCCAAAGCCTGATATCGACAGCTACCTTCCCACCACTCCACTGCACTTTATTGAGAACAGCTGCCACCCAGTTTAAGGATGTCTTTGTACTCTCCTGCACGTTCCCAGCACCTTGGAAGGCAAGAGCTGCACACCCAGGGCGTTTGCAGCCCAGATGGTCTAGGCTGGAGAAGGTGAAGGAAAACTAAGCCAGAGTGGAAAGGACTCATCTGCTTCTCCTTCCCTCTGAGAGAAAACCTTCACACTGGCTGCCCTTTTCCCAGCTGATCTGGTTGTGTATCCTTTAGTAATGGACATTTAAGGTAGGTCTTTTTGTGCAGATTTCTCAGATCTGTGGATGACCTCCGAAGTTAAAGCATCTCCCATTCACCTGCACCTTGTGTCACCCAGTGCCACCCCATCAAATCCAGGGAGAAGTGGCACAACCACAGCCCACAAGGGCGGGCTGCCCTTGTTACTCAGCGTAATTTAAGTGCTTGTAACACCAGAAAACTACTAGTTTAGCTAAGCCTCTCCTTGTCTAACTTTCCCAGAGCCTTTCCACCTTTTCAAGGTGAGAAAAGCAGCCAGCAACATCCTTGCTCTGGTCCTGCAGGTAAGGATGCTCCACCCCTCGGGTCCAGCACTCAGCACTGCCCAGTTGGACAGTGCTTAGGGGCTCCCAAATCTTGCCCCGGGCGATGTCCCGGGGCTGTGCCCTGTGCAGGCAGCCGCAGGCAGCGGAGGTGTTTCGAAGCCATCGAGCAGCCTCTGGTGGAAGCTGCCTGCTATGTGTGCGCTGCTTTCCGTGCCTGTGCTGCCACAGCCCGCCCGGTGTTCCTGGCGCGATGGGGCGGCTGACGGAGGGAATATTTCCTTCTCTCGTTCCAGCACCCGGCTGGTAACGTGGATCTGCCTCCCGTTTATATTTTTGCCTCTGTTTCTGTGTCTGCTGTGGAGCAGCGTCTGCCCAGCGATGCTGTTCCCATGTGCTCGTTCTTGCTGCAGGAACTCCCTTGGATTTGCTCAGATGGGATTTGCCGAAAAGCCCAAGAGGATCAGGTTCTGAAGCGCCCTCAGGCTGATAAGTGACGAGTGACAGGACCAGGGGGAATGGCTTCAAACGGGCAGAGGGCGGGGTTAGAGTAAATATCGGAGAACTCCTTCACTAGGGGGCTGGTGAGGCGCTGGCACACGTTGCCCAGAGAAGCTGTTTGCCTGATCCCTCGTGCCCATTAATTATTGCTAATGATGTAGGAATTCTTTCGTCAGCACTCTAATGGGCTTTAACAGCATCCCCACTTGGGGCCTCTACCCACATCCATGGCCCAGGAGCCCATTTCAGCCCAGCACGAGGCTAGCAGCTCCTGCCCCAGAGATGCTGCAGGCTGCTGGTCTCCAGCTCTGGCCATGTCACCATGAAATCACCTGGGGGACGTTTTTCTATCGATCCTGTGGAGTAAAGGATAAGCTGCATCCCTAACAGATGTTAATTTTGGTGGCCAGCTTATCCAGAAAGGCTAACTTGTTCTTATCCTCTGCTTTTGGGTGATCAAGACCTGTCTCAGTCTTGATCAGATATCTCCCCATTGCATCAGTGGATTTGTGTTACTTTCCTTATTATATAGCTTTTATTCTAGAAAAAGGGCTTTAAATTATTTTTAAAATTTATTCAAGTCCCTAGTTGTAAAGAAATACATTCCTGCCCAGATCTTTTGGCTCTTCAGCCAGGAAGCAGACAACCCTTGGTTTCTGTGAGCAATCTGTGTGATCATCAGTGGACACCTGCAAGACAAGAGGAGGTTATACGAAGATGATTCCCAGAAATGTCCGTTCTGCCTTGGTGTGCACCAGCACAACACTTCCAGACAGCTGCTCTGCCTCAAGCCTCCTCGGTCCCACAAGCAGCTGCTCCCACCAAGCTCTGCTTTTGGTGTTTCTCTCCTTGATGCTCCAGACAGAGCAGCCACTGAACTGTTTGGGGACAGGGGCAGGATGGTGTTGGTGCCCCCACGGCTCGTGCCCCACATCCCAGTGTCACTGCTCAGAGGTCTGGCTGCTGCAGGTGATCTCCCCAAGCTCCACACCTCCCACTTACCCCACTGCCCCTCCCATGATGTCACTGGGCTGGTCTGAGCGAGGATCTCTCTTCCATGTGGTTGCCATTAATTCCACCACCGCAAGCATCAGCCTGAGGTACGAGACCATATCAAGCAGTCGATCTCTAATTGTCATATCCGACAGTAAAACAAAGGGCTCAAAAGGAAAGAGGGGATATTAAGGCCAAGAGTTTCCCTCTTCCCATTGCAGGTGGCTCATGAGAAGACGTGGATGGAAAACACCCCCTTAACCTTGAGCCATGTCCCTCTTGCAGAGGAATGAGTCAGGAATTTCATGCATGTAGAGCAATCACCAAACAGTCCCTACAGGTCTGCCCAGGACCACGGCTTGCTGAGCAGCTGCTTGTTTACCTGCCACCCATTTCCATAGCATGGGTGTGCAGCCGAATTCCTGGGAGCCCCAGCTGCTCCCACCCGCCCGACCTGTCCGTGCGCTGGAGCAAAGCTTGAAGCCACGGTTTGGGAGATGTGATTGCCACAGGGAAACACTGCCAAGGATGCTCAGTGCTCTGCTGGGATGGCTGAGGAGCCAGCTCAGCAGCTGAGGTGTAAGGCAGCGTGGTGGCAGTAGATGGAGGGGACTTCTCACCAGCAGAGGGTCTGGGCACCGAGCTCTGGGGATGCGCGGCATGGGATAACTCAGAGGAGGAGCAGCTCAGCCTTAGTGCTCCAAATCCCCTTCCACAGGAGCTCTCCCTGTCCGCTGGCCCTGGAAATGTCGCAGGGAAACCACCCTCCTCAGGTTACGTGTCCTATTAAGCAAGAGGGACGCGTCCCTCCCGAGCCAGAGCCGCGCTCGGAGGTGGCTGTGCCAGCACAGCAGGGCCCCGCTCGCGGGACAGCTTTTGGCAGAGCAGGATGTGCTGTTTGGGTCCCAGATACGCAGGCAACGACTTTCTGTTCCTTTTTATCAGTGCCAGGCTGATGGGGAGCAGGAGCATCTCTTGCTTTTTCCTGGGAGCTGTCTGCAGCACTGCGGGGGAAGGCTGTCCCTGCCCAGCCTGGGCAGGGGAATCCGTGCCAGCATTTTCCCCAGGGGATGCTGAAGTAGCTGCACTTCAAAGGCTCAGGAAGTGTCCATTTTGCCTTCGGCTCCACCAGCCCACGGTTTAGGGTGAAAGCTGCTTGTGTCAGCAGCTGGAGCTGGGAGGAAGCCCAAGCTAAGCCAGGGCTGCTGGCCAGGATCAGCACCTAATTCACCCAGCCTTTCCTCAGTGGTCCCTAAAGCATCCCCAGCCACTGCAAAGTGCCCCCAGAAGAGAATCTAGGCTCATAGGCTTTCACCCTGCACTTGAAGCAGCCATTTGTGCCAATTTGGGCACATCCCTTTCCTGAGTGTTTGGGCTGGGGGCTATTGTGTGCCCTGGGCTGTGCCACTCTAGTTTAGTAGGATGCTGCTGCTGCTGTCACATTTCTTTTTCTTTTTTTTTTTCTTCCTCTCAAAAAGTGCCAAGTTGTATAAAACAAAAAAAACTTCCCATCTTAATGCTGGTTGAATTATTTAAAAGGGTCTGTTTGCTAATGTGATTGGCTTCAACCAACAGCGCAGGTTGAGCTGTAATTATGGGAAAACAATCAAATCTCTATCTGGGTTCACACCATACTGGTCTTACCACTTTTTGTGTTACAGCAGAACCTGTTGGGCAGCTTTAGCTGAGCTGAGCCTCCTTTCTGCTGCTGGGGCAAAGAAACGCAAACCAGTAGAACCAGTCAGGCTGCAAGGAAAAATTATGGCTTATTGTCTGTGCAAGTTCACCCACACTGCTCACTCCTGTCTCCCGTGTCCCAGATGACCGTCTGCTGATCGCGACCTAACTGAGCTCCAGGAGCCGCGGAAGAGGCACAGGCGCGGTCCTCCAACGTGAGTGTTGTGCTTGCACTGATTTTTCTCTGTCCCCCAGCATCCTGGGCAGTGTTGTGTAGCTGGGAAGGGAGCTGGCGTGAGCCACGCATGGAGAGCTGCCCAAAATTCGCTCGGCAGAGCGCCGGGAGAGCTGTCACTCGGTGCCGGCAGACAGAGCCTGGTTCAGCTCCCATCTGATGGGCAGAGGTTGGTGTGTCACGGGTTTGCTTGCTTTTCTGTCCCCTCTCAGGGTTCGAGGAGGAAATTGGGATTGTGTAGCAGCCGCGGAGCTGATGGTTTGTGGCAAAGTGGCAGCTCTGAGGGGTCGGTGGGGGATGGATCTGAGCCTGCCTGGGCTGGGCACCGCTGCCCCACCACAACCCCAGGGCTCTCCTGTTGACAAAAACTTTTCCTCTGGCGTTTTCCACTTGAGCGTGAAAGGTAATGGGATATCCCTGCGATCCAAAATGCTGAGAAATGGCATCCAGCTCCACTCAGGTGGAGGGAAATAGCTGTGGAGGGTCAGAGAAGTTTGTGGGTGTCAGGGTTTATGTGAGTACCAGGGAGCCCAGTCGCGTTTCCATCTGGCCAGCAGGGACAAGAACAGAAAACTTTTCTGAGCAAACATCCAGCAGTGTGACAGCCATGGGGGAGCAGAGCTGTGGCCATGTGGGATGGACTGTGGGACTGTGTGGGATGGCAGCAGTGCCCATCCTGGGCAGGCAGCACCTGAGTGTTGGTGCTGGGCACTGTGGGGGCATCACCTCCTTCCACACCTGATTCACCTTCCATGCAGCATCTCGGGCAGCCCTGACCTGCACCAAGCCACACACATGCTGGGCAGCAAATAACTTTCAATGGAGTTTTGGGTCTCCCCACTCAATTTCACACCTTGAACTCATATCTGTTGCCAAAGCCAAGAACAAATTTTTTCCTTTTTCCCTCAGTGGCAGCTTGGAGCTGGGTTGTGGTGACCCTGGTTACCTGGTTGGTGACCCTCTGTCCCCCACCTTTGTCCTGGTTGTGTCCCTTGTGGGACACGCTGACAGTGCCCTCCTGGGTTGTCCAGATATGTTCCTTCAGGCAGCATAAATATTGAGAGAGGCTGGAGCTTGCTGGGCTTCCAGCAGCCCCAGGCATGAGGTGTAATGCTACAGGGGACTGGCATCCTTCTTCCCTACTTTAAATCCAGGAGGAAGGAAGTGATGGTGGGATTGCTGCAGGGGAGAGGCTGTGCCCACACTCACTACCACCCTGCCCAGGGGTCTGTGGCTGTGCACTGAACTGTCCCCATTGCCTGCTCCTTGTCCCTTCTGCTGGGACAGTGCCACGTTGGGGAATGTCCTGAGAGCACTTACAGGGGAGATGACCACAGATCTACCCCTGAAGGACTCAGGAGGACATTGATGCATTGATTCAAAGCCTAGCCTAGGTAGCACTGTGTCCCCAGCACCAGTGTGTCACCAGGCATTGGGGACATGCAGGGATGCCTCAGTCCATAAAAACGCCCAGCTGTGTCTGGCCCAGCTGTTGGACAGCACAGTGTGAGGCTGAGATGCTGAGACTCATCCTTGGTGCTGCAGCAGGGCTGAACACCCAGGAGGGTTTCATGGGATTAGGTCTTCCTAGCGCATTTCTCCTTTTCTAAATGGTGCTGAAGGGAAAAGCTAATCCTGCCAAAGACTTCATCATCTGGGGAGATCCAGGGGAGAGAGGTCTGTTCTTTCCACTGGCATGGCCATTATCTTGGCTCAGGATGCCCATGCACCCCTCTCACAGCAGGAGAAGAGGTGCCAGTTCATGGAAGCGTGGTTGAGAGGACTCTTCGTGCCCCTTCTCCCACACGAGACTTGCTTTCCCATGCAGGACCAGGAATGATGAATTCTCCATGTCAGGAGCAGTGTGGGCTCTGAGGAGACCCTCTGGAGAAGGTCACAAAGGAGAAGACAGTGAGACCAAGGTGCTCTCCGGGCTCCCTGGGTGGCATAACAGGATCACAAGCAGGGAGTGGGGTGATAACCACCATCTGTCAGAGATTCCCAGGGTATTTTCCTGCCACTTTACCCAGTCAGAGGCTCTGGAGCTGGGGGGTGACATTGGGAGTGTTTTGGATGGGCAATGACCACGTGCCTCCAGTCCCAACAGGGCCTTGAGCTATTCCTGAGCCTCACCACTTCTCAATTAAAGTACCCAAAAAACGCGATAATGCTTCATTACCCACTTCCCAGAACATTTTGAGGTGTTAATTGAGTAATGTTTATAGAACCTGTGGTTACCCCAAGATGCACAGGCAGATAAGTGGCTACTTTTAATCCTCTTCTGAATCCTCCTGTGGGCAAACAGGCCTGCCCACAGATCTGCCCAAAGCCCACCGCACTCTGGGGAGCATCATGGCACAGCTGGTGGGTCCAGATGTCATTCCTTAGCAAATATCTACTGTTAAACCTCAGCAAAGCAGCAGGAGTTGGGGAGTGGGAGGACAAAACCCCCCTCCCAGATGGGTATGGTGCAAGGAGAGACCCCAGACTGCTCACCCTGCTATGTAAAAGCCAAAGTCAGATTCCTGGGTATATTAAGGTATTGGAGAGGAAAAGTAGTCCTGGTTTTAGTGATTCCGCACCCCAGAGCAGACAAGACTCTTTGCTGGGAGGAGGGATGTCCCTCTTGCAAGGGATAACAGGGGCTCTTGGGAGGAATAAGGGCTCTTAAGCAGAAATGAGGTAATGGAAGAAAACCCATATCGAGGGCTTGGTGACTGCCACAGCAGTTGGAAAAGCAGAAGCTGCATCTTCAGGGCCAGAGCGGTGGGGGAGAAATTGAGCTGCTGGGTTTGTGATCACCAGGGCCGTGCTGTATTATGGCAACAGAGACATTTATGGGGCAGAAGTAAATCAGTGTGCAGGTTGGGACTTGAGGCTGGAGCTGCATCTTGGAGGGTTTGCTCCAGCTCTCCTCTCCCTGCAGTGGGACCCGTCTGTGCACACGTGAGCAGGGCCAGCATCTCCCCGGTGCTGCTGATCCTGTTGAGCTGGTTCAGGGAGCTGTGACCAGCACCAGTCCCCCACAAACCCAAAGGGCCATGGGGTGTGTCACAGCCGTGCTGCAGCTCCACATCACCCAAGTGAGACCCCCACACCACAGCCAGCAGAGGCGACCCTGGGGCTCGCTGCAAGCCGGCCCCTGGGCTGGTGGAGCAGCACAGAGCAGCTGCCCTGCTCCAGGGAGGATTTTCAGGTTGTGCGAGGTAGAGGAAGGCACCTAATCCTCCTCCCTGGAGAGGCAATGGCCAAGGCTGCTCCTCCTGTCTCACTTGTTGGGAGGTAATTTTGCAATCTGGCAGCCCCCGTGCAGCACCCACAGCAAACCCAGCACAGTGGAGAGCAGGCCCTGGGCTCCATTTTAGGGCAGTCTGTGCCGTGTTAATTCATGCAAATAAATAAATACACAGCAAAGAAAAAGAATCCCTCAACACACCAAAAAAGCCCTCTCTGAACTGCCAACAAAGTACATCAGCAAAGAGCATTAGCTCTATGCTGGCCTGTGAAATACTCTTGGCACTGCAGATTTTCCATGAGTGATCAGCCAGTTTTTCTGAGTATAAACTTGTTTTATAATTCTAAAATTAGACTGGGAATCTAGTAGGGTAGCCAAGGAAAGAAATTTTGGCTGGTGAAAGCAGCTCTGCCCAATGATCACCCAGAGAAAGGGGTGTGGCATCAATCCAGCCTGGAGCTGAACAGCTCCAGCACTGCTGATGGGGAAATATCTGGTGGTAAATCCATTAAGCTTCACTGATCCCACAGTGTCAGAATGTCACAGTCCTGCCTTTTTCTTTTCTGACTTTTTTTTTTTTTAATGATTTAAGCTCGTTTGGCTAATGAGCTGCTTTATCCTTCCGAAAGGAGATATGGCTGAGGGTGGGGATGTGCTGTGGCTCACTGTGAGTGTGACAGACAGTGCTGGGGGTGGTACTGAGAGGTCAGGAACACCCTGGGGACCAAGAAAGGGGGGTTGGCTGTGCTGTCAGAGCCAGCTGTCCAAGTCTATCACTTCCCCAGCCCCCTCAGATGGGACAGAAAATAACCTTCCTGCTGCTTTTCCTTTCCCTAGCCACAACAGGAGCATCCTGCCCAAGGAGTGATGCTATTGGTACCCAGGAGATGCTGGGGGCTGCCCTAGCCCCGTGCATGAGAGCAGACATCCCAGGGACGTCCCCGTGCCCCAGCCTGGAGCCCTTGCCCCATCCTGAGCATCAAGGGATGCAGAGAGAAGGTGAGCAAAGCCACAGCAGCCAACAACAGCTCTGCCCCAGGTTTCGGACTTTCCAAACCCTCCAGATTTAGGGGCTGGATAAGGAGTTTGCCTTTGGTCCCCGACACTGGGGCTCTGTTTGCAGAGGGCCCCCGTCACTGTGAAATACACCCAGCCTTGCTGGGACGCCAAAGGGCTGCTCTGGCACTGCCACGGGGCTAGATCCAGCACCACGGGCTCTATATCACAGTGACAGCTCTGCAAAGGGCTCGGGGCTGTAAATGAACTCCCTGTCTCAGGGAGCATGCTCCACACTGAGGGACTCTGCGGTCTGGGCTTCAGCAATAAATCTCCCTCAATAAATCCTCTGGAGCAGGGCAGAGGAGAGGGGAGATGCTGCTTTACACCTTCACCCATCCACAGCAGGTGAGAGGGAGCAAAGCTGAGCCCCTCAGGGAGCCTGAGCTGTTGGTGAGGCTGCTCTGCTGCAGCAAAAGGCTGAATCCTGGGAACAGATATATGGGGAGCAATGCTCATGCAGGATCTCTGTTACCTTGTGTGTGCACATATGAGAACCGAGGTCCTCGCCAGATTTGCCACAGAGTGGCTGTTCCATCTGCGGGCAGAGATGGGTTCTGGCATCTCAAAAGCACCAAAACTGGCCGCTTTTCTCCGCTGATTGCAGCCGCAGCAGGTCACAGGTCCCCACTCATCTGAGGGCTCTGAGGAAAAGAAAATCAGAAGCAAACCCCAACCCTGGCGGCACCACATCCTCAGCTTTGCATGGAAGGCGAAGCTGCTGCCCACACCCCAGCCCCAAATGCCGATCTGCCGGGCTCTGCCCGCAGCACTGAGTCACAGCTGCAGGGATCCGGATCCGGCACCGAGCACCTGGGCTGCCCCCGCGCCTCCCACCTGCCACCGCCCGCCAGCCCAGCCCTGCCTCCCCGAGCGGCGGGCTGGCACCCGTCCCAGCCAGGGTGTCACCTTCCTGGGACGGCTGGGCTGCAGCCCTGTGTCTCGAAATGCTGGGTTCAGCCCTCGGAGACACCAGCCTTGGGCAAAGGGCTGTACCCTTTAGTGCAAGGCGGGCAGGAGCCGATCCAGAGGCAGCGAGCGCGGTAAGGAGCATGTGCAGCCACCAACTCCTCTGCTCCCAGTTGCAATCCCTTCCCAGATTACAGTACTGGAGAATGCAATTCGAATTAGTGCCTGAGTGCTTCAGAGCCTTCCCAGCTGGCACTCGGGGTGTCAGTCCCGTGACAGCAGTGGTTGGTCTCACAACCTCCCTTCAGCCCTGGGCGGGTGCTTTGCTCAGGGCAGAGCCAAATTTAAGACTCAGTGATCCTGGGAAGTGCATCCTATTAACATCTGGAGGACTTTTTTCTGTTTTGCACATTATTTCCC
The DNA here is from genome assembly GCA_013400515.1 of Erpornis zantholeuca. NCBI lineage: Eukaryota > Metazoa > Chordata > Aves > Passeriformes > Timaliidae > Erpornis > Erpornis zantholeuca. The sequence continues at coordinate 922,661 of VZTN01028521.1, forward strand.
CTGGCTGGTTTTTCAGCCATGGCTCTTGGGGCTGAGATCAGTTCCCAATCCCATTTCACAGCAGCAGATCTTGACCTGGACGAGCCCCACCATGCTTTTATTTGTTGGGATAGATCACCCAGCCCTGGGGACGGGTGGGTTATGCCCTGGGAAGTGGGAGCAATGAATTTTTTTTAGTCGTTTCCCCAGAGAGCGAGACCTCTACTCTGTCTGCACCAGATTCGCTCAAAAGCCAAGCAGAGTGACTCCGGGATGGTTCGTGTTCAGGCAGCTGCTGCGCCGACCCGAACGTGCCGAGCTCGCTGCTTGTGCTTGCTGGCGCGTGCCTCATTTCTTTTGAAAATCAGATGCTTTAGGGGAAACTTTCTTCTTCCAGCTCTGCGTGCCCACATCTTGCATATGCAGGCGATCTGGCACATCCCTGCTCCGCATGCAGATAAAGGCAGGGGCGGGAGCTGGGCTGGGAGGGCGCTGGAACCCAGCACAAACCTTCCCCTGGGGCTGCAAAGCCCAGGCCCCAGCCCACTCTTCACTTTCCAGCTACAGAGGGGAGGTTTGCTCCCTGGTCATCTCTTCGTGGTAGAAAGCTGAGTGTCCAGGTGCTTTGTTGGAATCGGGATTGATCACCATGACTCATTAACCCAGAATGATTTTGGGGGGAGAAGCTCCCATGTGGAGATGCTAAATGCCTCCATTCCCGGTTCCACTTTCCCGGTGTGGTTTTGGTGGTTCCAGAGGACCCCATGGGTGCTATGCCCATGCCAGCTTCCTGCAGGACTTGGCTCTAGACATTGACTCTCTGGGTTTCTCTGTAAAATTTTGTGAAACAGCTCTGTTGGGCATCTCCCAAGGGTTCAAAGAGGCTACAGCCAGCGAGGCCATGCAGAAAGCCTGGGCAGTGACAGTGGGGTGGTTGAATGCTGTGTGTTGCCTCTGTAAAAGCTGTGTGTGGTGCCAGAGGGAGGAGGGATGCATGGGAGCATCCCAGCAGGAGATGAGTCCATCAGGCTCAAGCACCAAAGCTGCTGTGAATTTCCCCATCCTCAGTCCCCACATGGTCCCAACACGAGTTCTGCAGCCCCTTCTTTATGCTCAGGAAGATGCCCTACCCCATCACATCCCAGAGAAACGCAATTTAAACAGCTCAACAAGTGGAGGAAAAGCCTGATTTTCCAGCTGGGCTTCTCCTGGTATCTAAGACATGCTCTTTGCTATGCTCAGCACTGAGGCAGGGTGGACAAAAATGCACCCCATGGTTTAGCAAATTATTTCCCTTCCTAGCTCTGGGCTTTGTCCTTTCCAGAACACCACATGCACCAGACACATCTCTTTTGTTGGACCTTTCCTATGTTAGGCTGAAACCTGAATAATTTGAAGCAAAAGGACATCCTCACGCTGGACACAGCCTGGTGTGCAGCTCAGCCTTGAACATGACCATGGAGAGTTTTGCAGAGTTCCTGAACAAGCTGAAGGAAATCCACGAGAAAGAGGTCCAAGGTAGGGAGACACAAAATGTCTTATCAAAAACTGGCCAAGATCCATTTCTTTGTAATGCTGCCTCAATCTGTTCGGTGTCAAATAACCTGAAGGGAAGAGGAGCAGGTGTGGATAAGAGAGCTTTGGGGATTACTGCTGGGCAAGCAGCACCCACGGGGATGGATTGGGACACAGGGTCACAGCCTGTCCCTCAGGGGAGAACACCCTCTGATGGCACCTTGGTACCTCTCATTGGTGTACTGAGTAAAAAGTAACTTTTTAATTATGAGAAGGAGCAGAAGAGAGAGGACATTCCTACACTTTGTGCTGCAGGAAAGCAAGCCATGGAGGTGCTCGGTCCCAGCAGGAATCCCACTTGCTCCAAGCAGTATCACAGGGGATTTGGCTCCTTTCCTGCCCCTGCTGTCTATGATAGAGGTGAATTGGGAGCTTTGCAGAGGTGACACCCACACCTGCTGGGCATTTGCTCTGAGCAGTGAGGATTGGAGTGTGTTTGGATACTGAGGGATCAAAGGGAAAGCGGAAAGATGCAATAATCTATAAGACAGAAGCAGCAGGAGATGAAGCTCTGTTAAAAAAAATGTTTGAGTCAGGTTGGATATCTTATTCCTCTAGGGAATAAATTATTTCTCAGGTCATACATTATTAAAATAAAACCCATTAGGTTAAGCAACCAAGTGCCAAGTCCAATTGTTTTCCTATTAGAATAATCCCCAGTATCAATATAATGAACAAAACTTCAGCACTTTTGGATGATTCTGGCTTATGAATTCATTCTTCTCTTGTGTAATTTCAAGCCGTGTGAGAGTTAGAGGAAACTGTTGAGCAATTTAAACCACATGTTTACATCTACTTTGCATAAAATGGATTTGACAGGATACAATGTCTGCAGATCCATCAAGGAAAGCCACTCAGCTGTAAATATTCTCCAAGATGCCTTCCGATCCTGAAAGCTATGAAATATTGCTCACCTGGGAAAATGCTGGCTGTAGTAAGAAATAAGTAGAAACAAAACTAAACCAGACGTTTTGGGTCTGGGAAGGATATGCAGGCTCATTAAAAAGTGGGGATGCAAAAGGAGCTCAGACTTTGTACAACTTTCCCGGTTGCATTAAGCTGTGATAGCGTTTAACACGTGAGAATTGTTGCTCCTTATCGGAGACAAGGCTTGTGAATGGATGAGATTTCTGCAAAGCCACGCACCTCCCTGAAATTCCATCAGTGTCGTTTTCCTCTGAGTGCTGGGGAATTGGCAATTAACACCGACCTCTCTGTGTCTGCTCATTACTCCAGGCCTGCACAGCAAGGTGACGGAGCTGACCACGGAGAAGTGCCGGTGAGCGGTGCCGGGTGGGGGTAAGAGGGGTGGTTACACCGCAGGAATTTCAGACTTCCCGAGTTATCCTCCAAGATTGCTGGACTAGAGAGCACCAGTTGCCATTCTGGCACTGCCAAAACTCCAGGCAGGGCTAGGGGGATCCCAGTCCAGCTCCAGTTTGCCTTCCCACTGGCAGGCGATGCTGGTGCCAGCCAGTTCTTGCCCTCTTGGGAAGCAGTAAGTGGGAGGAATTAAGCTGCTGGCTCCAAGGAGGGTGTCACAGGGCAGCATCCAGGCTCCAATGTTTTTGTTTCCCCTCCTGCCACACAAGAAAAAAGGGCACTGTAGATGAAGGCACAGGGTTTGAGGAAAAATCTAATAACCCTCTTGTATTTGTTCTGTTTCTTCAATTAGTGACGCTCAGAGAATTGAAGAGCTATTTGCTAAAAATCACCAGTTAAGGGAACAACAGAAGGTCCTTAAAGAAAATGTAAAGGTGTTAGAAAACAGGTAGGATTTGTTTTTAAGTAAGGGTTCTGCTGAGCACCCATGACTGCACCCTCCTAGGGGGAGAGTTTGGGATTTGCTGTCTTCCTCAGAGCAGGATGTAGCACACGAACACCTATTTTTCCCATATTCAACTGCTGGAAGAGCTGGAGGAGCCTGGGCATGTGCATAGGAGCTTTCCTAGGCTGGTGATGGTGGGACTGGATGTGGAGGGATGCAAGTGCTGGGCTGTGGGGGCGACTCTGGTGCTCACTCTTCTCTGTGAGGAGGTCAGGAGCTTACTTCTCCCATGGGAACAATGAGGTAACAAGCTGTGGGGTTTCCTTCCTCCAGGCTGCGAGCTGGTCTTTGTGACAGATGCATGGTCACCCAGGAGCTGGCCAAAAAGAAGCAGAATGAGTACGAGACCTCTCATTTCCAGAGCCTGCAGCACATCTTCATCCTCTGTACGTACTGACACCCACTGTAAGCCCGGCTTTGGCAGGCTGAGTCTTTGCTCAAATCCCCCTCCCAAGTATTTGCATGTGAGCCCTCGTGCTGAGCAGGAATCCGGGAAGGGTTTGGGGATGGGGAGAAGGGAGGGAGCAGGACTGTGGATGGCAGTTCACCCCAAGCAGGCATAACCCTTCACACAAATCAGCAGAGCTGGGGGTTGAAGCCCTCCACACCTCCAGAAAAATGAGAGATTCCAGGCTATGTCAGCTGCCTGGAAAAAGGATGCATTTGGCACGGCAGGAGCAACACTCTGGCAAAGACAGGAAAGTCACAGCAGCAGCTCAGCACGGGTAAATGAAATCAAGCAACACGTGTGATGGATCTTCTCCTGCGCCTTGGCAGAGCTCCCAGCACCGCTGAGGCGCGGGGTGTTTCTCCCTGGGGATCTGACCAGCCCAGGGAGGGTCATGGGGGTAAAGGAGATAAGGCATTTAGGAGGGATGGAGAAGTGCCAAGAGCCCTTGGTTTATCTCCCCTGCTGTGCCACTGCTCCCCGAGTGCTGCTTTACAGCAGGAGCAAGGCAAGGCACCGTGCCTGAGGGCCCACCCACGCTTTTTGTAGCCTCCTTGCTGCAGCACCCAGTGCTGGGTGCTCACAGCTCCCTCTGGTCTCTGTCTGATCCCCCCCAATCCCCCCAGCTCTGCCCCTAACACAGCATCCACTCATCACCCCACCCTGGTGCTCAGGGGCAGGATGTTCGCTGTGTCCAACCCACCACTGCCTCGTCTGGGTCTTGCTCTTCCCCTGAGCTGGACGAGCTGCAAGCAGACCCAGTCTGGATGAAACCTGAGCTAGAAAAAGTTGCTCCCTTTTATCCCTTAGCCCCAACATGTTTGCAAAGAAGGAAGGAATTTCGGCATCCCTCCAAAACCTGGTGCCATTCCCTCTTCCTCCTCCTCTGTGCACCCCAGTGAGGTGTGAGGAGCATCAGCTCTCTCCTCGCAGCGCCTGAACTCACAGCACCACCTCTGTCCCTGCAGCAAACGAGACCAACCGCCTGAGGGAAGAGAACAAAACCCTCAAGGAAGAACTGAAGAGGCTCCGGAGCCTGGAGTAAGCACTTTCCTGGTTTCGTTTTTTACAGGGATTGTTGGTACTAACCAGGGCATCCCCACAGCTGAGCAGGGCAGCATCCAGACTGTGGCATCCTCAGGGGTATTTTAGCATCTAATTCCTGTGGATTCCTGTATATGTTAGGCATGGAAAAATCTCTAATGGTCTCAAAATCCTTGTTGAGCTTTGCTCACTCCCCTGTTCACCAGAATCAAACAATTCATTTTTGGGGAACAAAGATATTTCACCCCCCCAGAAACAAAGCCCTGGGTAGCTTGCCTGGACCTCAGCCTGCACTTCCATGGCTTTTCCATGGCACCATCTCCCCTTTTGCAGCAGCCACAGGAGGTCTGCAGGAAATAGGTTGTTTTGGGGGAAGGAGAGTGACACAAAAGGGGCTGTGATGGGGTTAAGGAGGGAGAAGAGATCTGCACCAACAGGTTCATAGCCCAGCAGAGTACTGTGCTGAAAGCCAAGTAACCTGCCAGGCTGGCCAATATATACAAATCAGCTCATTCCTCAAGGGTTTAAAGTCCAGAGGAATTAGCACTGAGGGATTAGTTTAGAAATGTGTTTTCTTTGGAGCACAGGAGCACCATCCGCTTAAAGAGAAACTCTGGATTTTACTCCCCAATGCTTCCCAAGGGCTGAGTAGTTTCAGAGATATCGGCTGGGCTGGGCTTGCTGAGCACTGAGTGATCCTGCCCTGCTCTGCTCTCCCGAGATGCTGGATGGGAAGGCTTCCAGCCAAACATCCATGTCCCAGCATCACAGTTCATCCAGGACTCTGTGTGCTCCAAGACTCAGTCACTCCCCTGTACTCCCCGAGAGCATCAGCCCCTCCATCTTGATTTGGTGACAGGGGACAGACACCTCATCCCTGTGCTGGATCCACCCCTCCAGCAGGCTGAAAGCCCAGCCAGGGACAGGTTCCCACAGAGCTTTTGCAAGAGCCACAGCTGGGTCCTAGCTTACCCAACATCGTGGCTTCCTGCGACGTTACCCACGACCAAGTGGGGCAATCACACCTTGGGCTGTCATGCTGGCTCTGTCCATGCTCCAGACTGCAGCTGGGTACTGATAAGCTGCAGTGGAAGAAGGTGGGTCTGAGGATCCTGTATATCCACATGCACACATACATGAATATACATACATGAATATGTATATTTACATTTCAGGCTCAGAGCTCTCAGTACAGTGGCTCCAAAACCTTCCTTCTCCCACCCCTTCTCATTCATTCATATCCTTTTCCTTCCAACAGGGACAGGACAAAGACCCCAGGAGTCACCTCCAGAGAAAGCTGCTCCACACCAAGCTCCCCTTTGACTTTACTGTCCCCAGTGACCAGGAATGTCAGCACAGAGAAAGCAGAGCAGGGGGAAGCAGAAGCCCACCAGGATGTGCCAGACCTCGAGCTCAGTGAAGGTGGGTGTTGCTGGCTCCTGCCACCCTTGGGAAGCCTGGGGCTGTGAAGAGTGGCTGAGCCATGGTGCAAAACTGCCCTGGGAAAGCATCTGGAGACCACAGACGAAGCTGTTGGCAGCTCAGATGGGCATTGTCATGGGCAGAAAAGCTGATGGGGGGGAAATGCATCTCAGGGGAGAAACACCCTGCTCTGCATTAGAGCAAAAGAGTGCTGGGTGCCCTCACTGTAAGGCAATGCATGCAGAGACCATGGCATTCCCTTCCTGCCACTCACACATGCAATGAAGGGCACATTCCATCAGGTGCTGGCTTGAGCCAGAAGGCAATTTTGACTCAAAGTCATCACTGAGAGGTGGTTGGTACCAGCCAGTGCCATCCCTGGGAGGCTGCAAGGCTCCAGCCTACTGCAGGGCAGGGCTGCAACAGCCCTGGGGGACCATCACGGTAGCTGGTTGTGCCTTTTTTTTGCAGAAAAGCCTCCAGAGAAACTCCAGAGAAGCTCTCCAAGCAGCAGGAGTTCTCCAGGCACTGTCCTCCATGAAGTCAGCCTTGCAGAAATGGTGAGTTGTCAGAGGTAGCCTGATGTTCTCCCTACTTCTGTGGTCATCTGAACTGGATCAAGACAAGCAGACTGGGATAGGGAAAGAGCAGGAGGCACCTGGCGGGGGGAACACAACCAGACTTGGGCAGTTTGTCATTGCCAGATCCAAGGAGGGCACCTACAAATGCCACATCCAATCTCTCTGCAGAAATTGCCACTCACTGCAAGCAAAGCTTGGCACAGGCTCCTGTCCCTGCTGTGACCATACACATCCTTGTTTGCTCCCATGTTTATCCTCCATGACCACACTTCCAGCATCCTTAGGTCCTCTCCTCATCACTCTGGTTCCACTCTCAGAGGTCTTACTGGGGAAAACTCTGAGGAGTGATGCATCTGGGGAGATTGTGCAAAGCCACATTACAGTGTAGCTTATCCTAAGCCACAGAGCCAGGTCTCCATTTCCTGGGCAAGCAGGGAGCTGGAGCACAGTGAAGGTTGGAAAAAGCTAGAGAACATGTAAACTGTGGGAGTTGTGGGTACCAAGAACAAATACACCACAGCAGCCCTGCCCAAGAGCATCACAGGTGTCTCTCCATCTGCAGCATGATAGATATTGGCATTTTCAGAGGGCCTGGCATTCAGTGTTTGCAAGGACAAACACAGAGAGGGTGTCAGCAGAGGTTTGCTGTGTGCTATGGTGACACTGGGCACAGGGAGATGAGACTGCAGGACCTGGACCTTGCTCCTGGTCATGGGAACTCGAGCCCACGTACACACCCACACAGATTCCTCTGTTTTGGCACAGGTTTTGCTTACTCGACCTCCACAAAGAACTTGAAAGAGCAGGTGAAAAGGGGTTTTGGTAAGGCTGCAGGCAGGCTGTGGGGATAATTAATAGGGATCGCAGGAAGCGTTGGTGACATCTCCAGGTGGGCAGGGGAAAGTCAAGTCCAAACATGTGGTGAGCCTTTCATGACAGCTGATGGAGACAAGGTTGTCCTGGCCAGGTACTCCACCAGAAATACACCCACCAAACCAGTGTGTGCCAGGTGCTTGCATGAATAAACTCTTTCATGAGTAAAGGCCTGACATGGGGACAGGGAATTTGCAGGGTCTTATCATGGTTAAGCTACTGAACCATGACTTGAGAGGAGATGCAAAACTTCCTGTGCTGCAAATCAGTGCAGCCAGAAATTAGAGGGTACATGAAGGGGAAATGTCCTGGGAAAATGTATAAAGACTTGATAGAGCTGTTGACCAGAACCATATCAAGCAGCACACTCAGGAGCTGTCTGTCTTGGTCTCACTGGTGAGGAGATGTGTCCCAGTTCAGCCAGGCTCCCTGGAACACAGGACACACTGCAGAATGGCTCACCTGGACTTTCTCTCCTCCACCACAGGCATCCCAGAGGATTTCCAACCAGCTGCATGGAACCATTGCTTTGGTGAGACCTGGCTCCAGACCTTGCCTCCTGGAAAAGAGTCCTTCAGGGGCAGCAGTGTCTCCACCAGCGAGGAAGACTCCTCTCCCTCCAGAGCACGAGCACAGCCCCAGCCTCGAGGCGTGAGTACCAGCTTGGGGGTCGTGGTGTGGGCCTGATCCATGGCCCATTGCAGCTGGCCCTCAATGGATGGATGGCCAGTATTCACTGTGTCTGCCCACCTTCCTCTCCAAACTTCTCCCACAGCCTTGGGAAGAGGGGGGATATCCCAGTTTACACCAGTAAAAAATGACTGGAATCCAGCCCAGCGAGATCAGCCTGTCATTATTCCAGCTCCACAGATAGACCCACAGAGTGAACCAGGTGCCCCCACATCCAGGCAGAAGGACTGTCCCAGGCAGGCAGCAATTCCTGCTCCTCCTTATCTATTCTAATGGGCTTTCCTGCAGGGTTCAGCACTTCCCAGGATTATCCTCCCCAGTGATTTTGGGAGCACAGAGGGCTGAGCAAGGCCAGTGAGTTCTTCTGTAGAGACACTGAGTTTCCTGGGGGATGAGTAGTTCTGCTGAGCATTCCTGGGAAGAGCTTGCGCTCATGGAAACTGCCAAATAACCAGCAGTACCTGGGACTGGGTTTGCAGGGCAGGTTCCTGCACTGCTCCAACCTTCCTAGGATGGCTGTAAAAGTCTCTCACTGAGTGAGATTAGGGGCAGGTGGGCTCTGCCTCTGTCCCAAGGGTCTTCAGGTACCAAAAAAGCCCAAGGGAGTAGTTAGGATGTTGCTGCCTGTAAAAAGAAGTCCAAAAGTGACTTCTCAGCAGCAGTACTGATGTGAGAAGTCACTGCATCCTTATCCTCACTCAAGCCCCTGCCTTGATCTGCCGTGACCCAGGGACAGGGGATTTCTGCTGGATGGTGGGATGGGAATGGCTTCCTCCTCTGTGTGGAGACCCACTGCTCACTGCCTGACACCCCTGGCCACCAGGACCCTCCTCCCCAGCACAGAACCCAAAGACAAGCATGATGTACTGGCCAAGAGCTGCAACAGGGTCTGGAAAGAGCAGGAGAAACCACACACACCCCTGCAGAGCTGGGAAACCATGGGAAAACTCTAATGCTAATGTGATGATTTTTTTTTTTTTTTTTTTTTNCAGCAAGCAAACTGGACTCCACCAAGTTTGCTCCATCCTACGAAAACCTAAAACTGAGTGCCCGGAGAGAGCAGCTCTGCCTCCTGCACAAGCACCTTTCCCTGCACCAGCTGGGGCTGGCGAGTCACTGCGCCCCGGCTGACCGGGACGGCGGCAGCTTCCCCAGCCACTTGCTCCGGACCAAGGCTGCCGACGGCAGGACGCGGTCCCGGGACAGCTGGGAAGACCACGCAGCCTTGCTGAAGCTTCCTGGCACCATGGTGTACGTGAGGGAACAGCATCTGGAGGAGAAGCTGCACCTCCTGAAGCACCGGGAGCGACTGCAGCATCTCCTCCTGCAGCAGTGCCAGCCGGGCCAGCGGGCGGACGGCGACACCAAGCTCCCGTCCGGGGAGCGGCCCCTGTCCCCGTGGCTCGGCATCGCGGCAGGATGCAAGGAGGAGAGGTCCTTCTTGGAGGATGCTGCCGATGGGAAGGGAGAGAAGGAGCTTTGGCTGAGCCGGGAGCTCTCCGAGCTCCGAGCGAAGGTGAAGGAGGCGAGGGACGATGATGCAGACGCGCCGCTGGACCTGTCCGACTCCGGCCGGGGCAGGGAGNGCTGTGCCGGCAGCCCGCGGCCCCGGCGGGGGACACAGGGCACAGCGGGACGAGCCGCGCTGCCCCTACCACTGGCACAGTGCCACCCGGCCACTGCCTGGTGTTACCAAGGAGGAGGAGGACGAGGAGGAGGAGGATGCAGCCGTGGTGAGTACAGCTCATGTTGGCATCGACTGCAGCCCCTTCCCCACTCCAGGTGTCCAGCACTGCTGCTGGTACCATTGTGACCAGAATTAATGTCCTGGGGGAGGATGGGTTTCATATGTGTGAAGCCAATTTGCACATTGCTCAGTCCTGGCTCTCATTCCCCATCTCCCCTCCAGTGCCCACAGGGTTTCCATCCAGGCCCAAGGGCAGGCAGTGCCTGTGCCCCCTCCCACAGGCTTCTGCAGAAGGTGCTGGGCTCCCTGCAAACACACCACAGTGCACAGGAACAGCTCTGTGGTGCTCATCGCTGTGGGTGTGACAGTCATCAAGTAAGGGCTGAGGACAATCCTCTCCTGCCTGGCGACAGCAGCATTTGTGTTCCCTGTATCCCACAGCTCAGGCTCTCACGGGCATACCTGACAAACAACTCCATGCCAAGTGACCCAGAGGCCCTTCCTGAGGCTGGGAGAAGGCGGGATGTCAGTGCACAGAAGGGAGAAGCAGGTAAGAAGCCCCAGGCAAATGTGACATTTGAGAAGGCAAGAGTGAAAGGTGCCTTTTGGTGAAGGCATTTCCCAGCCCAGAACTCTCTGCTGGGCTCTGCACACACCTGCAAATCCACCTTCCAAGGACCAAGTGTTCCTGGCTCCCAACTCTTCTGGGCCTTTGGAGGAACTTCAGGTTTCACATTTCTGTCCTTGAGAGCTCAGTTTTCCACCCTGGATATGTCCAAAATTCAGGCTCAGTATCTATGGGGAGAAAGAAATCCTGGAGGATCTTTTCTTCTGGAGCAAACCCTAGCGTCCCTGTCCAGCACAAACAGGAGCCACGAGTGGGGTGTCCTTGCACACTCTGCAGAGCACCCCACACGCCACGCTGGGTGGCACGGAACTCTCCAGGGGCTAAAGAGTCAGTGTAGCTCCAACCTCTTGGCAAAACCCACTCCACAGTGAGCAGCAACAAGCCAACATTGCTGCTCCAGCATTACCCGTTCCTCTCAGGGAAGAAGGTCAGAAAGTTTCAGCAGAGATGGGGAAGATGCAAGAGGTTTACAGGACTAGCACTGGGAAACCATCCCTGTCCCCTTGCTCCAAACTGTGTCCTGTGATGACACAGCACAAAGGGGTGAGCACAGGGATGCTGGTGCCTGTAGAAGGTAGATCAGGATGGTTTCCTCCCTTTCCCTGCTCCATCCTCCATAAGAGCCCTTCCAAGGCTTTCTCCCTGTCTGACCCCCACGGGACACAGGTGCTGGGTTTGTCCAGGTGGGTGGGAAGCAGCAGCCATGGGGATTGGAGAGGGAAGCACGTCTGCTCAGTACCAGCCTTACTGGCTTGGCCAGAAAGTTGAGCTCGCCTGGATTAGTTGGTCTGGGCGTGTCAGAGTGGTTTGGGAACACTCTCCGGAGCAGGATTTTTCACAGTGGGGAAAAAAAAAAAAAAAAAAAAGGGAGTCCTGTGTGATTTACATGCTAAGGAGATATCATCATGGCAGAAGAATTTCAGCTGATTACATTCTGGGTGTGGGAATACAGGACTTTCTTCAGTTCTCACCTTAAGGTTGACACAAAGCCCAGGAAACAATACACAGTACTTCTACACTTTCTAATGAACCTTAACCTGCAGAAGGATAAGGTGAGGACGGGATCAGGCTAAAGGGAATCCAGGAGTGCCAGCAGCATCATCTGCTCTCACACCTCTGCAGCAAAGGAGGTTGGCCTGCTCTATCCTGGCTAGACCTGGGTGTCATGAGCAACATGTACTGAGCTTCTGGGGTGCCCCTGCCCCTTAGAAGAGGCCACAGCCCTTTCTGCCCACTGGGGCCAGCCAGGGTGTGTTGCTGTGTGTGCGGAGACAGTGATGCCACCACCAGCAAGGCTTGGCCCCCAACCCATGCAGATGCAGCCTGTGCAGAGGTCAGGTGTGTGCAGGTACATGTGTGGGGCTGTGTAGCCCCAGGGTCTGAGTACAGCAGAAGGGAAGTATCTCCCCTGCCTTTCCTTCCTCTGTTCCTCAGCACACATTCCCTGACAAGAGCCACTGACTGACACTGGCGGCAAATGTGGGGATTGTCCCTTTTGGCCTCTTCACCCCAACATGCTTCTCCCCGCCTGGGGCTCAAACAGGAAGGTGCAGTCTGGGGCTTAAATACCCACCCGTGTGTAGCCACAGATGTTGGGACAGCTCTTGTGACCTTGGCATAGCAAAGTTCTATAGATACAGATTCCCTGGGAGCTGGTTTCCCAATAAAGTCTTGTTGGATCACCCCTAACATTCATTTCAGGCCATGTAGTTTGCAGTGCCTCTGATTCACAACACAGTTTATTGCTGAAGCTGTTTTCTGCCTCAGTGCCTCTGTTGGCCTAGGCCAGTGGCTCTGTATCTGCTCACAAGCCTGTCAAGCCTCCCACCAGCCAAAAACCCTCTTTTTCTGTTTCCTTAGATGAGAATGATGCTGAATCTGGGAAGCAAGAATCGGATGAGCCAGACACGACAGACAGCGAGGTTGGTTTGTTTGTTCTCCTCAGCCATCAGCTTAGGCTGCTGGGTCCCAGACACATGAAACAGGTTGTCCCAGTCCTAGCTCTCTCCAGAAGGTGATGGCTCTTCCTGCACCAGGTGCCAAACCTCGTTCCCACCCTGTTGCACAACTTGCTGCTGAGGGATAGAAGTGCCACTCTTTCCAGCCAGTCAAGAGTGTTTATGAACAATAGCATTTGTCATCACTCCACAGCAATGGTCACAAAGTCCCTGGCAATGCCACCAGCTCCCTGGGAGAGGCAGGGTAGTTTTTACACTGACTGTTCTTCTCGTTGGTGTAGGAGAAGTATGAAGATGAGATCCTACAAGAAGCCGAGGCTGACGGGAAATACTTTTGCACCAAAGACAAAGCTCATGTGCAGCAGAGGAAGAGGAAAAGAGGACAGGATCCGTGGATAAAAGGTAGGGAGGAGGAGTTCCTTGGGGCAAGAGCCCAGGGCTACAACTTCTGCTGCTTCCAGAGAGCTCCTGTGGAAAATGCCCTAGGACAGTGGAGAGGAGGGTTCTCCTCCGTGCTCCTCTGAGCCGTGTTTGGCAGCACTCGTATCTCCAGCCAGAGGAGCCCCTGCTAATGGTTAGCCAGGGCAGCCTGGGCAGGGTGACCAGGAGACCACTCCGAGCACCTAAGCTAACAGAGCTTAGTCCCTTGTGTTTGCTTATCTGGTCAGGGAGGTGATGATTGGGGAAGGCCAAATTCCCAGGGGTGAGTTATTGACATTCAGAGAAAGGTTTCTGCCAGTTCTGTTGATCTTGCAGTGGAGGTTTCCCTGCTGACAGAGGAATGTGTTGTACCCATGTTTCCTACAGGGGAATAAGCAGAAAACTGCTCCTGATAAGGGCAAGGATAAGACAGTTTTTCTGTCAGGCCTTAAAAAATGCTCTGTCAGAAAAACCCTGCTGCTCACCAGCTCTGTACTGGTGGTAAAAACAGGAAAGGGTTGGCGCAACCATAAATGTAGAGAGGGCTCTTGCTTAATCTTGAAGGGAATTTGTTTAACAGCCTGGCCTTCAGAGGGCCCTGCTCACTCAGACAACACCACCACAGCTGGGTGACAAGAGGATTTGCTGTACAAAACCAGGCACTTGGAGAGTGGGGAGGAAGCTGTCCTGTGTAGCTCAGGACAGACACATACAATCCTCCAGGACTAGATGGGCATGTCCCAAGTGATGGGTGGGTGCAGCTGTGGTAGGAATGGGGCAGTGGAGGGGTGTAGCACCACTCTCAGCATGTGGTGTGGGCCATGAGCTACGCTGGGATGGGAAGAAATCCACGGTGTGCATCCTACTGCTCTGGATACCCTCTCAGGGATGCTTCTGCATCAGGTCAGTTCTCTGCCTATTTCTCCTTCACAGGCTGTTTTGTGTCCAGGATCACAACACATCTCACATATGAGGGGTTTCTCTTCATCTTTGCTTTGCTGAGCTTTGCTTCCTCCTGTGCCGTCCCTATTTTGGGATGAGGCCATGCTGACTCCAGCAGTGTAAATCCATTTCTCTGTGGTTAACTCCTGCTGTCATCTTGCTGTTTACAGGATCTAAGAAGTCAATGAGAGGAAGAAAGAAAATCAAAGTGGAGCAATGCCCAGTGGGGATCACAAAGGAACTGGAGAATTGCTCCGCTTCCCACAATGATCCCTCCAATGAGAGTTAACAGCAGGGCAGGATGAAGCAACAGCAGACCAAAGGAGAGGGCTCAGAGACCTCAGCATCCCACCCACGCTGGGAGAGTGAATCCTCCTGTCATGCTGGGCCAGGCAGTGGGGAATTCACAAGGACTCATTAAGGAGCAGAGCACCCTGAAACTCCTCACTCAGTGCCCGAGGAGAGGCTGGGCAAGGATGAGCCACGCAGGTGACACCTGGAGCAGCCTGGGGACTGCTGGTGGAGCAGTAGAGTAAGTGTCTCCAGGCCTGTGCCAGAGCAGACCCTCAGACTGGTGCGAGGAAGAGGAGATGTGTCTTTGCAACCCTCACCCTGCATCAAAACCACATTCTTCCCTGGGATTTCACACTTGGAGAACGGACTAGCAGACCCCTCTCCCCACGCAGTGGCTGGCTGAGGGGCGGTGACCAAACCAAACATTGCAGAGCCCCACGCACAAACCTGCTTCAATTAAATCCCTACCCAGGTTTTCATACACATGTGGATATTGTTTTACCATGGTTTTCTTTTCTAGATAAGTGAGGAGCAAGCACATGGGCAGACAGGTGGGATGTGTCCCTGGAGAGGGCAGGGAGAAGAACATGGGAAGGGAGGGTTTGGGTGCTCCCTCTCCCCAGGGTGTCCTGCATTGCCTGGAAAAGGTCAGTGTGAGACCCAGCTGTGGCTCTCAGCAGAGCACAGCTCAGCAGTTCGCACTGACCTTGACAGGATTGCTGGGAGCTGTTTTTCACATGGATAAACTGTTCTTAGTAATTTTTTTCTGACGGGATGAGATGCGAAGGGCTGCAGTGAGCATCCCTGCAGGCACAACATCGATCCAGGAGCCAGGCTGGGCTGTTCCTGACACACAGGTGGAGAACAGGGACAAAACAGAGGGAGACGAGTGGAGAAATGCCAGAGCCAACTCCTGCCCTGGTGTACTCCCACCTCATTTACCTGCAGTTATTTCTATTTAAACGTGGTTTTGTTTGCTCGTTCACAAGAACGAAGGCAGAGCACAGCCTGCCAAGAACAGCATCCTTTTCCTGTAGCACCTTCCGGTCTCCCCAACCCTAAAATCTCATTCAGAGAGCCCTGGCTGCGGGGAAGCAGGGGCGGGAGGGTCCAGCACTGCCCGGGGCAACCTCGCATCCACCTAGCCGGGCGGGAGCGCTGCGGGAGCGGTCCGGGACCGGGAGCGGTGCGGGCGGTGCGAGACTGGGAGCGGGAGAGGTGCGGGAGCAAAACCAGGAGCGGTGCGAGACCGGGACCGGGACCGGGACCGGGGGCGGTACGGGCAGTGCAGGACCAGAACCAGGACCGGGGGCGGTACAGGAGGTGCAGGACCGGGACCGGGATGGGGACTGGTGCGGGCGGTGCACGACCGGGACAGGGACCGGGGGCGGTGCAGGCGGTACAAGACCAGGAATAGGACCAGGACCGGGATGGGGGGCGGTGCGGGCGGTGCAGGACTGGGAGCAAGACCCGTGCCGGTGCCGGTGCCGGTGNGCTCCTGGAGCGCGGGGGATGCTGTTCAGCCTCCCCGGGACACAGCAGGTCTGCCCCCGACGGCTGTGGAGCCACGGGAAGAGGAGCGGGGACGCCCGGCAGCTCCGACAGCGGGGATGGAGCGGGGGTGTCCCGCGGGGCTGCTGCTGCTGTCAGGGAATTTCACAGGAGCGAAACTTCCCCAGGCTGAAAAATTATTGAGACAGCTGTCTTCTTCCTCCTCTCTTCGCTGGTTGGAAGAGCTCGTTGGATGGTGAGGAAGATTCTGGAGCGGGTGGGTGCTCATCCTGGAAAAAAGGAGGCTCGGGGGGGCTTATTCCTCTTACAAGTTCCTGGAAGGAGGTTGTAGCCAGGGGGGGTTGGTATCTTCTCCCTAATAACAAGCGACAGAACAAGAGGAAAAGGGCCTCAAGTTGCAGCAGGGGAGGTTTAGATTGGATGTTAGGTAAAAAATTTTCACTGAAAAGGTTATCGAGCACTGGAACAAGCTGCCCAGGGCAGGGGTGGGGTCGCCAGGCTTGCAGGGCTGATTTATCCCAGCTCAAAGCATTCATTGGATCATGGCCACGGGAAATGGATCAGGACCACCACTAATGCCTCTCCCTCTCAGTCCTGGGAAGACAGCACTGTGTTTGTCCCTTCTTAAACGAGCTTGGAGTGGAGGGCAATAACCCACTGAACACAGTGGTGAACTGGATAAATGTGTCTTTTAAAAATACCCCAGCAAGGGGGAAAAAAAAGGGGGGGGG
>VZTN01028521.1:948045-969828 GCA_013400515.1 Erpornis zantholeuca
GCGCCGCTCGGGCCCGGGCACGCGGAGGATGCCCCGGCCGGCGCAGCGGCGGATGAGGGGGATCTGCGGAGAGGATCGCTCGCTGAGGCTCTGTCTGCAGGTCTGCGGTACCCTGAACCCTGCCTCCTGCTTTTCCCCGGCCCGGTCTCTGCATTTCTGTGTTTCCAAATGAAGCTGACAGGGTCACTGCTAGGCAGGACGCTTCCTCTGTGCAGCGGCCACACTGCTGGTGTCGTTCCTTCTCCTGCTCTCTGCTGCTTGTCTCTGCAACTGTGTATTAATGAATGCTTGTGAACAGGGAACTTGGAATCAGCCTCGGGGGAAGATGCTCTGGCCTTCAGAGCAGGATTACCATTGCATTTCCAAGGGACTTCTGTTAGGCTGAAAGTGTTGGTTTTCTAATCGACTGGAAGACAGGCTCTTGCTCAGATCTTGGGGATTTGAGCTCTGAAAGAACTCTTCTCAGGCCATTTCTTGCATAAACAGCTCTGTAAAGTGAGCTGGCTTTCTGAGCCTGCAGATAGGCAGCGGTATCAAAGCCTTTAAGTCTCCGTGGTCTTTACAGTGGCTTCGAGAGCTTTGTTAGTAAGTTGAAATAGAGATGTTGTCAGTGCTTTAAAGCTGGGGAGTTTGCTAATTCAGTTGATGGGTATTCCCTTTCAGTGTGCATCTCACAGTGGAGATGTCCTGTGTATCCCCAGCTTGAGGTTTCAGGTGAATTTGAAGAGAAGCAGCTGTTTGTCAGTAACGTGGGGGGTCCTCATGTGTTGCCCCTCCTGGGGTGTTTTTCTTCTTGAACTGTTATTTACCACCTATTGCTTTTTTTGTCACGGAATGCTGTTGCGTGCCGCTTGTTGAGCAGGAAAGCCTGGAGTGAGGCTGTTGCTGTGGAACAGTTCCTTCCCAGCACTCCTGGTCCACAAAAGCCAGCACAGGAGGTGCTGTGTGATTTAATTTAATTGCTTTAATATTGTAGGCAAAACTCTTGAGGGCAGGTTTCGCATCAAGAGTTTTAAAGCACAGTTCACTTTGCTCTGCTTGGGCATACGGAGTTCTGGAGCAATGATCCTTCCCCTTCCCGTACCAAGTCAATAGGACACTAAGAAAATATTCCTAGGATCTTCTCATTTGATGTCCTTCCTGCCTCTTTCATTGGCATCAGGTTTGAACTGTTCCACTACAGTAATTCTAATCAATCTGGCTGAAAAGAATGATGAATCAGAAATAAAAGGTAGAGAGAAATGCAAGGGCAGTCAAGGGAATCAAAAGGCTTTTTTCTGAGTAATGACAAAACAAACCATGATTGTTTTGCTTGGAAGAGTTGGCTGGAAGGGTATATTGTATTGATCTGTTTGTACACTACTTTTGAGGGTGATTTGGAGTGAGAGTTCATCTTGTTTTCATCTTGAATGAGAAAGTTTCAGCATATGCTCTATCAGACAGAAGATCTGCATCTTTACACAGATACACGCGCTTCTGCTGACAAAAGGACAGTTTTGTGCTGCCTGTAGGGATGTGTTAGACCCAATGTATCTCATCCCAGTCACACTGGACACAGGAGTGGTGCCATGGACATTAAAATTTCACTGTCAACTTACAGGGTGAGGTACTTAGCACTTTATTTTTTTCTGGACAGTTTTGTGCATTGGTCTGCGACGGAATATCTCCACACTGAGCAGTGGCATCTCCTCTTGTTGTAATACATGAGGAATGATTCAGGGAATCACAGGAGGAATGTCCTTCAGGACAGTGGTGCTTTTACTCCTTCCCTTTTCGTGTTGGGTGATCCGTTTGCAAAATAAGGTTCTGAAAGCAACGATTACAAAATGGTTCTTCTTTTATTGGAACTTGGGAATCTGAGAACTGTTGTGCCATACAGTGATGTTGCTATTTTAGATCATTAACTGCCTGCATCATGCAGAGGTACAGGCGAGTGAAGTTGGTGGAGGGAAGGGGGAGGTGGAATCTGTGCTGCCATCCTGGACTTTTAATCCTTGGTGCCCACTTTAGGCAGCTGTTCTCTTCAGAGTCCTTTTTGAGTCACTGTCAAAAGTTGCTTTGAATTTTCCTCAGTGGAGCCTCCCTTTAATGCATGAGGAGCTGCAGGGTCTCCAGACTCAATCTGTCCATGTTCAGTGACCAGTCTTGTGCCATGTCCAGGGATTTCATCGTGCTGGGGCTTGCCCGGATCCATGGAGATGTCTATCTACTGTCAGTATCTCTATCTACTATCAATATCTTTATCTACTGATAGTAGATAGTTTTATTACAAAACTTGGTCTTGTTTGACTTGATGGAGAGGTTGCAAGAAGCTGATGAGGCTGGCCAGCGTGGCTCAGGGCAGGGCGTGACGGTACCTCTGCTCGACTTGGGGGTTATTTATTGGCAACAGGCAGGATGTGCAGTCCAGCCCAGGGAACAAGAGATCTGCTCACCTAATGTAACCTGGCATTCCCTGGAGTTCTTCCATAGCTGTCAGGTCCTTTAGGATGGAAGCTTAGCAGAGGAGGCATCATTCAAATCGGAATGCTCAGTTTCATTGTGCTGCTGGCTGAGCATTATAAAATTAATGACTTTAACCTTCCACTTCCATTTTCCTAAGGAATTTTCTGTTTACAGGATCTTAAATTACAATGCTGTGTTATACCAGCTTGCCTGATCTGCTCGCCATCCCTCTTCCCTTCTCCTTTTCCATCTTGCTCTGTTCTTTTGTTCTTTCAAAGAATGAGCCTCACAGAAAGCAGTGGAGGGAGGCAGCAAACAGGGAACAAATCGGCATTCACAGATTTTTAATGAATTTCTGCAGCTGGGTCTGAAACTGGCAGATCTTTCTGGGGAAACACAGATAGCAGAGAGCCCTGGAAATAGCCAGGTTATGAAAGCATGAAAAATGGAAACAACAGCCTTGAATGTCAATGCTTGTTGTGCTTCTGAGGATTCATTATAGTGTAATGTAAAGCAGCTGGTTTTGCTATAATTTGCTGCATTTTGCTGGGCCTAAGAATAAACACAGAGACTAAATTATTTGTGACTGATGCTTTAATGTCCTTGGAGTTCGGTGGTCAGGGAGCTGAACTGAGTGTTTGTGATAGCTCAGTCATTTCTGATTTATCAGCAAATTTAGGTCATTTTGAAAGTGGGAGTTTAAACAGTAGTTGATAACAGCAACACTTTGGACCTACTCTGCTTTTAAGTGTTAATTGGATGCCAGATTGCTGACATAGGTGTGATCAGATTAGTTCCGTGGGTGGAACAGCAGAAATGCTTCGTCAGGATTTTATACTTAGGCTGTTTAATGTGTTGTTTTGTCCTACTGTCATCTTAGCTGCTGTTGTCACTTCAAGAAATATAAATATTGTAATAAAAACCTCTCTGCTAATAAACAGATATTGTTGAGATGGATGAAATAAAAAGTCTTAGTTTAAATTTTGAACCTAATTTGGAGTAAGCTGGGCACATGGTACTTCTCAGGAAGCAGCAAGCTCTGTCAAAGCTGGCAAGCTTTGACCTTTCAGAGGTGAACAGTAGACTGGGATGTGCTGCTCAGGGCTGAAAGTGAACATATTCTAAACCTGAACTTCATTTAAAAGTCAGCTGAAATGTTAAGGCTGCAGTCTCCTCCCCCGGTTGCTTCAGCAGATTTCTCTCATATTCTTGACTGCAGGTGAATTGCATGTGCCCAATATTAAGTGTTTTATAGCTGCCTGTAGCTATTCCCAGCCAGGTATATTAAGCAGAAGAAGTAAGTTGTATGCCTGGCAGGAAACTTGGAGATCAGAAAATCCACGTGCTTGTATCCTGTGCACTCCTGTGAATGAGTCTGGGTCAGGCAATCCGAGACGCTTGCAACACCAAGGTTATTTGACCTCTTCAATTTAAACAGTCCAGAGGCTTTAAAGTAACTTTGCTCTCCAGGCAGGAGCAGTCTGTGCACAGTTAATTGTACTTGCAGCTAATTTTACCTGTGGATGGATTGTGCAGCTTTTCAAAGTGATGGTGCAGGAGGCCTGGCAGCAGGTTTTGGGATGCCACTCAAAGCTCCTATCCACAAGAGGTGATGAGGGTGATCAGAATGCTCTTGTTTTGCTTCAAGTGTAGGACTCTCCAGCCAAGATAGAAAATGCTAGTAAATTAAATATAAAAAACAGAATAACTTAATTTTGGAGATCCCATTCAGACCTCCAGTGAGGAAGTCCTGTAGGAGTGTTACAGTACAGTATATTAAAAGTAATTATTTAGTTATATATTGTATATTAAATCCTGTGTGCTCCTGTTTTCCATCTGTCAGTGAGTTAAAGCTGAGAGGCTGTCAGGCTGAGCGAGCTTGAAGATATTTTTGAGCTGCCTTTTGAAGATTGTTCTGAAGGTGTCTGGCTCTGTAGTTGGGGTTTTTAAAATGCGCAATGAAACTTGGGCTCTTTAATGAGCACAAGGTATTGTTGATAGAGCAGGTGGCTGCAGATGGAGGGTGCTCAGCTAAAGCCACTCAGTCAACCCAGTTCTTCAAACAGAACTCCAAACTCCTGACCTTTGGTTTACAGCTGTTGTGTATTTAACCTACTGTAATTGGAATTCACCTGGAATTACTGTAACCTACTGTAATAGGAATTCATCTATTCCCTGAAAAAGTGTTAAATGAAGAACCTTCAGCTTTGCCCTCTGTTTCACAAGACATACTATGTCCTTAAAACTCAAAGCTTGCTGTCAGCTGACCCCACGGCTGAGGCTGTGATCCTGGCAGCTCTTGCTCAGGTGGTGGTACCCGAGCTGCAGACCTGCCTCAGAGCTGGGTAGCTGGTTCATTTGGAGTCCCCACAGCATGGGCTGAACTGCTTCTGGTTGGGGCTGCTTGCTCAACAGCATGGACAGATCTGCACTTGCTCTGTTGTGGTTGCTGCAATTTAAGCATAAAATTTTTGCCCTGGTGAAGCTACAACCTCTTGACTGTAGGTAGAAAGGGATGACTGATGCAATGGGAAAAACCAGGTGCCCATAAAAACACCTCTCTAAACTTGCTTTGCTTGGGTTTCCTCTAGTCACCTGTTTTAATTTTCTCCTTCCCAGTCAAAAGCTACTCTTTTTCTTTCTTTTTTCCTTCTTTCTATTTTTTTTAGCTCAGGCATTTATTGTGCTGAAGGCTTTTATTTAGCAAGGCACATGATGAAATGACAGCATCATCTCTCAGTGAAGTGCATGAATATTTCTAGCATAATGCCCACAGTGTCATCAAGGACACACTTTGCATTTCACATGCCTGTTTTGGTCAGCAGTTCAGTGCTGAGTAAGCAGAGCACAAAGTACAGGGGGCAGCCAGGTTGGTGAGCTACAAACACCTTCAGAAACTGGGAGAAATTTGGAGAAGCACTGATGGTGTTCTGGCCAGCACACCTAGTCTGCTCTGTGAGAAGCAGCAGGGATTTTAGGAGTGAGCTTTAGGAGAGGGCTGTAGGCACAGCAAACCTTACATCTTGTTTGGTGGTTCTGTCGCAACAGCTGGGCTTTCACAATACTTACTGGAAGGCATTATTTTCTCTTTGCATTGTCTAAATACTCTGAGCACCAAAACAATGTGATTTATGAAACTCAATGAATATAAAGCTCATTCTCTATTAGGTCTTAATCATATGTGGTTGTGAATCAGCAGTGAAGTAGCAGCTGCTGTGAAGATTATCTAGTTTCTTTCCTTGTTAGTATTTAAAACTCTCCAGGCTTACTGAGCTTCCCACTTACTCGGCCTCCACCTTCATTCAAATTATACTTCATTTCTGTTCATTCTCATCTATTCTACAGGCTGTGTGACACATTCTTCCCTTGCATGTGGTTTTAGTGGTGTTGGAAGAGTGCAGGTTTTTCTCCTGGCTGTTTGGAATCAGCATGAAAGCCCCTGGTGCCCTTTCAGTTTTGCAAACAAACCTTGAGTAGGAACACAAAGGTCAAGGAATTAGGCCTCCTCCTTCATCCTGGGCTCTCACAGAAGGACCTGCTCTGTAGCCTAAAAGGCACATGCTCATGTGTCTGATTTCAGCTTACCCTTTAAAATGACAATTACTGGATGAATAAGTTAAACTAGCCCTGCTGTGAGAATTGTATTTATTCTCTGGCAGTCTGGTACTTAAACAAATGTCAGAAAGAGCTCCTGGGATGGTGGCCTGCAATCCAAATGCACGTTTGTGGTGCCATGAAACAGCAAGTGGCTGACTCTGTGAAGAAGGAGTACTGAGCTGTACACTTACTGTTGGTGATGGGAAATGTCTTTCTTCTCTGCCTCTCAAGGAACATCTGAGCTGAAACCATCCACCCATGAAAATGGCCTGCTTGGTGCTGGACACTTCATGGTACAGATCCTTTGTGAAGTCATTTGTTTTACCAAAGACACAGTTTTGATATGATTCAGTGTAAATGCAGTGTCTGGTTTCTTTTGGCTTTAATTACTGAGAACTTGTTGCTACCGGTGAGCTGTACTCAATCTGCTTTTGAGCAGGAAACTCATTAGTGTGAGCGCCGAGGGTGGTGAGGCACAGGGCACTGATAGCAGAACAGGGATGCTCCCACTCACACTCTCTGGGATGCAAGCATGAAATCAGTGAATGTCTCCTGGGCTGCAGAAGAGATGGTAGCTGCTAAAAAGCTTAAAAACCAGGAGTAGCTTTCTTAGTCCCCCAATGCCTGTATTTTACCTAGTGAAGCCCAAGCACAGTTCATATCTGTTTTGCCTGTAAGGAGTGAAAACAATACAGCCTAATCTTTAAAATATGTCTTTGAAAAACAAAGCTGACAGGTATGTCTTCCTATTGTAAACAGGATTTGGGATCTGGATTTCTTGTGCAAATTACCTTTGGCAGTTGTTTCTAAGCTAGTGCTTCCAAAAACCAATAAATGATTTTTTTGTCCTTGTTATATTAATAACTCAGCCTCTTGACAGATCATACTGAGGCCTGTAAAGGACATTACAAAGGGGCATCATATTAAAATAAAACTCAAGTGAGAAATAGGAAACCAGATTCTATTAGGCCCTAATTTTACACAGTAATTAAAAATCCTTGACCTCCCCCATTCCACTCATCTATTAGCAGTACGGATGGCTAAAGAGCAACAGAGGATATCAGCCCTGCTGCTAATTTTAGCCCAGTGCCTGGGGTGTGTGTCCGTGTGTGCATGCAGCATCAGCAGGGCCATGGAGGCAGCTCCATTGGAAACAAATCCACACTGCTGGGCCCCTCGCAGGAGGGCTCTGGCTATGTCCATCTTTGATGGACATCTTTGCTCCTGTCACAGTACTTGGTGATCCTGGAGGTGATGAGATTAACAGATCACAGCATAAATGAACTCGGGGTGCTGTGTTGGTGGAAGTAGCTGAGTGTTGGTTGAACTCTGGCTGCCTGGTGGGCTCAGAGTGCACGTGAGAGGGATGGAGGTTAATCAGGATGGGGGAGAATCACAGATATTATAAATTTCCGATTTCACCCTTCAGGAAGCCATCTGGTCTGTTCACCAGAAGGGCAAAATGGAGATAAGCTTCAAAGAGGCCAAATAGCAGCTGCATGTAGGCTTGAGAAAGACCATGGGCATCTGTTACGCCCAGTATTGGGGGTTAAGGCCCAACTTTAAGGGGTTAAAATGAGATTTGTGAGGACTGTGTGTTGCAGAACCTGTGAGTGCAGAGTGAGGTCATGGGTGCCCAAAGGAGTGCCTTAGAGGAGTGTGAGTGGCCCAGGAGCAGGAGTGGATGAGGCTTGTCTGTGCCTGAAGCCACATCTGACAGCACAGGGTCAGCATCTCTTGCATTCAGTACCTGCTAAAGAATGGTCAGTTGCACATTTCCAGCTACAGCAGTATCCTAAAGCTTTACCCTTGTCCTCCTGGGTGTGTGCAGGTAGCCCAGTGTGGGTGGGAAGAGGGAGAATACTCTTAGCAAGCCATCAGAAAGGTCAGTGTTCTTTAATCTGGAGCAGTGACTTAACCAGCTTTCTCCTTTCCATTCATAAGACAGGACATGTAGGGATTACCAGTGCTATAGATAGATTGCTCTTAGCTGTGTCCTGTCCTTCTGGGAGCACTTAGGAGCTCTGTCAGCCTCAGGGCTGGGATCCCACCGCTGCTTGTCCAATGTCCACCCAGAGAGTTTCAGTGGGACCCTGGCAGGACCAGAAGAGGACAGCTCTCAAGCTTGAAGCCCTCAAAAATTTGGTTTCCTCAGTGGGAGATCCATCAGAAAGAATAAATGTGTGGGCTGGCTGTCACTTCCCAGGGCAGGAGTCAAAATGTAGCTCTGAAGATAATTTCTTGGGTTTTTTTCCAAATACAAGGGGTTTTTGTGGGCTTTTTTTTAAGTGCGTGTTTAGCTCATCAGGGATTTGGCAGCGGTGTTGGATTGTGTGAGCCCATGTGTGCACATGGAGATAACAAGCCAAGGCATAATCTAGAATTCCTCTACGTGATAGCCCCTTATCTCTGGGCATGTGCTGTGTGTGTTTTTGCTCTTGGTGGGTCCCCTCGAGGTGCTGGCTGTGTAAACACAGTTTTTCATGGTCTGGGAGTCTTCTGCTTTGGCTTTTATTGGCTTATGAAATAAAGGGCTGGGAAGGACCCCAAAATGAGCTCCTGGTCAGGGACATACAAGCACCCAAATCCTCTATAAGGTTGTCAGGACAGTGGCTGGTGCTGGCAAACAGGCACATTTGAACTTTCTGTTGGAATTACAGCCTGCTCCATGGAACCCATAAACATTTTAATATTGGATATTTAGATTTCTAACTGTCAGGTCACACATGGGTAGGGACGCATAAGGTAACTCACAGCATATGTAGAGATGTTGGTGTTCCTAGGGTTTAGGTTGCTTTTGGCAACAAACACACTTGTGTAAAGTACTTTAAATCCTTTTAATTCTGTGGATCATAGCAAGAAGTGTTTTCCTAGGTGAAGCTGCATAGCACAGGATAGGTGACTTGACATTTTTTCCATCATCAAAGTCACAGGAGTGACCCTGTGCAGTCTGTTGTGCAAGTGTGAGTTGGCTGCATAAGAAGAGCACTCAAGCAAATATATGTATCTGTGTGTGTGCATATATATAAGTGCAGACTACTCAAAAAGTAGTCAATTTTTGATGCATTCAAAGCAGTC
This sequence comes from Erpornis zantholeuca, assembly GCA_013400515.1. Taxonomy (NCBI): domain Eukaryota; kingdom Metazoa; phylum Chordata; class Aves; order Passeriformes; family Timaliidae; genus Erpornis; species Erpornis zantholeuca. Next base: position 957,166 of record VZTN01028521.1, read on the forward strand.
AAATTTTGCTGCATTCTCTAAGTACTGCACCAGTGAGTCTCTTGGACCATGGTGAGGGTGCCACGTTGCTGTAAAGTGTTGGTTTGGGCCTACAGACTGTTTCAGGTACTCTGGATTAGTGAGAATTCTCTACATACACCCAATTTTGATATTTGAGGGAGAGTGTGTGGCCCAGCATCAGGGATTCCTCCAAGGTGACAGCTTTGCTGAGGGCAGAAATTATTTACAAGTGTAGCTAAAAATGAAGTTTCCTGTTGGCACAGTGGGGATGAGTCATTGTGGTTCTGAGTCAAGGGGTGGGATCTTCCCTTCACTGCAGAAGGGTTTTACTTCCAGATCTGCTCTCAGTTCAGGTGTTTGACACTCTTGTCCCCGATACTGAGAAAACAAGGGGGTATTCAGAAGGTGTAAGACCCTGGGTGAGTCTCCACCTTGGAGTCAGGAGTGAGGATCTAGCCATGACTCTCCCGATCCATCCTGTTACTCACCCCTGCATCCTTTTACAGAACTATGTGATTTTTTTTGTACCAGTGCCCACTGGCATCAGATGTGTTTTTCCTCTGCTTCCCGTACACGGCGTCTTTCTGTCTCCATCCAGCCAGGTCTCCCCTGGGAGAGGAGGAAGAGGTGAATGTTACCGACTGCATTAGGGCCAGGAGGTTTGCAGTCACCTCCTCATTTAATGAAGGGTGTTTTGTTGCATTTTAGATGTCAGATTAGACCAGAGAACCATGTATATGTGAAAGTGTTAAACGTTCCTGTGCCGTTCTTGCGGAAAAGCAGCAAACCAGTAATAACTTTAGAACTGAAGTGCTGGCGGAGGGTGTTGAAGCTGTGCCAGGAATGTTCTCCCGTTGCACCTTAATGGCTGTGGATTTGTAGGAGGCAGTCTCTAGCAATACTGAAGGTGTTAGTCCTGTGGGAGGGTTTGCCTCCCTTGTGTTTGCAGAAAGGGGCACTTAATTTTTCATCCTCCTACCTGTTTGAGTTCTGAGCTTTACTTCCTTTTAAGAGTGCCTGAACAGTGCAGCTGAGAGTCTGCACTGCTGCAGTTTGAAGTTTGATTTCTATGGGTTTTTTTTGCCAGAAGCTGGTCTTGTCAAACCAGAGTCCTGCAACTTCTGTCTCATGTGCTGCTTCTACATCGACTTCCATGGCAGCATTGCCCATTAGTTGAGTCCCTCTGTCACTTGGGAAGAAAACCTTGAACACACATGGCTTGTGCTAAAAGTGTAGCACAATGCATGCTTAAACAAAGGCAGAAATTATGGCCTCTGACAGTTGTAGTGTCAGTGTTTTCCTGGTGGAGTGTGTTGTTCCTATGGAAATTGCAGTCAGAGTTGCACAATTCATTTATAAATCTTTACCAACAAAGAAAGGCTTGACTTGGACAATAGTAATGTATCTTACATTGGCAAAGTCTATTTTTTTTGCTTGAACGTAATATCCTATTACTGTTACACTAACTCACAAGTCCTACTATTATTCTTGCATCTTCCATTCTGGGACTTCACATGGGTGCCAGATACTTTTTGCTTCCTCTAATAACCCTCTCTATTGTTTCTCAGAGAGATCTGTGAGTTTTATTGAGCTGCAGTCGCAGACTCTATCTGCTGACTCCTGCAGCTGGAGACAGCTCTACTGAGTAGAGAATGCACACAGATGTTTGGTCGTCATACAGATATACCTGTATCTGAACTTAAATGGATATAAAATTATTTATTCCCCTGCCTTGATAGGGGGTTCTTTTTGTGACATTTTTTCAGATTTCAAATGAGTGTTTGGAAGCTTTTTAGGTGTTTAACTTATATTTAGGCATTCTTCTGTGTGGCAGATAGTGAATGGTCTTGTTGATGAAGTTGGTATAAGTATGTATTTCAAGGATCCTAGAGGGGGAGACAAGTTCCTGGCCTTTTTAGGAATTTTAAACTCCTAGTTAGGCACTCTTGCAACAAAACAAAAGTCAAGAAAACCTGCCGTGTAAGAGCTCATAGATCTGTTGCAGTTCATAAACTCGGAGGCCATGAACTAATACTGTTCACTCTTCGTGGTGTTGTACATTTTGCAGAAGGCGTTTTATCTCCCAGCGCTGCTCTCTAGACTTTTTAGAAGACATAGTGGAATATGCCAGTGTACGAAGGTACTTGTTTTCAAAAGCAGCATTAACCTCAACTCGTTGCATGCAGTCCTCTCTCCCTCCACCCTCTTCCACGCCAATATCTGAGGTCCTGCATGCTAGTGCTGCCATCTGATCATACAACTGGCATGAATTTTTCGCAGAACACCTAAGAGATTTGGGGGTTTTGTTTGTTTTTCTTTTTATCATTGCAGAACCAAGCATATATCTGGGTCTCCGAGACACAAAAGTTTGAAGAAGATGCACTTCATCAAGAACATGAGGCAGTATGACACCAAGAACAGCAGGTAACGTGTGGAGATCAAGGTTCCCCCTGTGCTTGTGTGCAATAGGAAGCAGTCTCCAGTTCCATGCAGTAAGACATTTAATACCCATGGTGTGGTGGGAATTAGGGGATGCCCCTGGGGCCTTGTTAGTTTTATCCAGACTTCTATCAAAGTCAGTAGGTGCTCATATCTGCTACAGTTGCAGCAATACACTGATGATTGTGCCATCCTGAGGAGGTTAAATCATTCCCTCTTCTCTTCTCTCACTTTCCTTATCTCTGGCACACAGACAGGTCAGAGCTGAGGAGGACTTAAGGGGAATGACTTGGTTTAGCCAAATTCTTGGCTTATAGTTGCTGAGCAGAAGAGAAAGATCAGCATTTATGTTTATTATTAATAGAAGTGTGAGGTTCCATCTAAATGTAGAATATTATCCATATCTTTTCACAAGGTTTATGTAAAAATTACATAAATATAGATATATATATTTTAGGACTAGGATCTCCTTTGAAGAGCTTCCCAGGTAATGGCAGGTCCTGAAGGCTTGGGTTTGATGCAGAGCCCCAAGGACCTGCAGGGTCAGTGTGAAACCTCTGCTCTTCTGCTGCTTTCTGAAAACATTAAATCCTCAGCAGTATCTGTATGACTTCAGAGCAAGACCAGAAGAGCCTTGTGTTAATATCCCATAAAAAGCTGCTTTGTAACTTCTGGATCTTAATTCATATTGTGATCTTTCCCCATGTGCTTACAGGATAGTGTTAATCTGTGCTAAACGAACACTGTGTGTGGCGTTTTCTATCCTACCTTACGGGGAGGGGTTACGGATCAGGTGAGTCTCGTCAACTTTTGTGAAATGTCTGCTCTGTTGTTTCAAAAGATCTTTTGAAATGAGTGTGGTTGTAGGTCTCCTGTAGTGAAGCAAGTGAACCTATTTAACCTGCCATTCATGTGTAAGGAGAAGAGCTTGCTGTCAGAGCAGTAAAACCAGACACTGCCACAGTGTTCTTTCCAACTCCAAGAGAAAAATAGAGGAACTGGTAGACTTTTCTTCCAGTGTTTATTCACATTTTAAAGCACTTAAGTCCTGTGAAATTTCTGAAATTGGCATTGAACAGATAATGTGATTTGCTGCTGTGTAGGTTTTCTGTACTCCTAAAGTGGTCAGAATTCAACTCCCTTTAGTGCCACAAACAGCGGTGGCAGCAGAAAAGCACAGGGAGCTTCAGGGAAAGGTGCTGCTGCCTTCACTGGAAATCCTCAAGGTTTTATGGTGAATTTACACCTAAATAAGTTTAAGGTGCTCTTCTGTTTCTCAGCTTCAAGCCATGAATGTCACTATTTGCAACCTAAGAAAAGAGTTTGGACTGATTCAAACTGCTTTTAGTGTTTAGTCTACATTTTTGTATACAACTTGTCAGTATGATAATTTATTAGAAACAAAACCTGCAAAATTAATTTCCCTGCATCTTTCTTCTATACCTTGTGAAGTTTAAGTCCATTCTGTGAAGGTCTGTTATCTACAAATATACTATAGAAAACACTAATTCTGCTCTGGCAAAACAATTGTGTTGTCACTTCTGTCCTGTCCATAACTTATGGACAAAGGAAGCGGATGCTTAGTGGTGGGAATTGTATTGTATGCAAATACAGGCCATAAAAATAGTTGATGGGAAAATATTCTCCCACATAATAGAAAGGCAGCAAGGTCACTGGAGCTATTTCAGAGCAGTTCTGAGCACTGTGCTGTTCTGCTTGCAAGCTGGCAAGGCAGTTCTTCACCTGAAAACTGGTTTTTTTTGTATTGGAATATTGGTGACAAAGCCACGTGCTGCCATCGCTGACACAGACATCTGCAGCTTCATTCTTAACTTGAGCTTGTGTGCACACGGGTTGGAAAATTGCACTTGAAAGGCAAGTTTCTAATCCTGGAAAAGAAGTAACGTAAATCATGTTTGCTGTTAGGTGTTTGAGCATTAGAGTGTTGGGAATGCTGTGGTGTTGTGCAGAAAAACCATATTAAAAACAGTTACTTTTGAGAGGTAGATTGGTACAGATTTGTGTTAAACTGAGATGAAATCTGATTCTTTGGTTAGTGAACATCTCCACATTTTGAAAAGAGTCGTTAAAAACTAATGCTCTCTTGGAGGTGGCATTGAGGGGTTGGCTTGTTCCCACACAGGAGAACTCTGACAAGGTTGGTTGGTGTTTACCATGGAAAGCTGGGCTTGCATTTTGTGATGGGCTCTTTCTTTCTTACCTGCATTTAGTGATCTGAAAATGGAAGGACAAAAGCAGCGACATCCTTCTGGGGGAGTTTCAGTCTCTACTGAGATGGTGCTTGGACTGGAAGGAGTAGAGCTGGGTGCTGATGGCAAGGTAAGGACATTTATTTTTTTCATCCCGGGACCATTTCATGCTGGGACAAATCAATTTATGCAGTGCTTATCCATTATGTGAGAGCTGGGGCTTTTCAGAGCAATGGAAGTTTTAGACCCATAGTTTGAAATTGTGGCTTGTGATAATGCTTCTTCTGAGGAGACTTTCTGAGGTTGAAGCTTGTGATCACTTCTGCCTCCGTTTTTGGAAAATTGATTTAACTTTGCTGTCTGAGGCAACATGTGAGTGAAGTTTTGATAGAAATTTGGATGGAATTCATACTGCTTTAGTTAAATTTATATGTTGCCAGAATTTTGTGATTCATGTGAGTCTTGCCTTTTCTTTGCCACCCCATCAAATCTACGGCACTTCACTTTAAAGTTGTGGAAACAATGCACGCCTCATCCAATTTTTCCCTCCCTCCTGTTGCACAGTTCCAAGGACCCCACTCCCAAATCCAAACTCTAGGGGACTTTGATTTGGAAAATCCTAGATGTCTGGAAATAAGCTTTTCAGTATATTTCCTCCCATAACTGCTACAACTTTCTCCTCTTTAAGGTTGTGTCCTATGCAAAATTCTTGTACCCGACCAATGCTCTGGTTGTTCGCAAAGCCGACGCCTACGGTGCTGTTCCCCCCTGTCGAGCCAGTGCTCCCCGGAGTCTTCCTGGATCAAGATACAAACCTGTGACAGCAAAAACAATACCAGCAGGGACAGACCTTGGTAAGGACAGGAGCCAGCTCTGTCATCACTCGTGCACACAGCAGAAAAGGCAGAGATTTGTCTGAGACAACTGCAAGTGGTCAGCGTGTTATTGAGATGGAGGTGCTGCAGCTCATTCGAGCAGTGCAAATGATAAGCCTTAGGACTGAGGCTTCCATAAACTCCTTACATCCTCCATGTATCTGACCTAGTTCTGTTTATGCCATTCAAGAAGCACAAAGCTTTTGCTTAGGAATGTAAAGTTTTATATTACTCACCAAGAAACATCTGGTGTTCGTGGATCCAGGTGGTTCTCCCTGCCTTCTAGCACAGTAACAATGCATAAGCCAGAGTTTGTGCCAAGAATCCCTTCTCTTGTGTAAAAGAGCAAACCTGACAACTCTGCTGTCTTGTTAGACTATAGGCAAAATAATTCAGTCTTGTGCAGTTGTTTTCTGGGTATATTTGTAGATGCCATCTCAGCTTGCACTGAGTCTAAAATGGTGTGTCAGGCATGTGGAGGAGAAAGAGTTTGTGTGGTTTATTTAATGGTTTTAATTTGTGACTGGCGCAATTATGAAATGCAAACGTGTGCCTTTAGCTGCAATTTGCCTGTACCGTGAAATCTGCCAACACTTAACGTTCACTATTTGAAAACTTTCTTAAAGAGGAAACAGAGAATTTAAAGCTCTTTATCTGGTGACCCAATGTACTTTCCGCATTCCATCAGGAAGTGAAGCTGGGGAGGCTGCAGAATATGATCCGAATCTTCTGGATGATCCTCAGTGGCCCTGTGGAAAACATAAACGTGTTCTCATCTTTGCCTCTTATATGGTAAGTGACTGGCATACCTGAACAGACGAGAGACTCCCTGACACATCCTCCTATAAAGAGCTTTCTTGAGGAAGAAAAAGTCCTTTAGGAAGAAAAATTGTGGCTTTTCTGATAATTGATCAGGAAAAATATAAGCAGTTGAGTTTGTACAGTGAGCTTGTCAAGGGCCAACCTGACACCTGGTTTTGTTTTCATTTACTTCTTGTAACCATTCGCTTACTATTTTTAAAGCCTTTGTCTGTAGTTGGGATACAGCTTCGAGACATTTCAGAAATGTTAAATTGTGAATAATAAAACTCAAGTTTGCATTTGCATTAGTGTTTTTGGAAGAGTTGTTTGGCTGTCAGTCCTGTTCACAAGACAAATGATAAATTTTGCTTCTTGCATTTCAGACTACAGTCATAGAGTATGTGAAACCCTCAGACCTTAAAAAGGATATGAATGAAACCTTTAGAGAGAAGTTTCCTCATATCAAGTTGACACTGAGCAAAATTAGGAGGTAAGAAATAAGCCTTGAATAACAAGAACATCATCCACACTGTCTGAGGCTGCACTTGTATGGGGCAAATACTACACCTATTAATAGCATATATGATTAAACACTAATCTCCTGTTGTCAGTTGAGCTGACTGTGGGATGACAGCCCTGTGCTGGAATGTTTAGGATGCTGAGAAAGGGTAACAGTTGGTTTTCATAGTTCCACCTAAAGGGTTTTGTTTCACCAACTGTGGTGTACTAACACTAGGAGCCAATTAACAGTGCAGCAGCATTAGCTTTGAAACAAACACTTGTAACCTGATTGCTTGGCTGCTGTGCAGTCCCACTGCAACTGGATTGGCTTTCTGGGCCCTCTGGCTATTTTTGCCTTTCAATTACCAGACTCACTGATGAGCACTGACTCTAACAAGATTGTAGGATAGAGTGTTAGATCTAGGGAGACTTGGTAAAGAAAAGCTTTTTGTGGAGGCCGCACAGAATTTCTCATCCTTGAGTAAATGCATCTGGTCACTCCTCAGCAAGAGGTATTTTTGCACCTTCGGAGAGCTGCAACCTTGCTGGTGTTACAGGGAGATTGATGCAATCAGAGTCTGCTGAAATAGCGAGCTTAAACGCAATTCTGCTGAGTCACCAGGGCCAGGGTGTAGCTCAGCTCCAGGGGAAGGTTTGCTTGGGCAGTCTGTTCTGCCTGAGTCCTGCATGCTCTCTTCTGCAGCAGTTCAGAGCAGTGTGTTCATGCGGAGATCATGCAGGTGCAGCCTGGATGGCAGCCCTGAGAGGAACCATCCACCTCCAACCTTCCTTAATGCTGAGGTGAAGGGCTGTGGGAAGTGTGGAAAGCCGGCTGCCTTCCCCCTCACGCCTGGCTCTTACTCAAGGTGTGATGTAGACAGGTCTCTACACAGCAGCTGCTGTCATCTGCAGGGCTCTGATGTGGTTTTCTGTAGGTCAGAGTGGTTCACTCTTATGATATGAATCACAAACCAGTTTGGGAGCCCAGAAGGAATCCCATAGCAATAGCCTGTGTGTCAGTGAGGCAGCTAAGCTCTGGTGTTCATGGGCAAGTGAGGAATTGTTCTACCACCATGTTGCCAGCCAGGTGAAATCAGTTTGTGCATCAGCACCAGTTTGCTGCCAGCTGGGCTTTTCCACTCTAGGATAATACTTGTCATTGTTTTCCAAATAGGAGTCTTACCCCTATGCTCCTCTGAGTTGCTGTGCTGCAGTATTTTTATAGCATTTAATAAAATCCATCACGTCTGGGGGGTGTCTTTTCTCCTATTCCCAGTTTAAAGAGAGAGATGAGAAACCTGAGTGAGGAATGCAGTCTGGAGCCGGTGACTGTCTCCATGGCTTATGTTTACTTTGAGAAGCTCGTCCTCCAAGGCAAACTCAACAAACAGAACCGCAAACTGTGTGCTGGTGCTTGTGTTCTGCTCGCAGCCAAGATCAGCAGTGACCTCAGGAAACACGAAGTTAAACACCTAATAGATGTAAGTGCTATGAGCCTTGTTCCAGCTGCTGTCAGAACCTCCTCCCTAGCTCATAGGCAAAGATTACAGCCAAGATTTTCAGTGGCACATGCTTGCATTGAAGACCAGCTCTGTCAACCAGTTTTCTGTCTCATTTGGGCTCTTCCTTGCTTTATTTTTTTAATTCATTAAAACTATCTGCGTGGTGCAGGCCAGTGTCTTACTGATCCTACAGTAAAGTTATTTTTGCACTTGCATATGTTTGCCTGAGAAGCAGTAACTGTTATGTGGGTGTCACAGCTGAGCTGATAAGCTGGCTTACTTCTCTGATCTCTGGCAACACGTTTTGATTTGATTCAGGCTGTGCATCACTGATTTTAATCTAACAATGCCTTGAAATTACCCAGATTAACCGATTCTTTCTCCCCTCCTTTGTTTTGTTCTGTTATCACTGTCATAGAAACTAGAAGAGAGATTCAGATTCAACAGAAGGGATCTCATTGGTTTCGAGTTCACCGTCCTCGTAGCTTTGGAACTGGCTCTGTATCTCCCTGAAAACCAAGTTTTACCTCATTACAGACGGCTCACACAACAGTCGTAACCAAAGCTCTGTCCCAGCCGGCATCCAGCCGTGCTGGGATCACGTCCCGGGATGATGCTGGTGGAGGTGCCACTGGCTCCAGCTCGTTGGGAAGGCTGCAGGGTGTTGGGAACTGTCGAGGTTGATGGACACAGATGCCAAGTCTGGGGGATGGTACGAGAAGAGTTATTGAACTTTTGTTTTCTTTTGGACATTTAAAGCACAAATATTCACCAGTCAGCTGTCATAGCTGCTTATTATTCCTTATTTATCTTCCTGGTTTTACTGAAACTGTTCTTCCCTGTGAAGAATACTATGATATTGGTTCTTTTGTTTTAAGTCTTTATTGTATTTCTTGAAACTGAAGGAACATCATTTCCATTCCAATGCACCATAAAGTTCAGATGTTTCTAAGAACCTTCTCACATTTTTACATTAATGAAATGCATACTTTATTTTTTTAAAGATGTGCCTAAAACTGGCTGGTCTGGTACCAGTGCTTTTTAAGTTAGTTCTGTTATTTAGTGGGGAATCCTGAATTTGTATAGCCATTTATTCTTTACCTGCATTGGCCTTGCATACAAGGAAAACAATTCCAGTATATCTGCACTAATAATACACAGGGCATCTATTCTGTGATCTATAAGTAGCAAGACTGAAATTACTCCATTTCAATTTATTTACTATAAATACCTTCAAAATACACATTTTACTTAAGAAGGAAAGGTGATTTGAAAACCTGTCATGAAGTACCACACATTTGAGTGAGGTAGCTGGGAAGTGACTGCCGTCCTAATTCACTCTTGAGTGGAAAATGAGCACTCAACTAAGAGCAATTTGCTGTCAAATTTATCATTTAGGGATTTTATTTGTTTCACTGTTCCATAGCCTGAAACAAGCACCTTTTTTATGATGACTGTATTATATGTGGTCTTATCTGAGCAAATATGAAGCCAGTAGAGTTACTGCTGCCAAAGGAAGCCAATGAAACAAAGCATGCTCCGTATTTAAAATGCTACTTTTTTTACTCTCTCTTCTTCCAAGCGTTGCATCACTGTGATGGTTCTCATAAAACTGGCATTTCTTGCACATCTGAGCAGCCACTCCTGGCTGGTGCCCAGCAGCGCTCTAGTGCATACACAGAGCTTAAATAACTTCTCTGCCCATTGGCTATTCCTTCCTTTATTTTTACAGTATCCAGGTTGGGAATGAATTCTTGATTATATGTGGAACCTTCTGTGGTATTGGCTCTTGGGTTTATTTTCTGAAGCAATATTATGATACAAGTTACTGGGTCCATTTGCAAGGAACAAAACTGACACTTGGTTATTCCGACTGAGAAAGTTGTCATTGAAGTTTTACTCATAAACTACCAGACCTCATGCTGAGGCCAGGGACTTGCTATCTAATATGTAAAGTAATGTAAATTCCTGTTCCTTGTATTAAATATGGGTGGTAGCCAAAACCAAAGCTGAACTTTGCCCTTCAGCTGTGTTTTGTCTGAAGCTAATTTGGCTTCATTAGAATTGCAGCAAACTTTACTGGAGCCCCTTCCTCTTTGAGTGGGGCTCAAAGTGTATTTTTCATATATAATAATTACAGTGACTATCAAATCTTTTGTAACTGTGTTCAGCTGTATGTAGCTTCAAGTTATTTGTGTAAAATTTAATATGCTTGTGATTTCTCTAACACAGAAGGAGTCCAGTCTCTAGAAGTGAGATGGTAGCTAATAGCTTAGACAATAAGCTTGCCAGTTATCTTCCAAAAAGTTTTTAAAAACTGACTACTAGTTAAACTTTCTACTGAATATAACTGTCCTTGCATGCAGAAATAGTGATTTACTAAACATCTAGTGTGTAATGAGCCTCTAAATGAGCAAACAGTGGTGCTCATTGACAGCTGAGGTGACCCACCACTTCCTAAGGCATTGTGGAGGGGACAGAGGTACAACAGAGCAAAGAAATTTCTCACAGAACAGCATGATTAACATGAATGAAATCGGAAAGTGTCTGTCTCTGGGAACTTCTTTATTTAGTGTACAAAGAGTTTTCTGTAACAAAATTAACTTTCCTTTATTACCATCTAAGGGAACAAAATGCACTTTGCTTTGCAACCCTTTGCAGTCTTTATTCAGTGGAAGTTTGTCTAGTTCAAGTGGCCACTTGGGCTGTAATTACACTCCCAGAATCTGCGGGTTTACGTCATAAAACCGGCAAGGCTTTGTTTTCTTCCAGGAGAACAAATTGTGATAAAGGAGCATTAAATTGCAGAATGCTGAATGTTGTCTAATAGTTATTCTAGAACTTGGCTTGGGCATGCACTTGAGTTGGGAAGCTGCTGGGAGCACGGGCCAAGGATGACGCAGGGCAGCACAGGCTGTGCCAGCCTTGTCTGGCAGAGCTTGAGGTTGGGGTGATGCTGCCCAGAGCCTGGGGCTTGTCCGTGGGGTACCTCGTGTGTCTGTGTAGGAGCAGCCCTTCTGCAGGGATCCCCCACCCGCTCCGTGTGCGTTTGCCTGCTGGTTTTCCCATTCCCAGAGCGCAGCTTGCACTCCTGTGCGGGAATCTCTCTCTTTTCACCTAAAAGCTGCCACCATGTGGCAAAGGACTATCAGTACCTGTCTGTTCACAAACTCGGCATGGGACCTAAAGCCAGGCCCAGATGTGCTGGTTTGCGTTTGCACAGCCAAACTCCTCTTGCTCTGAAGAGAAACAGGTTTACGCCGAGGAGGGGGTGTGGTGCTTTGTGAAGGTGCTGCTGGGGTGGCTTAGCACAGAGAACTCTCTTGAGAAGAGCCTGTACATTTTCCTGTAAACAAAAACTCTTCTGGTTTTGTCATACTCTATTATAATTTAAAAGTCTTGAGTTGTAGCCTGTTTCTTTTTTTGTTTGTTTGTTTTTTTTTCTTCTGTGAAATTAAGATGCTGTGAAATAAAACCTGTTTTGGTACATGGTTTGTAACCAAATGTCTCATTCTGGAATAACAGACTGGCTGGTGTTGGAAGGGTCCTCAGGAGATCATCCAGCCTGACACTGCTGCTAAGGCGGGTCACAGGAATGTGTCCAGGTGGCTTTGAAATGTTTCCAGAGATGGAGACTCCCTGATGTCCCTGGGCAGCAGTTCCAGTGATCTGCTACCCTCAGCGGAAAATTCTTCCTCAGTTTAAGGAGGAAGTTTATGTGCTTTATGTGGTTCAGTTTATGGCAGTTTCTGCTTGTCCTGTCAGTGGGCACGACTGAAAAGAGTGACATTTGCTGGCAGCCCTTGGAGGTATTTGTACAAATTCGGGAGATTCCCTCTTAGTTTTCTCCAGACTGAACATCCTCCCACGTTCTCCACACTCTCTCCTCCTAAGCGAGATGCTTCAGACCCCTTCCCATCGTTGTGGCCTCCACTGGACCCTCTCCAGGTAGCTCGGAATGGTCTTTTGGGTTTCTGTGAGGGTTCTGGTGGTCTGGTCATAAAATCACAGAGGGGTTCAGGATGGAAGGAACCTCTGGAGATCATGCAGTCCAACCCACCTGCCGAAGGAGTGTCACCTGGAGCAGGTGCCACGAGAACGCGCACAGGTGGGTTTGGAATGGGCCCCGAGAGGCGCCCTCAGGTGTGAGGCGCCGGGACCCTCCCTAATGAGGGGCTGTCTCGGGGAGGGGGACAACCCCCGAACCTCTTAAGAGGGACGCGCCCGGCCCCATCCCCTTTCCCTAGCGCGGTGCTGGGGGCTCTGGCGGGACCCTGCGGGCCGGGGGTGCTGGAGGCGCTGGCGGGACCCTGCGGGCCGGGGGTGCCGGGGGCT
>VZTN01028521.1:969923-1005007 GCA_013400515.1 Erpornis zantholeuca
CGGGCCCGGGAGCGGTGGCGGGGCCGGTGGGGGCGATGGCGGCCGAGCTCCGGGAGCGATGCTGGGGGCAGGGGCGGCTCTGCAGCGGGTTCCGGCTTCAGGGCACGGCCTCTGGGCCCGGCTGGGCTCCGGCATCACCTCACGGCGGGGGCAGCTCTGGTCGCTGTGGCGAGCGACAGGACCCGAGGAAAGGGTGTCTGGGATGGTTAGGTGGCTAGTGGGAAAAGGTTCTTCCCCCAGAGGGTGGTTGGGCACTGAACAGGCTCCCCAGGGAATGGTGACAGCCCCAAGGCTGCCACAGCTCCAGGAGCGTTTGGACACCGCTTTCAGGGAGGCACAGGGTGGGATTGTTGGAGTGTCTGTGCAGGGGCAGGAGTTGGATTCGATGATCCTTGTGGGTCCCTTTCAGCTCGCGATATTCCGTGGTTCTTTCAGGTGTTTCTGTGTAGTGCCTCAGCAGGGAACAGGACGAGATGCAGAACGACGCCGGGGAGTTCGTGGACCTTTATGTCCCTCGGAAATGGTGAGTGGGTACCAAGGGCCCGGGCCGGGGCTGCAGTCGCCCCCGAGGCCAGGGTAGCCCTGCAAAGGGGCTTTTTGTAGCAGCGAGTATCTGTGGGGGAAAAGGAAAAAAAAATCATGGCTTCTCTCTCAGTTTCTGCATTTTTAAATACCTTATGTAAAATAAGCGAAGCACAGACTAAAGTTGAGGAGAACACTTTGCACCTTGCGGTTCCAAACCGTCAGCCTTACACTGGCACTGACAGCACGTGGGATCACAGAATGGTTTGGGGTGGAAGGGAGCTTAGAGGTTGTCTCATTCCACCCCATGCCATGGGCAGGGACACCTTACACTGCCCCAGGCTGCTCCAAGCCCCATCCAACCTGGCCTTGGACACTTCCAGGGATGGGGCAGCCACAGCTTCTTTGGACAACCTGTGCCATGGCCTCCCCACCCTTACAGGGAAGAATTTCTTCCTGAAATGGTTCCTATCAAAAATAAATGTGTGTTTGTGGCATACAAGTGTTTCTATGGGCTGGGCTGCAAGTTGTTGTAGTGAACTTGTTCAGTAATCACAGGTTGTCTTGATGGCACATCATAAGTGTGATTTTGGTGTTGTAGGAAATGGAATTAGAAGCTTTCTCTAAGTGTGCATGTGTGTTACAAGAGTCACTAAAAATAAACCATTTGTATGAATTCTATTAGATTAAATCAAATATGTTTTACAGTCTGTGATTCCTGAGCATTTGCAACCTGAGTGTATTTGACAGCTGTAGTGGCTCACAGTGAAAAAGACATAGAAACCAATATTATTAATTAGCACGATGACTGTATTTTTTGCATTTTAGAAAAGAAAATAACTTTCTGTATGTTTTGAAGGCCTGTACTGCCCTGTGCACTGTATGAGGGTGAACTGGGCACATAGAAACCAAAGCAAAGGGATAATTGGCTAATTAGTGTGATGCCACCAAGTGAAAATTTCCTTTAAATGTACTCAAAACTGCATTTTAATCTTCTGAGTAATGAAAGCTTAAACTGTTACTGTCTTAAGTTCTTGTGCAGTTTTAATTTGCCTGTAGGATTTACTCTAGTAGTTTTTTTTGTCATTGTCACTGCCTGTTTCCTTTTGTTTAAACCTATTCTGTTTTATTCCCTAGCTCTGCTAGCAACCGAATCATTGGTGCTAAGGATCATGCTTCCATTCAGATAAACGTTTCTGAGGTAAGTTTATTAATAGAATATGTGATGAGGGAGCTAAACCTTCAAATTTTTGATAAAAGTTACAGAATTAAATAGCTTGTCATGCATCTGCAGTAATTCAATAAAGAAAGGCACAGTAGACCTTGACTCCTGCAGTATCCCAGTTAATACACGTGGGTTCCACTTAATTTAAGCTCATTGTAGCATGGGTTGGGAGTTTTTCCTTTTTTTTAATTGGTATTCACATTCCAGGAATTTTGTGGACACAGTGTTCCTGTAGCTTATGAGCTATAGACCTTGATTTGGTTCTTGAATGGGAGGCCACATTCCCATATATTTTAAAAAACTGGTTCAGTTGAGTTATCTGACTAAAAAAAAAAATTTAAAAAATACCATTTCTGATTTCCTGTAGTTGTTAAGGCAGATACTTCTCTTGTTCACCATGCTTTCACTATTCCTTCAGTGATATCTATTTCTTGTTTTCAAGGGATCAGGGATTAGCAGAACATGGAAATGAACCCATCTAATATTACAGGGTTCACTACACTTTTAAAATTTCATTATTGATATTGTTTAGTCTTTCCCCTGTAAAATTTCTCAGCAGCTTGAGAAAGTGAGACAAGTTATGTCTCTCAGCTTGGACATTTTCCTACCCATGTAACAAGTCTGTCACCCTTCCCCCTTCAGTTCAATTTTCCATGAGGTAAACCTTTTAACTAAGCTTAAAAGAAACAAAAAAAAATTAGTAAAGGCAGAAAAATCCACAAGTAAACTTAACACTGAGCTTTTCCATTTGCTTAGAACTCAAACATCTTTTTTCTTTTAGCAACCATTTCTTGTCAATCTATGTGATCCACTAAGTTTTACAGCTGCACAATGTAATGAATTATAAATTTGCTGTGCAAAGATCACTGCAGTTGACTTTCTAACTTCAGTATTTGCCTCGAGATTTTGTAGTTTGTTTTTTCAATACTGCAAGTATTTTTCTGCAAGTTTTAACTTTGGGTGCTTGGCAAGTGTGATGTGAGAGCGTAAAACTTTGTAAGAATCTGTGTGCAGCAACGTTGCTGTGATTGCAGGTTGACAAGGTGACAGGCAGAGTGAATGGCCAGTTCAAGACCTACGCCATCTGTGGCCCAATCCGGAGAATGGTGAGTGCCCTCATGAGAATTCCTGCAGAATTACTGTGCTGCTTTTTCTCTTCAGTAGTAATTAATTTAGATGTGTACTTGGCTGGAAAACACTGTGTGCCTGCAGCTCATTCTAGAGCAAGAAAGCAAAGTGAAGATGTGAACAAATTCATAGAATCACAGAAAGGTTTGGTTTGGAAGGGACCTTAAAAGATCCTCCAGTTCTGCCCCCTGGGCACGGACACCTTCCACTGCCTCAGGTTGCTTCAAGCCCTGTCCCAACCTCTCCTGGAACACTTGCAGGGATGGGCCAGCCACAGTTTCAATGGGCAACCTGTGCCAGAGCCTTGGATTAACTTGGAATAATCAATTTCTTCTGGGGATGTTTGTGTGGTTTTTTTTAAAAGTGAAGGATGCAAATGATTTTCTGTCTTTTAAGAATGTACCAAGGTATTAATCCTGGCTTTTATCTGTTGTTTATAATTACTAGAGATGATACCACCTTCACTTAAAAATGCTGTGAGGAGTTCATCACAAGTCCACTTACTCATAAATATGTTTTGTTAATCCAAATGCATATTTTTATGCAGTTAAAGCTATTTCTTACCATTAAAGATTACAAGGAATTAACAGTTTATTTTGAAAACATTAATCTGCCCTCACTGCTGCAGCTGCCTCTCTTCCACGTGTGTCAGCAATTATTTGGACACTTGAGAATATTTTCTTTTCTCTTCTTACAGGGTGAATCAGATGACTCCATTTTGCGTCTGGCGAAAAATGATGGAATTGTTTCCAAGTATGTATGTTTATCTTATCCTCTAACTCTTGCAGGGGGAACTTGCACTCCCAAATCCAGCCTTTAGGGTGACAATCTGTGCATTGTATTTATAGGATGATTACACAGTTGGTCAAAGATATTTACTTGAGCTGTTGAAGCAAACTGATTTGTAACAATGTTTATTTCATTTTCTTCTAGGAACTTTTAACTGAAGAAACTGCAGTATGGAACATGTGAAATAAACAGTTCAAAACTATATTGTGCTGTGTCTTTTGTTCAAGTCATAAACATGAGTGGGTTTTTTATAGTTATTCTTAACAGACTTAGAAATGTGTCTTAAAAATATACAGATTCTGTTTGTGAATTTTTAAAAGAAGCAAGCTTGTAGAGTAATGCCAGAGCTGAGGGTCAAGGATTTCCACTTTATTCTTGGTTTCACTGTCATTGTTCTTTTCTAGGTTTAAAAAGTTTTGCAATTGTATCATGAATCCTTTTCTCATCTGTAATGCAGCATTTGCCGTGTAGCAACCTAAGTGAGCTTGCTGGTTTTTCACTGGAAAAGTTAAGGGATTCTTGTTAGGATACATTAAGGGTTTGTCCTTTCTTCCATGTGCTGCTTTCGTCTTCGTAGATTTTGTCTGCGTGCAGCAGGTCTGTCTGTCAGTTTGTGATTATCACTTTATTAAATAGAATGTCATATACTGGTTTGGGTTTAAAATAAGGTAATAGGGTATGTCTTGTATGGAAAATTTCCATTGTCAGCTGCATTTTACCAGTTTCATAGTACCCACAGCTACACAGGGACTGTCCTGGTGGTGTATCCTGATCTGCACGTTCCCAAGCATTGCTCAGAGGTTATATCCAGATTCCACTGTGTTCTCTGCTTGTGATCATCTCTGGGTTAACATTTGCAGTTGTCCATCCTCAAATCTCTGCAGAGTTCTTCCAAGTGGCAGAGGCTGTTTGGTGACACTTTCCTGTTTATGCTGCAAGCTGTCACCAGTGAGGGGGGGTTACCATGTGCTTTATTTCTGACTTGTTTGCAAGTTACTGTGGGTGTGGGAAACAAGGTTCAGGCCACTCTCAGGAGAGCCTGGAACAGGGATGCTGCTGCCTCTGGACTAAGGAGAACGGCTGAACTGCCCAAGTGTAGCATCTTTCTCCTTATCTGTATTTTCTTCTCAGATATGTCAGAGTGCAGCAGGTTTGTTTGGAAGATCCTGTTTTGGTGCCAGGGATACCTACTGAATATTAGCAGAGCAAAGCAGGCCATCTTAATGTGTAGTTATTGTGTGGTGCAGGGTTTTCTTTGTAAGTTTAGTAAAGCTTTTTGGCAAATAATAAATTTGGACTTTGAGTGTAAGCTACTGTATAGATACAATGAAGTCCATAACTAAACCTTTATTCCAGTTTCAGCAGAACTGACAGGCCATGAGCCCTTTTTAGCAGAGCCATAACCTGAAACATCTTTGACTGCAATCTCTCTTCCCACTGATAACACTTGAATTTACTACTACTACTCTGAGCTGATAGAACTTTTAAAAGATGAACTCCTGGATGCTGCAAGTAGGGAGGAACTCAGCTAAAAAGGCCAAAAAAATTACTCATGGTGAATTCATGTTGAACTTAATACATAAAGCACATGAGAGAAACCTTTAAAATTCTAAAATCGGGAGGGAAAGTTAATCTATACTTTATTTTTGAGCTATTCTGACATCTAAGTTAATGATGAAAGATGCATTAAGAAAAAGGGGAGGAGGGATGACAGTGTTGTGATTCTCCTAGAAATAATTCATTTTTCCAGCAGATAAATCTGTGAAAATATTTTCTGGAAAGAAGAATACAGTCTCCAAACCAGAGAGATTTCAGCTTGGCTTATGTTCAATCCTATTACTTTCTTTTGTACACAGTAAGAGGAGATAAGTTTTAATTGGACTTGATATATTTTTCTGACATATCTTAAATTAGCTGCCTCTGCCCTGGCATTAGGGTAGAACTTTAAATAAAACCCTTAACTGTTTACTGCTGATAAATGCCTGGTTTACCAAAGAGTTTAAATATTGTTGACTTGTTCCTAATCCCCTGAGATTGTGTTCATCCATGTGGATTTCAGTGGAATTCCTCCATAAGACACAGTGAACTGACAGCTTAAAAGTTCAAGACAAACTTGAGGTCTCTCAGATGTCTTCTTAAGCAGTACAACCCCATTAGTACACAGCTGACCCAAATTTACACTTCTGGTTTGAGTATTTAAGGATTATGTTGTAATTTAAAATGTTCTGTGCTTTGTAACACTGATTGTTGCCATTTGGTTTTGAGAGTTTTAAAAAATTGAAACAAGTTATTCTCTCATTAATTTATTGTCAAAACAAATGTTAGGGTGCCATATCCTAAAACAGTTCAGTTGGGAATGGATCAGTGCTGTGCTGAAGGCTTCCTGAAGCTCACACCATCATCACCAGCAAGACTGCACGTGAGTCCTACAAAAACTTCTGCAGAATCCAATCAAGGGAGGACAGGACATGTGTCCCTTTAAAAATCCACTTTCAGCTGCATTTTCTAGTATTGTGATGTAAAAGGTTCTTTGTTTTCCTGGAACAGGAATAGTTCAGATGTTCGAGGGCCATGAAAGGGAATGAACTGTACCCGTACTGTACAAGATGGACAGAGTTGCCCTTACATGGTTACATTGCACCAAGTCGTGAAATTCTTTGCTGTTACTTACGAGGACTTGGCAGTGGCATCGTAAAGACATCTGATTTAACTGGGGCTATTTTAGTGTCTTTGGCCAAAATTCTGCTGCTCAGAGAAGAGCCTGAAACTCCTGAAAACACCTGGGGGCTTGGTAGGAGCCTGTAGATGTCTCATAATACTGATTTTTCTCCTTAAGCCTTGACATTCTGCTGATGAACTACACGGTGCTGGAAAGCTGTTGTAGTGGGTCTCAGCTGTGAGCCTGTTGTGATCAGAGCCCCGGGGCTAGGAGGTCACTGCTGCTCCTGTGGCCATGGGCACAGGCAGAACAGCTTTGACACCATCACTCCTGCTCGAGGTGCCAAACAGGCACAGCCCTGCCCGGGCTGGGAGGGGACGAGAGGCAACACAAGTGCTCCCCTGGCACTCCTCGTGGTTGGAGGAGACTGAGACTCGGGAGAGGAGGAAACAAGGGCCAGGAGTGTCCTGTGCCTCCATGTGTATATCCAGTGCTCCCTGCAGAAGGGAACCTGGGACAGCACTGGGGGATATCACTTATTTTCCCAAAGCACATGCTGGGGCTGGAGGCTGCTGAAAGCCTGCCTAGAGGGCTGAGTTAATCTAGTTCCGTTAGATTTGGCAGCAGTTTTGTTTTCCAGTTGGATATTATGGAGAGCTGTCTATTCCCACCCCCTGTTTTGTTCAATTGCTGTCACCATGAGTGATACACAGAGATAAATACACCTCTGCTGCAAGCATTACTTTGAGCAGGTTAAGGGAGGTTTTGATTTCAGTTAATTTACTTATGGCTGTTTGTGTTGAGGCATCCCTAGGGAGGCAGTTTCCCAGTATGTATGTTGGACTAATCAACCATGGAAAAAACCAAAAAAAACTAATTAGGCCTTTTTTTTTTTTTTTCCCCTGCTGGCAAACACACTATTGTTTAATTTCAGACAGGAGGAGTTCTTGGCTAAATCCTCAACAGGAACTGCAGGTGCTGAGATTTTAAGAATTAAGAACAATTAATTGATAAGGTCAATGTGGGATTTATTTTTTTAATAAATTATGATGAAAAAGGTACTATTTTAACATCTATTTTTAGATATCTGATAGTGAGTAAAACTACTGTGACCAGGCTGAACCAAGTGTATTTTGCAATGTACACAGCCAAGCATGTTAATAAATGAGCAAACTTAACAAATTTGTTAACAAATCCTATTCTGTGTCTTATTTCTACAGGACTGGGATCACGGAGAGGAGCAGGTATGTGCCTGTTCTGCTGAGGATTGGGCCCCTTTGGCTGCTGTTTGCAGTCCTGGGCTGACCATGGCCAGCTGCCAGTGCCCACCCAGCTGGTCCCCACTCCCCCTCCACAACAGGGCAGAAAACAGGGTGGAAAAGCACATTGGTGACAGTAGGGAGGTCATTTTCTGATTATCATTATGAGCAAAACAGGAAAATCCACGTATTGCTTATTCAAACAGAACTGGATTGGTAGCACCAGGATAAGCTGCAGGTCATGGGAGTCACAGAGCTGTACATAAATTATCTGTTAATTCAGGTGCTCTTCCACGAAGGTGAAGGACAATCCTTGTGCAGGGAGCCAAGACTTGTGGGGCATTGACTGGGGGGTCCTGCAGGGATGGAAGTGAGAGCCACACTTGCATTTTGATGAGACAGTTGTAAGCTGTGTGCTGAGACACAACACATCCATCAAAATTAAGGTGTTGCTTATCTGGACCTAAACACAATAATCTCTTTGCTGTTTTCACAGGGCACCAGAGCCCAGACAAGCACCTTGATCCCTCCATCAATACCAAAATAAGATGCACTGGTGCCCTGATGTGAAGTCTCTCAGGCTGTCGCCCTCTCATGAACTGCAGAGCCTGTCAGGTAAGTGAGGTTGAGCAAAAATGCTAAAATACCATGTGTTTTATCTCACAGAACAGCGTTTTCATAAAGTGTCTAGCACAACTCTGTGCTGGTTGCTCATCGAGCTGGGAAATGTGGTATTTCATGCTCCAGGCAAAATGTTACAAATGTCTGAGGCTGAACAAAAATAGCATTTCAAAATAAATTGGGTAGTGCACTGAGGAGGTGGCAGAGATCTTTACTTGCTGCTTGTCCCTGCTTCATTCAGTTCTTTCCCCTACAAGGGTAGAAAGGCTGGGGATTTAATTCCCCCTTTGACCAGTTTGAGACTAAAAGAAAGGGATTTACACGCTTGATTTCTGTTTTGGCCAATGGAGCCATGCTCGCAGCAAACTCCCTCTGCATTCCTGGGAAAATGGGGTCATTTGTGCCAGATCACTCA
This sequence comes from Erpornis zantholeuca, assembly GCA_013400515.1. NCBI lineage: Eukaryota > Metazoa > Chordata > Aves > Passeriformes > Timaliidae > Erpornis > Erpornis zantholeuca. Next base: position 978,542 of record VZTN01028521.1, read on the forward strand.
GCCAAGCATGGATGTGTGACAGTCCAGCCCCCAAGCCAGCTGTGCTGAGAAAATAACCTTAAAAAGTTGATGCTGCAGCTGAGTTCAGTGTCTGCTGATGGGTCACCTTTGCTCCTGTCTTGTGTCTGCTCTCAAGTGCCTGGAACCCTTATCCCAGTGTCCAGTTCATGAGCTGGTAATCTCAAACTTGGAAGAGTTTCCAGGCAAGCTGACCAAAATCTGAGGATCTAAGACTGCCTGTACCCAAAAATAAGTAAATAAAAGGAAGCTAATCCCAGATGGTGCTGATTAAGACATGGACTACAAAGGGAGGTTGAGGAAGCAGCTTTCAGGCTGCGATGTATATTACCTGAGAGGGAGCTTGATCACTGTGCACAGAGCTCATAGATCTGGGAACCCAGCACATCCTGACACAGCACTGCCTTTGGAGAGCCTGCATCCTCCTGCAGGAGATAACAGAGCCAAACTTTGGGTCTTTTGATTACAGAGGGAATTTACATCTCAGCAGTCTTCTTGGCGAGCGATACAAGTTTGACCACAGCAGGGATAAACTCCTTTCAGGTTAAAGGGAGGCAATTTTACAAGATTTTTCTGACCTTTTCCCAAATGCTGGACTTGCCTAGGGAACAGGAGGCTTTGCAGGTGTGGGACAGGTGGCAGTGTACCTGCCTGCTGGTGACACTGCAGCCAGTGCTCACTTTGATCTTGGCTTAGTGGTTGATAACAGATCTGCTTTGGTCTTAAGGCCCCAGGTGCTGATCTTTTGTTTCCCAAAATGTATTATTTGTCACCTATCTCTATGGTTTTGCTTTCTCAAGCTTGTTTGAGACTGTCCTGACAGGAAGGTTAATCCTTGCCTCAGTTGAAACAATGCTGACTCACTGCTGCAAGTCATAATGCCCTGAAAACTTTAAATATCCAGGAAAGTCTCATACACATATCACAGCTTTCCATATGGTTACATAAAAATCTCAAACTATGTCATTGCTTCAGACACCTCGTGGCTCATGCCTGCTCTGCTTCTCAGCCTTCACTGCTTCCAGTGCCTTTAAAAAGAAAAAAAGTTCTGTTTGTTTCTGCAGAGCAGGGAACTGTTCCTGGTGTGCTTCCCACTAAGTGTGCATCCCAGGCATTCCAAAAAACTACAGCACTGGGATCAAGGCTTAGGAGACTCGTTTCTGCTTCCAGCAGTGACCTCTGCTTTGAGCAAGACCTGTCAACGGCTACATCCTATACTAGAATTTACCCATCTCTCAAATAATTGTGATTAAAACAGTAGGAAGCTTTAAATCAATGTAAGGAGTGCTCAGAAAATGCAGTATGAGGTGGCGTAGTCCCCTAAATAACTTATATAAGGAGGATAAACTTTAAAGATCTGCAGTGAACTCAGTAGAGTTCAGTCAAAGGCAGGTGTGCTAATTTACTGTTTTAACCCCTGGTTTAATCCTCTACCCAGCAGGGGAATTTCACACCACCAGTTTTCTGGACATGCAAATAAAATAGTGTCATTTTAGTCTTTTTGAATCCAGGAACATTTATGAGGGTAGGACCCTTGGAGTGTTCTTTCTTCCTTTCAGGAGTGGGTAATGAGAGGGAGGGCTGTATCAAAGCTGACTGCTGGGAAGAATTAACTCTGATTTACAATGCTCTGCAGCTCGAGATAATGCCTCTGGTATTCGGAGACACTGAAATGCAAAAAGCAGTGCTCACGGGGAGCCTGCTCTCAGCCACCCCTTTCTGGTATCAGCAGCTGGCACCCAGGAATGTGAATCTCATGAAGGACTGGTCACTGCTGACCCAGTGCAAGGCACAAAGCTGGAGCTGCCATGTCTGCTCCTACCGCTCTGGCCCAGCCTAAAGACTTCCTGCATCTCTAAGGTCAGTGCAGCCTTTAATGCAAATTCACAGGATACCATTAGCCTTAGATCCCCATCTTCATGAATTTGCAAGAGACAACAAAGACACTCTCCAGAAGTGCTCAGGGTTGGGAACAGAACAAACCAAGAGAAATTCCAGCAAAGGGGGTGGTGACTGATTCCAGCCCCTGATAACAGTTCTTATCAGAAAAGCTCATAAATCCACCCAATTTAAACAGTGTCAGCAGCATCCCGTGCTGCTTTGTGTGTCCCCTCAAGGGATCTACAGCTTCTTGTTCCGATCAGCAATTTCCATTCCATCCTTCAGGTTCCCAAAAGTCACTGCTTCCTGGAAAACGTTTGTGGGAGTGCTAATCTTGAATATCTGTGTGGCCTCAGAAGAAGCAGAACATGTTGCTGTTGTAATAAACAGCATTTTGTAAATAAATAAATTACTGTTTGGCTGTCACTCGTGATTAGAGCAGCAAATATTGGCAAAAATAGCATGCCAGAAATAGGGAACTCGTTTAAATGTTGGCTTTTGGGTCTGAGTTCCAAGTGTCTTATGGAAAATGAAGTCTTTAAGATAGAGCATCAGTGTCTCTCCTGGGTATTGTAAATAGACACCTGATAGCCCTACCCTTTGTGAAGCACAAACACACGGATAACACACCCTTCTCTGGTCACTGTCACCCTTCTGGTGTCATCACTGTCACCGCAGATGAAGATTATTTGAGGAGAAGGACACAAGACCATAGTCTTGTCTCTTAATTCTAGTTTTACCTCAAGCATTACTTGTTATTTTAAGATACTACATCCTAATAAACACAAGGCAGAAAACACATTTACTGTTTGGAAAAAAATCCCACAGCTTTTTCATGGAAAGGTATGGATTTGGTGTTAAAGAATGATGTAGATGTGAGAAAATGAGCATCCTGTCAAAGAGTTGGTACCACGTAAAATATCAGCCTGACACTCATGTGCTCCAAGTGATTTCTCAACAAGTCCTTCGTGCTACATGAAAAAAAAAAATTGTATTGTGGTCAGCCACCCCTTTTAGGGATGAGCTGCAGCAATTATGAGTGAGAGGGAGTCATGACCTTGCTATTGTTCTAGCAACTCTATTAGGGGAAAATCTGTGGATTTATTTCAGCCACGTTCTGTCTCTTCCAGCAAACAGTTTGGTAGTTTGGTAGTTTCCAACAAAAAGAGCCTGAGGGGATTTCTTCTCCAGTGTTGTGACTTTGAATGACCTCGCAGAACAAGGACCAGATGACGAAGTGACCTCATTAAATACTCTTTTAGGAAAACGCCATGTCATACACTGCTGGGACGAACTGTCCAGGACAGGATACTGGGAACAACTCTGATGCTTTAGAGGAACCTATAAAACAAAACTCTGGACTTACCCCATGAGACAGAGAGAAAGAGAGTATGGAATGGGAAAGGTTGTTTCTTCTGCTATGAGAAGAAGTTCAGCATCTTGGCTACCTTCACAAGGGTGTAATAGCCCTTCCTGGCTTGTGTGTTGAGGAAACTTGGGTCAAAAGAGCTGTGTCCTTCTATCAATCAGGTAACTTTTAAATAAGCTGTTTGTGCCCAAGCAGAAGGGTAGCTGTGTGCTGAGAGCCAGTGCTGCAACAGCTCTGGCTCCAGGGGTGACATGGTGCAAAGTGGGATTCCCAAACAGCCCTGGGGAGCAGCATTTAGGGGAAGAAATTGCTAAAATGAGAAAATAGCACCACTTGTAAAAAGTCACTGGAATATAAGAGCAGATGCAAATGTTTGGTGGCGAGTGAAAGGTGAATACAGAAGCAAGCTTTTGTTACTGCCCTCAAAGGAGTTTCTCACATGAGTGCTGAGCCCAGAATCTTGTGTGTGTCTTCCTGAAGTGTTTTGGAATGTGCTGCACAGGGTGCAGATGTTCCACAGCTGCATGCAACCCTCTCCTGGCCAGGCAGGGAGGGCAGATGGACCCTAACAGAACACAAGAGGCAAAGTGTGAGGAGAGACAGAGTGGCTTGGTAGTTAGATAAAGAGCAGAGAACTGGGAGCTGATGCCACTAGAGCAGGAGATATCCGAGCATCTGGAGTGGGTCTGCCTGCAAGGAAGGACAAAGCAGGATAACTGCAGGGAGAGAAGGGAGTGAGCCTCTGGCACAAATGAGGGGTTCATGACTTGGAGGGAATTTCAAGGAAAGGGATCTGGAGGGAGGCACTTCTGCCTGCTGGAAGAGATGGGGAAGGGAGAGGTTTTGTGTATTTATGCGCTCCGTGGGGCCCAGACATTGAGATCACTGTGCTAGCACTGCACTGCCACGTGCTCTTTGTAAATGCGTGGGCAGCTCGATGTGTCCTTTTGAACCAGCAGCACCATGTTCATCTGCCCTGTCTGGCACAGGTTAATCCTGAAAAAAAGCAGCACTTCCCTGGCTGCTCCTTAGAGATGACCTGAGCAGCAGCAGCGTAATCACTTGCACTAAACACATGGCTGGAATCCTTTTGATAAAGTCCAAGACATGGAACAGCTTCCTACAAACGGCCCAGGGGCAGACCTGACCATCTGACTCCCATTGTAGTGACATTTCAGAACAATTTTATTTGTTCCGGTCGGCTTTAATTGAACATCTGGGTTAATAACGGGGAGATTCCCAAGGCTGACGTCAGAGTCGGGAAGGAAAAGGAGTAATTTTGGAGTCCTTCCTTACTCCCAGCTCCTTTGTTAGAAGTGTTGGTGTTATTTAATTGACTGTTAAATCCCAGTCACATGAGCACCCTCGAGTGTAATCTCCTGTGATAAATTGCCCAGTACTCATGTCAGAGGCACATTCTGCTCTCCAGCCTGTTCGAGACTGAGTGTCCTGTGATTACAGCTCACTTTTGCATAGGGAATGAGGGAGGAATGGATCTTATTTCAGTTTAAATTGATTTAAGAAGACAGTCGATTCCAGAGTTGGACAAAGATACTGTTCTCTAACCAGCTTGAGGTCTTTGTAGATGCTGTTATTTTTTCCATGCTTTTCAGCAAATGTTTGCAGGGTACAGGTCTTATCACATGAAGACAGACAGCCTTTAGGGGGGAAAAGCCAGACAATTGCACAAGCTCTCATCTCACAGGTGGGACAGAAGGAAGAGAAAGGCCTCGGTTAGGGTTAGGGGAAGGTATTTATCTGTTGGAAACAGCCTGCACACAGTCAGATCTCTAGGATCAGGAAAGAGAATTTGAAGGTGGAAACGGAAACTAGATATGAAGAAGGAACTGAGCAGATAAGAGAAGAATGGCAAGGAATATCTGTAAGATGTCAAGAAAACTTTTTTTGTCCTACAATCCCCTAATATTTCCCCATTTGATTCTGGTAATTCTACCCCATCAGGGATTTCACCTTATGTCTTGTTGTCTCTGAGACCAACCAGAGCCAGAGAGATAGGCCAGAGGCAGAGCAAGGTGCTGGCATCCCTGGGGCACACAGATGTATGCAGGGGACAGTCAGTGACTTCTGAGATGCTCCTGACCCCACTGGCACTGCTTTCCCCAAACCTTGTGAATTAGGAAGGTGGCAGCATCTGTGAGCTGCCCAGAAGGTCTCTGCTCTCAGACCTCCATGCTTGGATTCATTGTCAGAATTCATTGTCTCTCAGATGCAGATTTTCATCCCTTTTTGAAATCCACTTACATTTACACCCAGCTGAGAGGGCAGGTTTAGCTTTGCCCAGCCAGTCTCCACTTAGATATTCCTCACCTGATGTTTCCTTGATTCTTAGGACAGCAGCAAAACAGCACAGGGCTCCTGCCTGCCCGCAGGAAGGTGGTGATGTGCAGCAGCCTGGAAGTTCCCTGGGAGCAAAGCCAAGAAACCAAGGATGTGCAGCATGGAGATGTCCAGGTAGGTCCAGACTGGATGCATCTGGGTACAGATGCAGGGGTTATACCTGGCAGAGGTCTGGAGGGACTAGTCCTGGTGTCAGGCATCTGCCTCCCTCCTGGAATGCAAGGCTTGTGCTGAGTGGGTGCTGTTTTCCTCTAAATTTTAAGGCTGTGGCACTGAGGGAAATGGCAGCATGCTGTGGTGGGCTCGGGGAACAGCCTGGCTGAGTCCCTGGGCTGTGATGTCCCCGCTCTGCTGCAGCAGCTGTGACAGGACCCCTGTCCCACCACACACAGCACACGGCCCTGCTGATAACAGCCTGTTCCCTCAGCCCTCCTCGGTCACATCACAGCCCATCTCATTTTATCCAAATGCCATTTCCCCCCTGGCCCTGAATCATCACCAGGCTGATATCAGCACCCATGTGTCAGTACCAAAGGAATGCCTGATAATATCCTGGTTTTCTCCTCAGTTTTTCCCAGCTCCCTTTCAATCCAGAATAATTTGTGCTTCCTTATGACCCCAGAGGCACTACAAAACAAATGTATCAACATGAGTGTAAGTACTTTAATCAGTAAAATGCAAGATATAAAAAAAAAAAATAATAATAATAACAGTACCCTGCAGGGAGAGAGACTGAGAAAAGAAGAGCAAATAAAAAGAAATGCTCTGTATGTTCTGGCTGGGAGCCAAAGGCCCTCTGGGCCAGGTTTGGATAAAATAGGGCTTAATTTCTGGTGTGAGAAACCGCTAGAGTGAGACTGTAGCAAACAAAGGCCAATTCACAAAGGGACATAGGCCAGGGCTGGAGGAGGAGAGGGCAGCCTGCCAGTCCTGCCAGCTCCCGTGATTTTATCATGTCTTGCAGTATCAGATGTTTTACTTCAGCTTCCTTTTCCTCTTGAATTTTTTTTTTAAACTGCATTTCTGCTCATGAAGTCTGTAGGGGAAAACTTGACATACACTTCAAAGATTGTCCAGAAAGCAAAATGAAGATAACAAACGCTAAAGTTCATTAACTTAATGGAAATTAAATTGAGATTCTTAAGCAAGACTCAGGGAGAGGAGGAGTTTTTTCTAAATGTTTGGGCCGGGCAGCGTGAAATGCTTTCTTGGACCATGAACAACTGTTTACATTTGAAAAGAAATGCTGTGTCAGCAGTGCTAGTGGGCTCATCGCTCAGTGACAGCATTATCTCCCTGGAGAGCTTCCAGTGCCAGAGGAGTGTGAGATCCCCCAGATCTCACAGGGCTCAGCTCTGCTCTCTTCTACACCACCAAAACCTCTGCTCTGCACATCCCCAGGCTCAGGGAGGTGACAGAAAGCCAACTATGGTAACAGGGTAGTACAAACCTACCAAGGGAATTCTCTCCGTAATGGGAATCTTGCCCAGTTCTTGAAAGTCCACTCTTTCCCTTGGGAGCACAGCAAAGAGCATGTACCCAGGACAGTGGCATTTCCATCTCACCCCACAGGAGGGGTGGTACTGATGGGAATTGATTCATGATCCCGTTATTTCTCTCATTCTTTCCAACAAACAGAGCAGGGAGAATGGCTTGTCCTGAAAATCTCAAGCTTTGCTATTAGCTGCACGCTGTGCTTAATACCCTCAACAATTAAACAGTTGGCTGGTAGAATATACTTCTTTTTCTCTCTAATTGCTCAGATCCAGGCAGTGTGTTTGGGATTGAGCTCTCAAATAATTCAGCATTTACTGCAGCTACAGAAACCCAGGGGCATTACGTACAGTGGTGACAGCTTTAGAGCCACTCTCAAGAAGGCTGTTGGGGATACAGGATTGCTTCCCCAGGGGTCATCCCTGTATTTTCCCATGGTATTATCTGATTTTTGAGGCCAGTTGTGGATGCAGGAATTCTGCCCACGCACATTTCTTCTGGCTGCTGTAGGTCCTGGGATGACAGTGGGTCGGCCCACCCAGGGCAGCCTGTGGTCAGTTACCAGCCCACGCCAACATAAGCTCAGTCCTCATTTCTGAGTTTGAAAACACCATTCTGGGAGCGTACACAACTCTGGTGTCACCATGTCCACTTTGGCTTTGCCTCAGGCCACTGTGACTTGGGCTTTCCCTGTAAGGTTTGTGATTGAACACGAGCAATGTGGGGAGCGTTTGTGGATCGGTTTGGGCTGTTTTGATGTTCAGTCCCAAAGGAGGCACTTCTAGAAACTGTTGCTTGAGTTGCTGCACTTTAGCAGGCAAAATAATTAAGTTTTCAAGAAGATATTGAGCTAAGGAGCTCAACCACGGTGTAGTAGTTGGTTGAGAAGAGGTTGGTGGAGTTTACATCAAACCCCACTCTGTTAATGAAGGATTTATGCCTCTTCCCGAAAGAAGGAAGGCCATATATGCACTGGGGAGGCAAGGGATGAAAGAACACTGCAGTTTTCAAGACAGCAATCCAAAAATTTGGAAAATCCAAATTTCTCCATCCCCTCTGTGCTGGAGGAGTGCTGCCAGGCACATGTGGGTACAGATTTTTATGCACCTAAGGCACCAGTGACAGCCAGTGGCACAGCATTGGTGACAGGCTTTTCCCTCCAAGACAAGTGTACTGGGAGTGACTGGTGAGACAGTAGCCCTCTCCCAGTTTTCTGGTGCCATGCACAGGTGTCTCTTGCTGGGGAAGGGAGCCAGAGGCACAATGTGCTTGGCCACACGCTGCTGCTTCCATCCTGTCCATGTCCAGAGCCCAGCCCTGGCACTGTGGGGAGGGTCCCCTCTGTGGGCACTGCCCTGCTCGGTGCCCAGAGGCAGATGCAGGTTTTCCACTGTGCTGCACAGACTCAATGGGGCTAATGGAAGGGAAACAAGGAGTGTTTGACCCTCGTTAGTGTCATAATTTCAAGTGATGCCCACCCCTTCCCTGAAGAGTCTTTTACACCCGCGGGGCTCTGACAAAGAGGGCTGTGTTCTTGCAGTGTATGATTAACTAAATCCTGTGCTGGATGTGCCAGGCTGAATGGGCAGCTGAGGACCCTGTTTGCAGAGATAAAGGACATGCAACTGGCACAGGCAGTGCTTCTGCAGGAGAGGGTTTAGAGAGGAGAGAGAGGCTGGGTCCTGTTCTCATCTCGTTTGTAGCTGTGGCACTTATAGTACATGAAATTTGAAAAGTCCCTTTGTTTGGCCGCCCTCAAGCTTCCCACATGGAAAAAGGGTGTGCATGGGAGTGCACAGGCTGTGAACACAGTGTGCTCCCTGAGTGAGGCAGTGGGCAGGGAAGGAAAGGGAAGGAGAAGCCATTCCCCCACGTAATGGGAATTGTTTGGTTACCAGCACCCCACAGGAGAGGCTCTGCAGGTCCCCCATCAGGGAACTCCCCCAGGGATCTAAACCTATTCTCTTCTCTGCCTCCACCCCAGTGTTTCACACTGTTTAGACACAGACCTGCTCAGACACCACATTTTTCCTGCCGTTTCCACTTGCCTCTGTTCTTCTGAACCAAGACCACATGTATCAAAATATTACAAGGGACAGGTGCTTGCAGGGTGACGAGGTACGGAGAGGTCCCCAAGACTTCACATGCTAATTCATTTCAGCATCACCCATCCCCTCTGCTCATAATCTAACACTGTTTTTATTACTCATAAATTTTCAAATGCAGTAAAGAAGTTTGGGCAGCTCAATGTGACTGCAAATGCTTTTGGAGATTGACAGGAACAACACTTAAACTGTCACATTCCAGCATAAGCATACTTTTCACTTCAGATTTTGGGATAAAAGTGATATATTATGATGGTTTTCCAGGTTTAGTTTCACCTACAGCATCTTGCATGGCAGCAGCTATCAGAAATGAATGATGCCAGAACCAGACAGAGCCTGTGCTCTTAATTGTAGGGGCCTTTTGTGCTGTGCTGATGACAGACAGTGTCTGCCTGTGTGCTCTGACTTCACCTGCTCACGTGTTTCTAGTTTTGCTGCGGTGTCGGGAATGGAGGCAACTGAGAATATCCTTTTTGTACCATCTGGTTTTGGGTTTTTTTTGCCCCCCAAGTGTTCTGAAATATCAACTTGACAATTTTGATGTCTTTGAGCTGATTGGAGAGATGCCTGCTTCAGGAACTGGTCCAGGGGACACAAGTCAGAAATTAATATTGAGTCCACCTCATCCTGGTATGGCTGTGTCTTAGCTGAGACTGCACAGCCTCTTCCAAGCAATTTCACTCAAAGAGGAGCAGGTGTGGAAGCAAACATGCTACAACAGCCCATGCTCTTTACTGCCCAAATAGGAGTCCTGTGCATGTAGAAGCAGCTCAGCACATCCTGGTGTGGTGTTCATTAGCACACAGGGCACCACTTTTAATGGGTTTCTGTTGGGATAAATATCCAGCAGTGGGTTATGGTAGCCAGTGGAATTGGGACAAGTGGGAGATCTGTACTAGGTGCTTTCTGAAAGTGACATTAGGACAGTCTGTTTTGCCTTTTTTATTTCTGTTTGCAAATATTTTCCTGTCTATGTCTGCACGTGGTGAGTTTCTTTTGTATCAGAATCTTCACCTGTTTGCTAATTGCTGCAAGGCAAAGCCCTGCTGCATTTGGCAGCTGGTTTCCTATGAACACCTTCATTTCTGGATATTACTTTGATAATCCCAACAAAACCATCCTGACAGCTCTGACTGATTGTCCCCATTCATAAAACTGCATCTTGACACGTAATCCTCCCCACTGCTGCCAGCCAGGCAGTTCCATTGTTAAAAAGATTAAACTATTATCCCATGCAAACACCAACCTCTAATTTTTAAATGTTAGGCTGGAATATTCTAATGGTGGGACATGCCAGGATGGATGGGGCACTGTGTTCCCTGGAGTTTCCTGGCTCATATGTTTAAAACTCATGAAATATAAGCTACTGCCTCATTCATTACTTCTGTAGGTGAATTAGTGCCCAGTCCAGTCTCAGCTGCTTTGTAACTCAGAAATGAAAGTGAAGCATCTTTTGTTTTGCTTTTAAAATGTTTTTGTGGTGAGGTTTGTTTTTTTCTTTTTTTTTTTTTTAATTCTGCTTGAGTCACAGGCTAAAATTATAGTTGACTTTGGACTATTTACAGCACAAGGATTTTAATAGCAGGCACTCACTGAAAACTCAAAGAACAGTCCCCAGACATGGACAAGTTAAACTCTTCACTATTGGGTCCTGTGCTAATACCAACTTTTTCCCATGGATTGGTATCAGACATGATCTAAGCAAGGTGCACTTTGAGTCAGATTCCTGCTCTCTCAGAAGAGCAGACTGCTTGGCTGACACACTCAGGCACCTTCCTGAAAACTCGTTTTTAACCACGCTGGGTCTTGGAGCACTTTGGGTTTTATCAAATCTGCTCTGAAAGGTGTGATAAAACCCCAACAGAAGTTTTAAATTAACCCTCTTTGGCTGATGGGAATCTTGAACAGATTTAAGTAGCTCGAGTTGCAATCAGAGAGCCCCGTGAGGTTGCCTTTGGCCAGTTAAAGCCCTGCTAAAGGATGACTCATTTAATCTTTGTCATCATGGGAGATGGTGCATGGTAAACCACGCACACAAGAGGATTATGGAACAGTGAACCTTTGTCCAGGCAGCCCCTGGTGTGGGGCACTGCTGTGAGCCCTGACCAGGAGCGCTGGGTGGGTGCAGATGCCTCTTGTGTGTGAGCAAAGGCAGCAGCAGCCCGAGCTGTGGGGTGGATCCTGCGGCCATGGGGTGGTGCATGGGGCCATGGGGTGGTATATGGGGCCCTGGACTGGCACATGGGGCAATGAGGTGGTTCATGGGGTGATACATGGGGCCCTGGAGTGGTTCATGGGGTCATCATTCATTCCTGTCACTTGCTGGAAATGCTGAGCTGTTGCCTGCAAGACCTGGGAAGTCAGCATGGTCTGGAGACGGTGATTAAACAAAGATACAGGGGCTAAGGAAATGCCCTGCTTAGCTGAGATTTATGAGCCATGGTCAGATATGTCACTCTGAAACTGCCAAAGCAGAGGGGGATGGGCACTGGTCCTTCTGGATGGGGTAGAGAGCTGCAGACTGTCCTTTCCCATCCATTTGTGTCCCTGCCACAACACAGCTGCCTGAGTGATGCCTGCAGCTTCAGGTGCTAGGCTCTTCCTTGGTATTTCTTGCCTTGGCTTTCTTCCCTTAAAAAGAATTCTGTAGTCTTGCTTATTTCACATCTTCAATTTAAAAAAAAAAGCGTTTTTCTATGTGAACCTGGCTTTTTCTGTAAATTTTTTACTGAGCTGAGGAACTGAGGGTGCATGGTGGGGCTGTGCAGATCCCTGGGTTCGAGCCATGACTCCTGATGTGCTTGGGAGTCTCTTGCTGAGACAATGCCTCTTGTCTATAGGAGAAAAGGACTCTGAAGTGAAACTCCTGTTTTCATAAGGCAGATCTCTCTGCTTTGCCTGAAGTACAGATGGGACTGGAGTTAATGGCTCGTGTTTCTGTGATTTCTGCTCCCACCTCTTCTGGAAGGGAAGGGCAATCACCAGCCTCCAGCTCCAGCCAGCATCCAAGCTGGGAAGAAGATAAAGCAGATATGCACAGATTATAGTGCTCTGAAGAACCAGGAGGGACCTGTGGGATGAGGATGTGTCCTCTCCCTCCTGTGTCTCCTGCTCAGCTGTGAGAGGTGTAAGAAGTGCCAGGTCCCCTTTGCCACAGCTGCCTTGTCATGCCAGGAGGTGACTGGGAAAACAACCAGCCATGAGGTGTGGAAATCCCTGTAATGCTGACTGTCTTCATCTCAAGGAGGGGATCTTCTCCTGGTACACTTTGTCTTGAAAACATTTTATTAAGGGGAAAAAAAACAGAGCTGGAGGGGCTAGAAATGGCAGGCAGGCAGAGGAATGATTTCAGAGGAGAAAAATGCTCCTGAACCTCTCTGCTCCTCCCAGGCAAAGAAGCTGCCAGCCTTCATGTGGCATGTCATTCATCAAGCTGTCACCCCGGGCTCCCTGGGTTCACCCAGGAGGGAGCGTGGGGCACACCTGTAACCTTTGCCTCCGGAGCTGTCGGAGGCTGTCCCCAAGGCTGGTTTCTGACTGCAAATGCAACAGTGGGCTGGGGGGGAGGTGGGGAGGGGCTGGGGGTGTTCATACCTGCAGGACTGAGAGTGGGGATTGTGTGGAGGGTGCCCTGGAAAGCCTCAGCTCGCTGTTGTAGGGGTGTGTTGTAGCCCAGGGACACTTCTCCCCTTACAGGGAACAGCAGCACAACTCCTCCCTGCCCTGGCAATCCTGACACTGCACTCCAAACCCACAGAAGATCTGTTTTTGGGGAGGGGTCCCTGGGTTTGCTTATGCTGAGGGTGGTTAAGAGCTGTTTCAGAAGATTTCTGGTCAGCTTTGTGGGATGCAGAGCACCTCCCAGACCTGCAAGCAAGCATCTCCTTCCTAAATGTGGGGGCTCTTGGGTTCTGTTTTGAAGTAACTCTTCCTCTCCCCATCAACTAAAGATATTCAAGTTTTCTATTTAATGCTGGTTTCCAGATGTTTTAGCAGCTTCATCTTGTGGTTTATCTTAGAGCAAAGCACAAAAGAAGAGCCTCATGCCCATTCCTGGCTGTGCACAGGCAGGAAAGCTGCAATCCCACACCGCTGGAGTGACTGAAGGTGGGCTGGGCAGGCTCGGTGCCTCCTGAGGGTGTGAGCTGCAAGATGCCAACAGAAGCAATAGCTAGGCAGGAGATAAAAAACACCCGGCAGGAGAAATGAGTAGGTGCCAGCTTCTTTTGAAGTAACGTGTCTGTATAGAGGGAGTGGTCTTTAAATTAGGGTAAAGTACTTACCTAAAGGACTTTCTATCAGACCAGTAAGTCCCACTCTACTTGGTTATTGTATAATTTATACAGCACTTCAAAGGTATCAGGGCTCTCTGCAAGAAAATACTGGGGGAAAATCCACTCCTCAAGAAGTCTGCACTATGACCTTACAAGCATTAAATTCCCAGCTCCCTTTCTGCTGCAACCTGGAACCCCCTTCTCTTCCAAAACATCTCCTGAGGTCCCTTTTCCTCACCCTCATCAATTGCTTTGTTCTCATTACATATAATTTTATGGATTAAAGCAGATACTGTTCTTCCTGATAGTTCAGAGGATGCTGCTGTGCATCAGGGAATCAGTTTCATTTCTTAGCCACTCAATATTTTCAGATTTTTTTAAAATTCTTGCTCCTCTTTTTGTTGTTGTTTTGTTTTGCTTGTTGGTGTTTGTTTTCTTTAATTTTTTTTTCTTTTAACCTCTCAGCTGCGCGGGAAGTGGAATCTGGGTTGCTCAAGTATTCCTGGTATCAGGGCTGTAGTGTTTGCTGAAGATCAGAGGAACCTTTTCAAACATCGTTACCATTAAGAGGTGGCAGCCGCATCTTAAGTAACCAACCTTTTCATGTGAGGCATGGGTGATTGAGACACGCCAAATCCAACTGAGGGGGCTGGATTTCAGTTCCTTTCTGGTCATTTTGGGCAGCCCAGTTCTCTTGTAGCCTAGCTCTGGCCGCAGCGAGCCCCCAAGGGATGATCTGACCTTTAGTATGAATTTAGATCTGCTCTGTAATTTCTCTAAATTATGACTGCCAGGGGTCCTGGGGTCACAGCTCTCCATCGTCAGAGCACTTCCAGCTCCCAGCACGCTACCAGTGTGGGAGCAGGGATGCAATTATTGATGCTGAATTTAAAAAAAGAAGTAAAAAAAGCAGCTGGATGTGAACTCGATGTAAAAATGACAATCAGCTGGGGCGTGTCCTTGTTGTGACTGCTGTGTGTTAGAGATGCTTCTGACAAAATATAAGTGGCACCACTTAAATTTCTGATGTAGGACAACAAATTAGCTCTGCACATGCCCCAGGTGGTGTTTCTGCCACCTTATAAATGGTTAAAGTAGAAGAGCTGCTCTCTTTGCTTAGATAAACAGGGTCTCTGTGTGAATAGCTTGCAACCCCCGTCATAATCCCTCTCTGATCTCTGGTTATAAAAATGATAGATGGAATGTAAACTCCATAAAGATTAGTAATCACCAAAAGCATAGAAAAAATATTGGGAAGAGTCGTAAGGTTTTTCTGCATTCCTGAGGAGTTCTGCAGGGATTCCTTTTCCCTGGTGGAGCTTGCTCTATTCCCCAGCTCATCTCCTTTCAAACTTGCTGCCTGGAGATGTTCGTGGAGGATTTTGAAGTATCTCTGAAGAAGTCTGGCATGGATTCACTGTAACCTCGTGTAAATGACTGCTGCTCGCCCCAATTTCCGCAGGATGTATGTACTTGTCAAGGAATTCATGGATTTGCTGCTGGCTTGGGTGGTGCCATGGTGTTCTCAGGGAAGGAGTCCTGACTCCAAAGCATCATTGCTGGCAGAAGAGCTTCTCTCTTGTCACCGTATACATTTCAGAGTATTCATGTGGAATCCATTTTCCCCAATCTTTTGCATGCAGGGCAGCACTTCCAAACACAGCTATCAATCTTGAGTCTTGTGCTGCACGTCTGATTTTCAGAAGTTCACAGTTTACCTTAAAATGTAACCATTTTAAAGTGCACAAATGCAGATTGCAAGTCACATCTCACTCAAAACAAACCTCCAAACTCGGTCCTTTAGTACACTTTGGGAAATACTCTGGGGTTAAAAAGCATGAAGGTGGATCTTCCCAAAAATGGAATAGTTGGGAACTGGGTTATGACAGTTGCAGCCTTTGAGAAACCCAGCACATTGTGTATGTGAAAGATTTGCTGGATTTGAAATTAATTTTCATTTTTTTTGGTGGCAGTAATGCAATTTGGAGAAGGGGAAAATGCACCCAACAAGAGATGGTCCCATCCTTTGGGGTGGAATGTGGCTGGGGGATGAAGGTCCCAAGTCCAGCTGGTGCAGGTGTTTCAGTGAGACAGGGAATATCCACAGGGAACAAACCCATCAGGCACCTGTGGCGTGGCTAAACCACCAGTGCAGAAGCCATGCCTGGGCTGCGAGCTGAGGGATTTGGGGGAAATGAGGAGGTTGTTTCACCTACACTTCTGCAGGGTTTTCCCATGTACCTCCCACCTCTGCAGGGCCTTTGGACTGTGTTCAGAGCAGCTGTGTCAGGTTGAACAGCTCCAGGGACAAAGGCTTTCATTTAGTAGGAAGGTGTTTGAGGTATGTTGCCAAGATGGTCTTTTATTGCAAACTATCAATGTAAGCTGCATCAGAGACCACCCAGGATCTTCCCTGAGAACATGGCTGTGCTTTGAAACTCCTGTGAGATTTCACTGCCACCTTGTCCCTGCAGTGGGTTCGAGCTGCCTGTCCTCTGCTGATGCCATGTGCTGTTGGTGAGTTGTTTCCTGTTATCCTATGAGAGTGTTTTACTTCAATGTGTTTGCAGTCTGTGTTTGCTTTCCAGCTGGGAAACTGGGGTGCAGGCAAGGAATCCTTCCAAGACCACAAAGGAAACTCATGAAAATCAAAGACTTAATCCAGACCCCAGATAAGCACTTAAAATATTTTGGTTTTTTTCTCTTTTGCTGCTGATTACTGCAGCTCATTTATCTTTCTTGACTAACTCAGCCATCCCCATTGAAAATCTGGATTTGGCTGGAGACTACTCCAGCAAAACATTTGGGCTTTTGCCCTGACAAGATCTGTACAGCTGGCTGAAACAGCACAGCTTATGCGTGCTCTAAGAATTAAAAATTCTGCTCTAAGTGCATTGACCTGTCTCTCTCTCCTGCAAAACGGATGGATCACTTTCTGTTCTGCCCTAATGACACTCAACTTGGCCATACATCATGGCTCCTAATATTAGGAACTCCTGTCTTAAATCAGCAAGAGCTGGACGTCCCTTCCAGCAGCTTGCAGTGCTTACCTGTGTTAACAGCCTTGCACAGAAATAGTTGTGCTTCCAGGTGCCTGACTTGTGCAGTCTCACAGGGAGGGCTATTCCTTAAATGGGTTAAGAGAACTTAAAAAAATAAACTGTAAAAGAATTGTTTACACCTCTTTTTATAGCTGGGTCAGTTCACAACCTGGTTCCACAAATGGTTCTGTTGGCACAACCAGAAGGGGGAAAAAGGGCAAAATCTGATTGTGTCAGTGCTGCTGCCAAAGACAACATGTTGTGAAGCCACAGCCTCGGTCCCTCCTGTGTGGGGAGCGGGTCCCCTCCACTCCCTGCAGCCTCAAACACCATCAACAAACAGCAAAAGGGACTCTGGCACTTCCCCTCCTAAAGCCAGCGAGTGCCTGTAATAATAAGGGCTTGATAAACACCCTAAAGCACTTACTCTGCTTTTTCAGGGAGCCGCAGGCCAGGGAACAGCCAGAGAGACATTAAAGAGAAGAAGCAGAATAGAGTGTAATTAACTTTAAGCCCCTATGAAACTCCTGCTGCTGTGTGTGGCAGGCTCACTTTGGAACACAGTTGGGTTTAGTGCTGGTTCTAATCTTGGTATCAAGTCAAGGCTTGTCCAGAGAAAGTGTGCGTGCCTATATTAGCATGCAGCAGATCCTCCTTATTACACTGTCTCTGCATCCCTCCCTCTAGAGCTGTTTAGAAGAAGCAAGCAAGCACTAATTAAATTCCTTTATTCGTACCTCATCCTTGAAGTGCAGAGCCCAGGGCAGGAATGCCAATGGGCACACGCCCATACCCTCTCTGCTTCCACAACGAGCGTGGCAGGCCTGACCTTCACCTCATTAGGCACGGAATAAATCCCCTGACATGAAGATGAGGATGTCAGGCACTACATGCATAAATCACATAAGGAGTTTCCAAATGGCTTTCATCTTGGGAGTCCTTAAGAATTCAGAACTATGGATCAATCCAGAGTGGATAGCTTTCAGCAGTCATTCCACATCTGTAGTTCTTTAATAATGTGGGTCCTTTAAATAAGATTTTAAAAGCCCAAGCCAGCTGAAATGGTAGCACACAATCAAGTTAATTACTTTAATTACTATAAAATTATCAGACGGTGTATTTGTAATTTTAATCTCCTAATCCGCAAAGTACCTTTTTCCCCTTAGTGTTCCTAAAGAAAGTAAAATAGCTTTTGGGTTCCTTGCCAGCTTTTCAAGGATCTTTGAAAACTGGGAAGAAACCTCCCACAAACAGCCTGGCTGTGATTATGAGGTTTCTTTTCTCGTTATTTAAAATATCGTCCTTTATATGAATGCAAAGCATTTAAAATCAGTTACAGATCTATCCCAGCAAACCAGGCATTTGAGTTTAAGATTTCTTGGGCTACCTGGACTGTACAAAGGTAGTGCACAGCATAAACCTTCCTTGAAGTGCTGAGGAAATTGGAGGTTATGGCAAGGGAAAACCCATAGCCAAAGAATGAGCCCAGGGCTGCTCTCTGTTATGTTTCCAGCTGCCTCATTTGGAGTGTTATGGCTGGAAAGCTGCACTCAGTTTTGCACTGAAGGACCCCAAAGTGCTTTCCCCTGGTATGAAAAAGGGTTCCTGACCTCCAGGGCTGCAGCAATTCTGCACTCCAGCTCGTCCTCTGGGATGATCCAAGATCCTCCAGCACAGCAAGGCTGTTTGTAGAGAAACATCCCACTGCAACCTCCTGAACTCCCACGCCAGCTGCCCTGAGTGAGAGCTGGNTCCACACAGCCTCCTGAACTCCCAGCCTGGAGAGCCCCCCCAGCTGCCCTGAGTGAGAGCTGGTCATGACTTTTCTTGTGTTTATGAACTGTGTAAATCCTGACACATTATCAATTTTTGTGCTTGCTGTTGGATCTCCTGGAAGGTGAACTGAAGAGGCTGGGCAGAATGTGTGGGATTTTCATGGAACTCTATTGGGCCTAAAGGGTACACGCAGGGCTTAGCTGTTAAATCAATTTTTTACAAACTTAAAAATGCATCTATATCGGATGGCTGAGCATCTTACCACTTTTTACTATCATCATATCTCATGACTGCTACTTCTTTTCATTCTGAGTTGATGAAGAGAGGCAAAGAAAAAGCTGAGAGATGTGTCCAAGGTCATGCAGGGAAGAAGCAGTGAAGGGATGTGAGCCTCAGACGTAGTTTAAGTTCTTGGTTGTGGCACCATCTCTCTCTGTCATGTCTGAAATAGGCTCATAACTCTTCTATTGTAGAGAAAGCACCTATTTTCCTATTTGCTACCTCTTCCTACTGGAGGGAATTATTTTTAAGCAGAAAACAGCTGGCTGCTCCTATTAAGCTACTGTAGGAATAATCTGCGTGGAAAAAAACTCAGATGCTTTCCCAAATAGGAAGTAATTTAGATTTCAGATTAACAGCTGTGACAATGGAAATATATAAAATCTTTTCCTGATATGGAGCCCAAACCATGAGTTTTTCTTATCAATGGTGGACACGGGTGTGGAATCTGACTTGTGCTGAACACGGGGAGCAAACACTAAAGAAAGGCACAAATATCCCTGTTATTCAGAGCTCCCAGCCTGTGGTGTGCATTTAGTGGGTGAGTCAGCTGGTGCTGCTGAAAGATGACAACTCTTGCTGTTGCAAGCCTTGCTCTCTTGCAGGCACTCTGCCCTGATCCCACTCAGGGAAATGAATCGTTTTCCCAGAAATAAGAGCAAGAGTGAGAAGTAGGGAGGATCAGGACACTGAGTTGTTCTCTCAGGGACCTATAAATCTTCATTCCTGGCTGTGAAAGGAGCTTCACAAAAGGAAAATTAAGGCTTGGGGTGGACAGCTGGGATGGAGGGAGCCAACACAAGGAGCAAGCCCAGGTCTGGAGCAGTGATGGTACTCTGGGCTGTCAGCTGCAGTTTACAAAGGAACTGAGGCTGAAGTGCCCCTGCTGCCTCTGCCCTGCAGGTGGGATGGTGCCAGCCTTCCTGGGGACAGCAGGGCTGTAATTCAGGGCTTTTTTCACAGGCACCTCTCAAACAGAGAATTTCTCTTCTGTGCAAGCCGTAAGCTGTACATGGTCAGCAGCACGTACCTGAGCACCTCAGGTTGCACTGAGCAGATGGGGACCAGTGTGCCTGCAGTGCCAGGAGCCTGCGAGGGACGTGAGGGGAGAGGCTGGGTCAGATCTGGGTTTCATGGCAGAGGGGCTGGTGAGATCTGTGCATGGAGTGTTTCTTACTTTGCACTGCATGAAAGCCCTCAGCGAGAGCCATGTGTTCTGCTCTCTGGTAAGGTTAACAGGATAAAGAAAGTGTTACCAAATGCATTTTAACAGATGACTGCAATTTGCACTCAGCTGTTAGGCTGCTGCCTTTTCTGTCTTAGGAACTGCAGAATGGGAAAGCCTAGCCTGTGTTATCGAGAGGGGTGAGATGAAAGTGAGGAGCTGCAAAGTGAAGCTCCACGAATTTCGCTTGCACTTGGTCAAACTACAGATAATCAGATTAAGCCATAACTGTATAAATGGGGCTGGAGTGTGTTTGCTCTGCTGACTTGGTCATGCATTCAGGACGTTCAGACTGGTGTAACTACAGCCCAGGAGGTATTAGTCACGCTGGGAGGACTTCAGTGAATATAAGAGGGCTTCATCTGGCCAGTTACCAAGGCAACTCTTGCTAATATTTCATTACAATGCTTTTGCCCTCTGCAAGTCCTACGGATTAGGACTGGGAATCTCAGAAAGAAGAGTTGATTGTCAATATTGTGCTTGGATTGAATGTATCCAGAGGAAAAAGAAAAAAAGGTAAAGCATTTCCCATAGGCAGAGCCCACAATGTGCAGCTGGAGCTAAACTCCGTCTGTCATCCAGCACTGCCTTGTGCCCTGAGGAGAGTCTTGGGTAGCAGCTAATCTCCCTCTTTCCAGCTCTGAAATAAATGGAAAATGCAGGTATGAAGTCATCCTCATCCGTGTTGGGATGCAGAGCAGCAGAGCTGTGCCAGGTTCCGTCCAGAGCGGCTGCAGCACAACCTGTGCCAGTACAGGCTGGTGCCCCCAAACAGGGGGACAGTGCCAGCCAGAGGGGACCACCCTCACACCTTGGGGCTGTGGCTGTCACCAGTGTGTTTGCTGGCTCTGTGCACCTTCCTCTAACTGTGCTCCTTGTCACTGACACAAGAGCTGCTGCTGATTCCTCTGGGGAGCCACAGCCACTGTGTGTTGGACTGGGCATCCCCTTCCTCTGGGAAAACACAAGCAAAGATAAAAGGGCATCTGCTGCTGTGGGATATTGCTTGAGGTGTTCCTTCCTCTGGGCCAACATCTGTAAGGCTGCTGGGGTCTGTTGCTCATTCCTAATTACACTTTTCTTCATCTGTGTATTGTTTCTCATTAATGAAACAGGACTTCATAGGAAAATGGCAATGCTGCTATCCTGTCTGACAGAGGTTAGAAGTGCTACTGGGTTTTTATCTGCTACCAGTAATTTCCACCTAGATTCTGAAAAACTGGATATGATGTGATGTTGGTGGAAGCCAGCGAGGGTATGTCATGACCCCAGGCCTGAAGAGCATTTATGTGCACTTAGCCACAGGGCACAGAAACAACCCCGGGTGAAGTAATCTGTGGGAGGATGAACTTCCCGGCATTCAAAGAAGTTACAATGACATAGCAGGAGAAGTCCTGTTCTCTGAGTCAGGCTTGAGTCAGTTTCCCATTTGCAGTCCTGGATGTGTCCCACCTTTCAGACAAGGAGCAAAAGCATGTTCTGTCTGAGTGTCTCCAGTTTGCCCCCACTGCTCTGTCACACTCGAGCGGCTGTGTTAACCCCAGCATCACATTGGTTTTCACCCCAAGCACATTCACTCATCCTCCCTGCTTCCTCTGAGGATTCAACTTGACACAGCACTCTTGGTCCTCCTGCAGTGCTAAACAGCTACCAAAGCTCACCCCAGGAGTAGCTGCACTTTTCTGGTGGGTGAACTGATCTCTGTTGACATGTCAGCTCATTAAATCTTCAGGGCCCTCCTGGATGAAGGCAGGGCTGTGTGGCACATTTAAAGCATGATTTAGTTATTAACATAAAAGCAGCTGTGTTCCTGTTTGAGCTGTGCAAAGAAAAACACGCAGCTAATGATGACCGAGCCCGAAGCGTGCCTAGCAGACAGCACTTATGTATGTTTTCCATGTGCCCCAGAATAATACAGAGTTTAGGCTTTAAAAGAAAGTATTTGGTTCCTTGCCAGGTAGACAGACAGTATGAATGAAACACCTGTTCTGGCTTTGGGAGGGTTTTGGAACCATTTGATTACAGGGAAGGTACAGGCTGACCTTAAAGTGAATTGAATTCTCTGGTGTAGAGTAACATGTCCTGCTACATTATGAATCTTCTTGATCTCTTGGTGAAAATGTCCACAGCAGATAAAACACAGATGTCTGCTCCTTTTGGTTTTAACTAAAAGGTGCTGCTTGGGCATGGCAAATTGACCAGCTCTGTCTCAAAACAGTCTTTTTCAATTTTGAATAAATGTTAAAGGAGGAACACTATAAAGGAAACAAAGATAAAACACATTAAAGTAATTCTACCAAGTGAGGAAAAATAACTGTTCATTCCAGATGTGCCCTAATTCAGCTCTTGGTAATGCTCCTTGGCACCTGGCAGTTTTAGGGGGTTGCATTTTCGCATGGTGTAATTCAATCCCAAAAAAGATATAAAGAATCCTGTTTTTCCTAGAGTTGCTTCCTATTGAATCACCTTACCAGTCGGGTCTGGTTTGTCCAATCTTAACTATTCCTGCTAAAATGGCAAAACTAGCACCAGGTATACTTTTATAAGTATGTAGTGTGATGAGTTTCATCATCCCCTCTGGCCTTTGGCTTTATATGTTCATAGGAACCAGTCTGAGAAACCAAGGCAGATCCTGGTCAAATTCCTCATGCCTTCAACAAAACCCTCCAGTCCTTTCCCACTGTAGATTCAAGCTGTGCCCTGGCTCCCCCGATGCAGAAGGGTTTAAAAAGCTGCAATTGAGCTGTCAGTTTGAAGAACAAACAGGGGAAATGTACTTTGGGTCTCTGTTTGGGGGCTGTTTGCAGAACTGTCTGTATGTGCATGTGTGGGGGTCTGTGTGAACGGGAGGGGAGCTCCTTCCCGAGTCTCTGTGAGCTCAGCAAATCCAGCGCAAACCTCGCATGGAACCTGCTCATGCCTTTTGTGGGTTTGTTTTACACCCTTCTCAGGTAGAGCCTGTGGAGACTGTAAAATTATAAAGCTGGAGATGTGCTTGAAGGATATTGATTGCACTTCTGGCTTGCGTTAGGTCAACTCCAGCTCATGTGGAATTCATTCTTAGCTCCTGGTAGCCGCTCCTGACACACTTGTGTCAAGATGCAACATGCTTATAAATGGTGAGCTTGGCGTGAAGTTCTTGGGTCAGCACAGAGCACAGCTCAGGAAACACATTCCTTCACACAGCCTGCAGCAGGGTAGCAGGAAAGTGATTAAATCTTCCCTAAGATAACATGTTCCTGACCCTACACCATACAAGAACCATATGCTCACTTATTTCTCTTGGCTCAGGCCCTGCTCGCAGTGCCGGCTCTGGCTGTGGTGGTGCCTTGGTAGGAAATACTCTAAGTGAAGGCAACGAGTCTTTCACCATTGGCCATATGTTGCTTTTCCTGGAGTGAGGAGAACTCCTTTAATTTCTCTATGTAATAGACAATATAAAACCAGAGAATTTATTCACTGCAAGCAGAATGTGTCTGTGTCACCACTGATTTACTCGGCAGGCCTCACTTCTGGCTGTGGGATGCTTCCCTGTGCCCCTGTGTAGGTTACAAGGCTCTGTGTAGACAGCAAAACTCTCACTTGTAACTTGCAGAATCTTTGCTCAGATTTAAGAACTGGGCTCCCTCATCGAGATAAGTTTTTTGGAATCCATACACTCAATTTGTTCTCAGACCTCTTTTAAGCTTTTCTCATCCCTCCTCACCCCCAAACCCCTTCTTGTCACTCTACAGCTTGCTTGAAGAAAGAGCTTGTGGTTTCTGGTGGCAGCTTTGGGCGAGCTCCTCATGGTCCCACAGTTTTTAGGGAGGCAAAAGTAAAACCTTCAGTGGAACTCGGATGCCTTTAGCGGATGCAGATGGTTAACAGCACGGCTGAGGTCGTGTTACTACATGTAGGCTCAGAGAAGATTGGAGTAGGAATGCTACAGGCTGGATTTTTTTTCCCAATTCTTTATGCATTCACTGGTAGTGGATTGGATTTAAAATGAAAAGTCTCTTCTGCTTCAACACCTCTTATTTGAGAGCATGTCACTGTGACCAGCTTTGTGAAGCCAAGCCAAGAAGCATCATTGCAAGGCTTAAGAAACCAGTAAAATTCAAAGATGGATCAGAGCAGTAAAGGAATGGTAAATGTCCAGGAGTGTTGAAATTTATGCTTAGAAAAACCTCTTAAATGGAAGAAAGGCTTCACTACTCAAGCTAAATTCTAGCTGTTGTAAATCAGGCAACGTCTTTTTGGGGAGCAGAATATTCCTTGCCCACCCATCTGGGTTTTCAGTGGAAATATTTGCTGCTGGAGAGTCTCAGATGAGATGTTAGACAAGATGGGATTCATGTCCAGTCCAAACTAGCAAACATGACTTCTTTCCCTGAGTGTGGCTGAAAAGAGATGGCATCAGGGAAGGAGTTCAAGATGTTACCCTCAATTTTTTTGTTAACCTCCAAATTGGATGTTTAGCAATGTTAGAAACCCACTGCCCTTTTCTTCCCGTGCCAGAAAAAGACCCTCACAATGCTCTTTCTTTAAACCATTTCCATTGCTTCTTGGACAACTTCAGATCCCCTCAGTTACACGTGGCCTAAGTATGATTTCAGTCTTCAGACTGTCTTTGAAAGAAGCTCTGCAGTTGA
This sequence comes from Erpornis zantholeuca, assembly GCA_013400515.1. NCBI lineage: Eukaryota > Metazoa > Chordata > Aves > Passeriformes > Timaliidae > Erpornis > Erpornis zantholeuca. Next base: position 1,002,996 of record VZTN01028521.1, read on the forward strand.
CTGGAGGCCAGTTCAGACAGCAGAGGGTCATTTTTTCTGCATGGTGCTCCTGAGTCTGTGCCACAAAACCCACGTGCTAACTGTGATTTCACTTTCCTTAATTGCATTTTGGAACGGAGATTAATTATATTACCACTAGAAGGATTACAGATATTAATTAGACTGGCCCAAGTGTTTTGCCCTGAAACTCTTGTGGAGGTGGGAGAAAGTTATTTTCCTAATCTGTGCCCTGCTCTCCTTGTTAACTCTTTTCACATATTTACAGGTGCCGTGGGGTGTAAGTAGCTAATTAAATACGGCATTTGATATAGTTTAAGGAAGTTTTAATTCCTGTCCTGTGGAGTACTGGTCTGCCGTGCATAAACATGTTAGTTAACGATTACTGCAGAGCACAAGTATTTTCAAAGGTGGCTGTTCCCAGAGGAACATACCCATTTTAGAGCACGGTTTAAAGGGCAAAGACTGCCTATTCTCTTGATAAGAATTTGTTTTTAAAGATCCTATTTAGCTTTTAAAGGATACATTCATCCGCGGAGTGATAAGATCTTGCACTAAGCGGGGAAACCAGGGGAAAGGTCTCCAAAGAGACGGGCAAGCAGGAAGGGGTTAAAAGATGTCTGAGAGCGCTTTAGGAAGTGTTTCTAAGCGAATGGGCTCGGCGGCCGTGCTTCAGTGCTTCCTCACCATGTGGAACCAGGCACCTCTCACCGCCCCGCGTTCACAAGTCCTGATGTCATGATAATGCGATCCCCGAGAAACAGCTGGCACTGGACTGCTCCCGATGGCACCAGGGCTCCCCCGCTCCTCCTCCTCCTCCTCCTCCTCCCGATGCTGGCACCCACCAGCATTCCCGAGCAGCGCCTGGCCGGAGGGCTGGGAGAGCCCGACTGCCTGCAGCACCCTGCGGGAATCCTACACCAAATCGATACATACGCTTATAAACATTTACAGTGCTCCAGATACAGTAACAGGGATCTTTCGAAAGCCCCTGAAAGTGCTGAAATCAGGGTAATTTGCATGGCTGGTACACGCCGTGTGCGAATTCTGTTTTACGAACTACGTATTTGAACCACACACATTACAATGCTTTTTTTTTTTTTTATTTTGTTAGGGTTTTTTTAAAAGCTTTTTATATTTAAGTCAGTAACTTTTCCAAGAGGACTGGTACCTCCTAGGCTGTCTACAGAAAAAAAAAAAACAGAAACAAAGAGGATGATGTGATGCAAAGACCAAATGCCCCGCAGCAGCCTATGAGGACCTGGACACGCTTAAGAGCTTGTTTTGGTTCCTGTGGGGTTCAAATACCGCAGCAATCCAACCACTCGGTGTCCAGACCCGGTCTCTTGATATGTCCTAGTTTGAAGAAATTCTTGTCCAGTTCAGGCACAACATTTTGTGTGTATCATTTAGTTCTTTGATTTAAAAAGAGTCCGTGTGTGCCGGAAAATCGAAGCAGTGGTTTGATGAGTTAATTTATGTGTTGCTCTATATTTATGTTCAGGTTTTTATCTGTAAAATGTCTTTCCCCCAGCAGCATGCAAAGACCTGACAGTGCGTGTGTCCTTGCAAGTCACATCACAGAGGGATTGTCCATGAGCAGCGGAGGCATGGGAGAGAGTTGGGTTATCGCTGAGCTGCTTCCTTCCCCCTTAGGTGAGAAGGTAAAGTCATTTCCCCTAAGCCATCCTTTCCGGGGAAAATGGAAGTAAAATTTTCACTGCTCAAATTACTAAGAACCCACAGCGTACCTCTAGGAGAGCGAACTGGGTTTGGTCAAGCCTTCCCCTGCTTTGTTAATTAGTAATAGAGTTTTTCCTGTAGATAACCCGATCTATCGGTTAATGGAGTTTAACGTACTAAAACACCAGCGAGCCGCCGCGGGCAGCGCAGCCCCGCAGATACAATGGGCACATTGTTCCCGGGGGATCCCGTCCCCGTTTATTTGGGAAGGGGGGCATCACTTCACCCCGCTCGGCCTCTCCGCACTCCGGCGGGGCCGGGGGGGTTCCGGG
>VZTN01028521.1:1005246-1096477 GCA_013400515.1 Erpornis zantholeuca
GCGGGGCTGGGCGGGCAGGGCCCCGCTCCGCGCCTCATTTCCCACGCATCGCCGGCTGCCTCGGGCAGAGCTGGTGCAGCAGCCGCGGGTGGGTCAGCGCTGGGGGCTCGGGGAGGGGTGGTCCCGGGGCATCCCCTGCCCGGGTCCGCCCCGGAGCAGCGGGGCCGTGGGACGCACGTGCTCCGTCTCTCTCCCAGCCTCGCCAGGAGTTGCTCGCATGGGACGCGGCTCGCTGAGTTCGCGGGGCATTATTTTAAAAGTTGCGAGTAGTGTTTGTAAAGTCCCGGGCAAACCAGCACCCGAATTCCCTTTGCTAGTCAGGGAATCGTCGTGATAAATGTGATAATGTTTACCTTGATGCGTCTTGAACGCGATAGTATTTACCTTGGTGTGTTTTAACTCCAGCGTTCCCCGTGCGTTCGGAGGGGCGTTGGGATGAGCAGAGGGGAAAGTTGCAAGGGTGGATTTTACAAGCGAATGTCAGGTGACTTATCTCAGGGGTCCCATTTTACGCTGCCCAGAGGGAGCTTGCAGCCAGGAATGTGGTCGGTAAAAGCTGCGGTGCCTGTAACAGCGATGGCTCCCTTGAAGGGAGGAAAGAACAGCTGTAAACGGGCTTGTAAAACACCGGGTTTAGTTGCAGGAACTCCGGACCCAGTGTCCCCCCTGAGGGCAGCCCAAGCCCAATTCATGTCAATCTCTGATATGAAATGCTCCTGCAGCCTAAAGCCAGCCACAGAGCCACCAGCTGCTGCCCTGTGTTCTGTGCGTGCTGCTTGTGAGGGTCGTGGTGCCAGTCACCTGTTGCAGTGAAGCAGCAGGGTTGTCCCTGTTGTGTGTAACAGTATGGATAAGCAAAGGAAAACTGTCGCTTTCTCAGACCGAGCCTTTCTCGGCCTTTTGGTGCGGGTGGCTTTGTTACAAGTTCGTCTCTGCAGCGTTTTTCTCATTCTGGCCGCATTCTCCTGAGTTAGTGCTGCACTAGGAATTTTCCGGCTATTGTGTGGTTATGACATGGAATTTTGCTGTCTGTGTAGTATAAATGGTTGAAGATGTCACTGGATGGCAAAAACCTGACGTATCCTCCTCCGAGTTTTGCCACCTTTTAAAGAGATGTTTCACTTCCCTGCACTGTAAAATAGTGTAACTTGAAGAAGCTTTAAGTGCCAGTAGCAGTTGGCTTACAGGGACCTCGATGTAGTAATTGTGCCTCCAGTGAGGCAAAGGAGTAAGGAAAGGTGAAGAAGTAACTGCTACTCTGTGCACTTGCAAATATGTGAATGATGTGCCAAGCAAAACTGGGAGGATAAGGCTGCTTGGAAAAGCTGGCAAATGTGGGTATGCATTTATCACTCCACGTGTGTCCATCTGTGCTCTGGCCACCCTGCTAGCTCAGCAGGACACGCAGCACTAAGGATGTTGGTGGCTGAAAGAAACCCTTCAGGCTGTACCAGCTCTGGGGGCAGCCCCAGCATCCTGCCGCTGCCAAACACAGCTCCTGAGCTGTGGAATTCTGCAGCGACCCCCTCCTGTCCCCTGTGCAGCTCTGGCACGGGGGGGCTTTGATCTGAGCACCACTTCCCAGGCCAGCGGGCTTCACTCAGTCTGAAAGCTTTAGAAAAATCCTTTTGTAGTAGCTCCTTTCCATGACCACAGGCAGCACCTAAAAGGGAGGGGAGAAAACAGGGGGCATGAGAGCAGAGGTCAGAGTTCCCAATTCATCCCCTTCAGGGGTCTTGGCACCACCCGGTGACTAAAGCAAGGAGGGAGGTGGGAGGGAAGTGTTCAATTTGAGAGGACTGAAACAACAATAATGAACTCCACATGCATGTCCTTGCTGCCTGCTTGTCCCACCAGCCCAGAGTTCCTTCCCTTCTCCATTCACCTGCTCAGTGCTGCTCATGTGTGATGTGGCTATGGCACAAGGAATTTTCATGAGGAATACTGGAAGAATGCCACTTGGGACCCTCCAAGAGGCATCCACATGCTCTGGTGGTGAAGGGACATTTGCTTGATTAAAGACCTAGGATAAATATGAATACAATCATCTAATAAATTAGTTCAGTCAGTTCTCTGTTCTCTGCTGGTTTAATTTGACTTGTAGAAGACCTCAAGAAAAGGGAGTTCACTGACTTTTAAACATGATGGTCTTAAAATGTCAATAATCATTAAGTTTTCTGAAGTAATGCTGCCCTAAAGACACTTGCAGTGGTTTTGGCACAGCTTGTGGGAAGGCTGTAAACCTTTTCAAGGAGTTTCCTTTGCTTTATTCAGGGCTTTTTGGCAGAAGACTGCATTTCCAACTGTGGGGGGCTTTTCAGCCTGGAAGGATGTGAGGCACAGCAATGCTGAGGTGTGCTGAAAGGGACTGGCCATGGAGGTTTGCTTCCCTTGTCAAACTCACTCCTCAGCTTGGGCAGCCCTGCCTTAGTGATAACGTCTTGAGCATGAGGCAAAAGAGAGATCACAGGTTTCTTTTTTTTCTTTTTTGATTAAGCTTCACTGGACATGCTTGTAACTATCCATCTTCCAAAACAGACAACTCTGCAAAGGCACAGCCATGTGCTCATGTTCCCCATCCCAGCCGTGTGCCTGGGGGTTGTTCCAAAACCAGCAGGGATCATGCTCCTGGGGTGGGGCAGGGTTGTTGATGATTATTTCAGATTAGGAGCATAACAGTGAGGCAGGTTACTGGCATTAATTGAAGCTATTATAGACCTCAGAATTCCAGAACATAAAACAAATTTGACTGATTTCAAGTCAGTGCTGCTTGTGCCTTCCTCTGAAGTCTGTCTTCACCCCAGCCCTGTGTTCAGAGCACTGCTTTGCATGCTGAATTGCATGCAAAGCTATCCTTGAGCTATCCCTGCCCAAGCAGCGCAGGCAATAACCAGAACTCTGTCCCTCTCACTCTTCCAGGTGTTGATAACAGATGAAATCTGAAGCTGTTTCATCCCCGAATGTCTCAGAATTAAGTGGCATTCTCTTTTGATACGCTGCAGTGTCAATGACCACTTGTCCTGGTGCCTCTTTATCCCCTGCCATGTCTCTGGTGTGTGGCTCTGTGTGCAGTGGGAATCTGGCTCAGCCCAGGGCTCTCAGTGCTCCAGGTGGCAAGTGGCAGCTCTCTGTACGTGTCTCCTCTGTACTTACGTCTATGACAGTGTTGGATTTCAGTGGTTTAACTGTGGCTGAAAACACAGTTTTGGAACAAGTTGTTTTTGCCCACAGAAAGGACACCTGGTGAGACAGCACCTGCTTAACTCTGTGTGAGCAGCTTGCAAGCAGGCACTTTGTCTGAAACAGTACTTTTTACATCCCATTTCCTGCCCTTTTTACCTCATCCCCAGCAGCCCCGTGCTCCCTGTGGCGTTCTGATAAATCAGGTGGGGGGAGCTGGTGGTGGGTCATGGCAGGGCCAGGTAAACTGGGACAAAGCCACCTGTGTCCCCTGAGAGTGGTGCCAGCAGGGTGCCTGGTTTGTCTCTGTGCTCGGAGGAAACTTCAAAGTCCCCACTGACCTGAGCAGGATCAGGCCTTGCAGGTCTCTGGAAGCTGCCCCTCAATCAAACCTCCTTCTTATCTCTCCCTCTTTGCAGTTTGCTCTGATAGTGGCAGCTTTATGTTCTCTGAGCTGCCCTGCAACTCCTTGCTTGCATTGCTGAAGTTCTTTCTTTGGCCATACCTTTGTAGTGTCCACGCCTCTCCTGCTCTGGCAACCTGCTGTCTCTGCTAAGCCTGCAGCTCACAATTGCTTTCTAATTAAAATCCTCTTGCTGATGTCAGAACTTCCCTGTAGAGAACCTAACACAATGTGCAGGAGCTCTAAAACACAAATAGCTGGAAATGATTCTGCTTAGGTTTAGATCTGGCTCTAATTAGTTAGACTAATGAGCAACTGGTGCATCAGGGAGGCTAATCACACCTTGAATGGCAAACCTGGTTCAGCTGTTGATGTGTTCCCAGCCCAGCAGGCAGCCCAAGGAGGGACAACAGCAGCATTATAAATGTGGAGCAGCTGATCCTAATTTTTACTCCCCTCTTACTCAACTTGAGTTGACTGTCTCCCATCAATGGGAACTTCGGGTTGAAAATGGTTTTTACATCTGTGGCAAGAATTTAAGGCATGAAAGCACTCTTTTTTTTTTTTTTTTACTTATTCCCGTTTTGTAATCTTGCCTCACTTCCCCCCCCCACCTCAGTGTTGTGTGTTGTGCAGCAGAAATTTCCACACAACCTGTTGCACCGGTTCCAATTAAAGGTTTGAGCCGAAGAGTTGGGTCAGTTTTGTCTGGTCTGCTCTCCCTCCTGGCTCAAAGCATGTCCAAACCAGCCTTGTGACCTCTCTGTACACTGAGTGCTCCCTGCATGAATGTCAGGGTTACCTCTGGATGGTTTCAGCTCCCCTTTTCTTTGGCTTTGTGCTTGCCTGTCTCTATTTTCACATCTCTAGAGGAATTGATTTAAAAGTGTTCTTGCTCAGGACAATTTGTGTTGCCTAATTGCCTGCACGTAACAAAGCAGATGGCAGTGGGGAATAATGCTGTGAAATCTGTTTCCTTTGCACTGAGATTCCCCCAGAGTTTGGAGCATCTGGAACATCACACACTCTGCAGTGGCTCTGCCTTGCCTCAGCCCTTGTAGGGGCAGGAACGGGATTGCCTGCCTTGAGATCTTGTACCTGGTGTAATATTAATGCTGGCTGCAGCTGGGACAGGCAAGGGCAGCATTCCTGCCTGGGGATAGCTGCGTCTTTAAAAGGAAAACTGCCTGTAACACAGCTCCCTTCCAGGCTGTTTGCAGCAGCAATTCAAGTGACACAACAGTGGCTACACAAAACAATTTGCCAGTTTTCAGGGCTCTTCGCAGGCTTCTTTGAGCATGGGTCAGATTCATTTGTCCAGTAATGAGGGAGAAAGAATTGCCCCTAACAGCTCAGGTCTTTGTCTGATCCTGCTCAGGAGGTGCTGTTAAAGTCGCGGGGTTGTTTTCTCTGGCAGCGTGTCCATGGAGCTGACAAAACCACCCAGGCCACAAAAGCAAGGCAGAGAAGTGATGGCAGTCCCTGGCCAGCTGACAGCTGGGGCTGTCCCTTTCTGGCCTTGCATTGCAGCACCATCAGCAAAAGGAGCTTGGCTGCGAGACTAAGCTTGGAAATGCAGCTGAAAGAACTGTATCGTGAAATGAATAGGTGGACAAGAAACAGATTGCAGGGAGTTGGGCAGAGGAGCTGCCAGTCTGAGCCCACAGAAATGGCTGAATGGTTCAGGTCAGGGTCTCTGGGCTCAGCAGGGGTGGGTGTGCATGGCAGCCTCAGCAGAGGAGCTGCTGGCCATGGAGTTTGAGCCACTGCTCTCCATTGCAGTGCAGCTTCTCCTTCAGATATTCCTTCCTCTGCTTCTGATCTCAGTCCTTTGAGACTGGGATGCTTTGCCAATGCTCACTACATATCTGAAATTTAGAAGGGATGCTGCTTAGAGCAGCCCAAATTCTACACTGGTTGGTTTTGGGGTTTTTGAGCCTTTTTGTGCACCTTTTTCCATCCGCACTTTACATTGGTGCAAACAAAAATTTCTGTATCTTGATTTGCATTAGTAGGCTTATACCCTGTATTTTCCGAATTGCTGTGATAGCTGTCTGCTTTGTACCACATTTTTCTGGCCAGAGTTAAAACGTTGTTTTTGTACTTTCCGCCAGGGCCAGTACTGCGACATCTGCTCCTCAGCAAACAGCAACAAAGCCCACCCCATCACAAATGCCATTGATGGGACAGAGCGCTGGTGGCAGAGCCCCCCTCTTTCCCGGGGGCTGGAGTTCAACCAGGTCAACGTCACCCTGGACCTTGGACAGGTAACACAAATCCTTTCTTCGTTGTATTGTAGACTGTGCTAGTGAGGAACTGCTACTGTGCTTCTAAAATCCTTTAGTGGACCTTGCTGGAAGCGTGGAACAAAATCCACTCATTAAATGACAGGGCAGGAGGCCCTGGTTAAAATAGGGAAGGGAAGACCTCTTGCCTGTTTGTAATATTAACTACATTGTGCTCTTTGTTGTTGCTATTTAGATTTTCCCTAAAAGTTGAGTCACTTGTGGAAACTCATCACATTAGGTAGGTGCCATTTCCCTTAGAGGGAACCTGCCTCACACCAAAATACAGGGAAATACAGCCCTGAGAAATACAACATCGCACTCTAAAACTTCTAGCTGCTGCATTTAAAAGTCTTTAAAAAACAGCAAATCCATGCTGAAGGTCTTGTAAAAGACAAAGGGTGACAATGGTCTCTAATGCTGGCAAGTCAGAGGGAATTACCGTTGTAATAGCAGGGCTGCCAGCCTCTCTGTGCCACCTCCTCTGCTGCTCCTATTCATCTGCAAAATGTCCCTCTGGACATGGAGTGTTGTCTCAGACTTTCCTCAGCTCAGAGGGAAGCAGCAGCAGAGACGTCCTGTGACTTCACAGGTGGTTCTTTCTTTCTCTCTCTCTGCTGGAGCACAGGCTCATTTGTCACTGCAGTTTGCGAGGTGCCTGACTCCAAATTTACACCCATAGATACCCAGGCTGTATTGATGCTGATATGTTAGATGCCCCAAACACACACTTCAGTCCCCAGGAGTGGCTCTGATCTGCTCTCTGATCTGCCTTGCTGCAGCACTCGTTTGGAGTCTGCCAAACACCCTTCATGAATTTGTTCTCTCCATGAGTGCCAGCTGTCCAAAGCTGTGCTGTACCAGCAGCAGTGAAATATCTGCTGCTGTGTGGGCAAAGCCTCCCAGGGCCGTGCACGGGGAGCTGAGCTCTCACCAGCGTAGGTGGCATCTGCTGTGTCTCTTAGAAACAGCCCAGCTGGCAGGGATGTGCTGGTGGGTGGATTGTTTTGCACTCACTCCCCCTGTGACCAGGGGCCAGCCTGCAATGTGGCTTTTCTGTCGCTCACTGCTTCTCTGGAGAGGGATTTTGAAAGAGCAGCTTTCCTCGGGAGCTTCTCCTGCTCTTTGTCATCCTCTGTGGCAACTTTCTGGCTTTAGGCCAGAGCTAACCCAGCTGCCCTGTGTGCCTACAAGCTGCTGAGCTTGGCTCACCTGGGGGCTTGCAGCCTTCAGAGCTGCTGTGTTGGGAGCCAGAGCCTGCAATAATTTGGGGAGGACTTTAGTACTGTTAAAACTGAGCTCGTCTAAGTTGACCTTCTTTCTCCTGAGTCTCTTTGCCCTCGGTACCCAGGGAGATGGGATTGCACTGTCATTTCTGCAGGATTGGTACTAGAATTTGAATCCGTGGTACTGGTGGCAGATGCTTCACCTGGTGTGGGTTTTCTCTGGGCTCACAGGCTCTCTGCTTCCCTGTCCCTTTTGGAACACATCATAAACTCAGCTCGTCCCAAGAGCAGCCCAGTCTTAAAGCTTCAGTGGGTTTTAGTGGCTTCCCTTTTATACATGGCCTTATTGCATGTAATTGCTATAATAACCTGTTTATGCTCCTGGTGAGAGTCAGTTCATTGCTTTTAAGTCCTCCGTTTTGGTAGATCGGGCAATAGAAACAAGATTAAGTGTTAGAGAATCGCTAATTTCCTCCTTTTGAAGTTGACTCTGGTTGAAAGGATGGAAGAGAGAAAGACTTTCTTGGGACTCAATGTGGTCAGCAGGGCAAGTGCAGGATCAGCCCAGTGTACCTGGCAGCCAGGCTTCCCAAATTCCTTGGATACCAATGCAAACAGCACGGGTAGCAACACCCTCATAGGCATGTCTGACAGCAGGGCTTTTTTCTGGCTGGCAAACAAGGGCTCTCCTAGCTCTGTGTATCAATCTAGGCAACTCTTGGACCAATTAAGGTTTAATTTAAGGGACTCACAGCCACTAAAAGCTTTTGTCCCTCCAGGGGCTCATGAGTGCCTGGAGTGCTGGTGGCATTGGGTGCACAGCAGGGACTGGCACCCAGGGGGTTGTGGTGTCAGCCCCTTCCTTTGCTGCTGCGCTTCCCTGCTGGCTTCGTCCCTCTCCAGCCATAACTGCATAATTGCCAGCTGGAATCAGGTTTCTCCAGCGTTTGGCGAGGCTGTGGCAACTGGGAGAGGGTCAGTTAATTAAGCAGCCTGTTGGTGTTTGCTGGCTGGGAGCTTGCTCTCCTCACAGGGGTGTTAAAATTCTGTGGGAAGGAGAGAAGGAGGAATATTCACAGCCAGCAAATAAGCTCCAGAATGGCTTGGGCTGGCCACCCAGCTGGTGTGAGGATATTAAACACTCTCCTCACGTCATCGTAGTGCCAGCAGTAGCCTAATCTTAATGGCTTCATCAGCCAGGCGGATCAGGGCTCCCACCATGGCTGGGGAAGGGGCTCTGTCCGATTATCTTCTGGGGGGGTTCAATGGGAATTGGTCCTGCTGGTACCTTGTCAGTTCCTGCCTCCTTGGGGAGCAGTGATTTTTCTTTTCAGAATTGGTGAGGGAGAAAGGCTGTAAGAGGAGGAAAAGTCACTTGAAGGTTTCCTTGTCATACCCAGGTCTGAGCATCAGAAATATGAGAAACAGCTCCAGGGAGGAAAGTTAAATGGATTTTAGGAGATGCTGAGGACCATGGAGAGGGAATTTTTTTTGCTTGCTTTTAATCATGACCTCATACTTAGTGTATTTAGGATGAATGGCTGGGTCACTGCATGAATTTGGTATAAAAACATCATGGCACTACGATGAAGCATGGCTCAGGTTTTGGGGAGTAGAAGAATTGAGAGTGCCGTGTGCTGGGAGGACACTGCTGTTGCTGGACGGCCTGGACTTGTCAAAATCCCAAAAAATGTCTGTCCTACCTGTATTGGAGGGCAAAGGTCCATGTTGTGGTGGAGGCTCTTAAACCTGCTCCGCTGCTGTTCAGCTCCGGGCTCTTTCCTCTCCTGCCTGGAGCTTCCAGGCCAGCTGGAAATGGGAACGTGCCCCTGCTGCAGAGGGGCTGTGCAGAGAGCAGAGGGACAGGAGACCATGACTCACAGCCACCATGGGAATTGCCTCCTGTGATCCTGCTGTGATTAAGTGCCACAGTGGGTGGAGGGGGAGGAAGGGGTGTGATGGAAGATTCCTTTTTTTTCCCCCCCCCGAAAAAGGTCATTTGAGTCAGAGCTGACAAGGTTTAAGGAAACATGAATGGCTGGCTCCCTGCCAGAGCCTGACATCTTCCTTGCATGAAGGTGAACCCAGGCCAGCCCTTCCTTGAGATGTTTATGGATAGTTGGTGCTTTATGATAAACTCTGGGGGAGGAATGCTTGCAGTCATGCAAGAGCGGGAGGTTCGTGCCAGTGCTTGCTTGAGGTTAATTACTGCAGTGAGAAGGTGGCTGGGTAGCAGCCCCCATCTCCCCCTGTGTTGTCTGCTGGCCCTGGTGACACTAAGAACGGCAGGATTTCTGACTGAAGCTTTGCAGGGAGCTTTGATTTACCCCCCAAAGGTATTTGGTTGGGCAGTGCCTGACAGAAACACCAATATCCATTCACTTCTGCTGATTAGAGAAGAGAAGCCTCTTCCTTTGGAGACCTCCAGAACTCCTTGAAATGCAGCTCCCTTTGGGTTAAAAGGAGGAAAAGAAAAAGTTGCATTCATTGAGATGGAAAGGAAATGAACGGGATTATGAGCCACACTCCCATGCAAAGGTGTATTTTGTAGTTACAGTAGGATGTTTTGGCAAAGGAGTAGATTGATAACTTTCTAGGGGCTTTGAGAAGCACCTCTTGAGTTTTGTCCAGTGGGATCTGCCAAAGCTGCTGCTTTTTCTGGCCTCTGAGCTGATTAACTTGTGCTTGCCAGGCTCTTCCAGCTCAAGAAGAGGTGTTGATACATGAAACACACAGGGTGCTTCAGCCCTTGGCCAACAGGTTGCTGGTCTTTCAGTGTGAAACTTGGCTCAAAAGGAGCTGGGTGTTTTTCCCATGGGGGATTTTCAGGGTATAAACCTACTTCCTTTCCCTTTTGCACTGCAAATGTGGCCCCTCAGGACCAGCTTTGCACAATGTTTTGATGTGCAGGATGCCTATAAATGTGCAGGTGTAGCTAAATGCCTGACTTGCATCAACAGTTCAGTCCTTGTTGTGTGAACTGTATTCTTGTTAATGAATATTCAATTCTTACTCATCTTTGGCAGATCTGAACTAATGCTAAAGGAACACCAGTGATCCAGAGCATAGTACCTTGTGTGTAACAATACTAAAATCTTCTGTTTCTCACGTCCCATTTATATTCATTTAGTTGAAATAGTAAGGGGAGCTGCTGGTGGAGGTCTTCAGGAGCCCTCTTTGATAGGCAGCTGGAAGGAAATCCCTGCAAACTGATGAACTGAGGCTCACCTCCCTGTTCCCAGCAAAAGCCTTCAAAATGAAGATGAATCCAATGTTTATTCCCTGGCTTAATTAATTGAAAAATCCCTCTTGAGGGAGTAAACTCATGAAATCCCAAGAGAACACTCAGGGTTCTTCATGAATAAAGATTGTGTCTTAGAGGCTGCTTTCCCTAGGCTTGATGTGGGATGGGGTGATGGTCATCATCCAAGCATTTTCAGCTGCAAAGCATTTAAATTTCTCCCTTTTTTCACCTTGTTCCTTTTGCAACTTCATTTCAGTTGCTGTGGGAGCCCTCAGTGCCTCTGGGTGATGAAGCTGCTGCTTGCATTTCCCTCAAGGGCACTCTTGTTCATTCCTGCTGTACATGGGGAAAGTTGAACTAAGTCTCTTCTTTTCCTTCCCCTCACTGGGGATGTCTCCTGCAGCATCTTCCCCAGCACACAACTCTGGAAAATACGCAGTGTCCATTTCTCTTGGGGCCACAGGCTCCTCACCTGCCTTGTGTGTTTTCCATGGAGCATTGCAAGAATAGGTGAGGATTTAAGATTTTGTTTTGTACATGGCTTTTACTTTTCTTCTCTTACTGCTGAGGAGTAACTATTTGGTAATTACTCCTACTTGGTTGTCACTGTGCTGGGGCACCACTGTGGGAAAGGGGTAGGAGGGCTTAGTGACATTTATTGTGAGCTTTTGCACCTTAAATAAAGGGCTGGGGCGTAAAATCTCTAACAAAGACGTTCTTTCTCCAAATTGTTCTCTGGCTCTCGGAGCAAAAGCAGTATTAAAAATAAAGCACATTAAGTAGGCTGAGCAGAAATCTTTTTTACTTTCAACAGCTGAGCCTGTGGTCTCTTCTCCTGTGTAGAGTCCTCTGCAATTGCCATAAAATCTTTCAAAAGCAGATCAAGGTCTTTGTTTATAGGCTTCAAAACTATAGTTTCCTGATCTGAGATGGTTTGTGGGTCCCATTTAACTACAGAGTCTGTTCAGTGCTGCTGTCCTTTGCCATGGCTGTGGGATGGAAGCAGGGTGTAGATTTTTAACACTTCTCTGGGAAAAGCAGAAAAGGTGTGACTGGGAGAGTGTGCAGCACTGGGAGCTGGCACCAAGCCCAAGTGGATGGACCTTCTCCTCTCTCCCAATTTATTTCCCACTTTATTGTTTAAATTAACTTAGCTGTGAAGTCTCTTCTGTTTTCTTGAAAGCTGCGGTTCCCCTGACCTGAACCAGCAGCTATTTAGGGTGTTTTTTTGTGCTGATAAAGTGGGATTTTTGCCTTTACTTAGCACAGAAAGGTCGAGAAGGGCTATCTGCCAACTCCCACCAGATTCCTGGCTCCAAGGGCTGTGTGGGGGCCGCTCAGGTGAGCAGGAAGGGAGTGTCTGGTTGTTAATCAAGTGGGGATCTGTCTCCTCTGGCAGGAAGAGCAGACCCATCCTCTCCTTTTCAAACAGCCTTGCCAAATTGGATGCCAAGCAGCCAAGGCTGAAACTTCTTTCCTCTTTGTTGCTGCTGCTGTCGCTGTTAAGGGAAAAGATGTGCAGAGTACTGGTGTGGGTAAATCATGGGTGACACGTGGATTTTAGTTGTGTGTTGTGTTTATTCCAGTCATGAATCAGTACTGCTTAAAATCAGTCTTCCAGGGCTGCAGTGACTAGAAAGTATTTCACCTGTAATGTCTGATTCCCAAAAGACCTGCCCTGCCTCATGTCTGCCAGGCTGTGAGCATGGGGAAGAGCAGGGGAGCAGGAGGCTCTGGGCAGGTCACTCAGCATTGTGGCACCTTTCATGGCCTCAAGGAGGTTGTTTCTGCCTGTCCTTTGCATCTTGTACAAATGACCCTTGTGCTTCAACAGCTTAATCTTCCCAGAGGCTGTGCTTGCTCTGCCTAGACCTGAACCAGGTATTAAATAAGCCTCAACCTCCGCCCCCCCAGAACAGCTCCAGGTAATGACTGATGAAAGGATAATTGCTGGTTCTAAGAAATGCATGCAAGATTTCCACTGTAGTTTCTCCCTAGGTGTTGTTGCCTATTTATAATGTTGGTGTGATGAGAAACAAAGGGGCTGATGGTGAGGTCTCCTGCTGTGGATCTTCTAATTCCCTCCAGGCTGTCCCTTCCTTCTCAACTCCCTGGGATTCTTCAAAGATTAGGAGAGAGCCTCGGGGTGAGCGCAGGCTGGGGAGAGGTCAGGCTGGCGTAGGGGGAGGCTTTAGTTTGTAATGAATAGCTGGAAGGCAAGCCTGGTAATTTCTTGCTGTCCTCCTGGAAAGTGTCTGCTTGGCTGGGCTGGAAAACAAGAGCGTGCCTTGACTGGGGTGTGTGTGGGTGCACGTGCTCCAGGGTCAGCTCTGTCCGCGCTGTGTGTGCCTGCACCAGGCGAGTTAAAGCAGAGCGGGACTGCCTGGGTCAGGCCCCTGTTGGTGTTGTTTTCCTCCTTCAGAGAGATGTTACAGGGTGCTTTTTGGGAAGGTCAGGTTACCCAGTGGAAGCAGAGAGGTTCACAGCTCTGACACGGAGCATGCTGGGCTCCTGTTAAGTGGTTTAACATTTTCTGTGCTTCGGCAATCGCCTCCAGAATGGCAATGCTGCATTTTATCTCCATCATCTTCTGTGCCCAGCATGCACAGGAACCTGCACAGCCCCAGACCGGTGAGTACAAAATCTGTTGCAGAAGAGAATGACTTCTTAAGTCAAGCTCTTGGCCCTGCGCAGCCCTTCTCCTCTGCCTTCAGTTCTTCCAGCAAGTGAGAGCATCCCTCAGCCCTGTGGGTGCTCATCTGTCCATGAACTCACGTCCTGCACACACCCCCGAGTGCTGAAGCTGCTGAAGTGAGGGCTGTGAGCCTGGAGTCACTGCCAGTCCTGCTCTTTGTGTGGGACTGGGAGACAGATTCATCCTGTGGCATTGCACAGCCAGTTCACTTCTTGACTCTTGTCCTGTTCAGGATGGGAAGCCCCTCAAGTGAGCTCTTCCTGCTTCCTGGGGCACGATTCCAGGAGCCGTCCTTGCCCTCCAGCTCAGCTTGGAGCTTGCAGCTCCAGCACAGCTATGTCCTGGCTCAGATCCACAGGGCTGGCAGGGAGGATGCTAAATACACTTTTGATCATCTGCCTAGTCAGCTTCTCTGCTCTTTCAAGCCTGTTCTAGCCCCCTGCACCTTTCTTTTGATGCTTTACCAAGCCTGGCTCAGCCCTACGTTCATCTGTGCCATATCCTTTTATTGTAGTCATAAACGTGGGCCTTCAGGCAGTGCCCAGCCTTGATCCCCAGTTGTTTCCTGTTTTCTGGATTCAGTGCTCTTCAAATTCCAGACCTCCCCTCCTATGTTTAATGCCAAGCAGTGCAATAAATAGTACACTGCTTCCTGTTTGATAGAAATGAAAAGGGAGATCAGTAGGAAGACACGAGGAGAGAGGCACATGCCTGGTGTGCTGGGGTGGAAGAATCTTCCTAAATGGTTTAAGAGCAGACTCCAGATCAGTGGCAGTTCCTTAGGGAAATGTGGCCTGGTGTGAGGATTTGTTTCTGGAGACATCCTGGAGGTTAGAGAGGAGAGATGGGAACAGGAATGAGTCATACTGGGAGATCCAAGGAGGAAGAGGATGAAGCCTTGAGAGTGACACTTGGATGACTGCACAAGGCAAGGACTGGGCAGTGGCTTGGGGCTACTTTGGCCACTAGACAGTCTGACAAAAATGAGAGGAATGACGTTTTGTTCGCCACAGAAGGACTTGCCAAACATGACTATAAAAAAATGTCTTTGTTAACATGAGGTCACTGCTAATGGAAGGTGGAACTGGATGGTGCCAGCTCCTGTTTGTGCAGTGGAGGAAGCCACGTTGCCTCTCCAGGCACCTCAGCCTGGCCCCAGTGCTTTGGCAAGGCATCCAGACAGAGGCAGGGAGAGGGTAAGCAGGTCATGGGGCCAGCAATTGCTGCTGCATCAAGTCCTGCCAGGACTTGTCAGTCACAGCTCCTGGAGGACAGTGTTAGGATGGTAGTTTGCCATTCTTGTCCTTCCCTCTGTCAAGGAACAAAACATTTGTGGGAGATGATGTGGCAGAAAGCATCATTCCTTTTGTTCCCAGCCACATCTACCTGCAGAAGATGGGGCTTAGCCAGCAGGGTTAAACCAGCTGAGCTCCTGTGTTGCATGGCATATATGGTGATCTGGAAGTTAGAACAGCTTCCCTTAGAAAAAGTTGCCTTTATCCTGGAAGATTTGTGTATTACAGATAATTTTCCATGAAGCTGTGTGCTGAAAACTGTGCCTTTGATGAAGCAGATTTCCTGGCAAAGCTGGTGTTTGTAACTTGCTCCACTTGGTGTGCCCTGCCTGAGAATCACTCTGCATCTTCTGCTTGGCATCCTGAGTCTTGCCAGTGTTTGTCTGTGTAACCCATGCAGGGACAAACAAACAGCCAAACTGAGAATTGCCACAGTTTGTTTCTAAGTTTCTCTTTCCCATTTCTTTCTCTGCCTGCTTTGATACAGAGCTCTCCTTCACACACACACACTCAGCTGAGCTCTATTTATGGGTTCCTGCAAGTTCCCATCACTGTGGATTGGAGCGTGCCCTGTGCCCAAAATCCAGCTGGCATGCTGCTGTAGGCATCTCTTGGATCTAGTTAAATGTGCTCAATGCCAAGCCCCGATGGGAAGAGGAAGAGAATGGCTTTCTGGTATTTGCACATAGTTGCAAACTGTAAACACAGACTCATGACTGCAAACAGAAATCTGTATTGCTGGCTTCATCATGACTTCACTGTTGTTGTCCTGGCTGTTTGCTAAAGCTGTTCCTTAATCCTGTTCCAGGCTTTTGCAAAGTCTACATCCACCCAAACTTAGTGGGCACAAAGATTTTGGCTGGACTCCAGGAAGGGGTTTGGTTATTTCTTTCTCTCCCAGTCATCCTTTTCTGCCTAGGAGCAGGCTTGCTTCAAGTCTCTGTAAATGGGTCTGGAAATACAAGGGGGTCTTGAGGGTGGTTGTGAGGACAAACCCCGTGTTCTTGTGAGCCTCGTAGGTCTGAGCAGCAGCAAAGACTCCACACCAACAGTGTAGCTGCAGATCTGAGCTGGTGTTAGCAGTGCTGCTGGGAATGTTAATCCTGCTGTGACCCTGGTATGTGCTGCTCTTGGGTCAGCTCGCCCGGCTGTGAGTGACAGTGTCATGGTGGGGAAACTTGCTGACAGATGCTAACGTGGTGCACGGCTGGGATGCAGATTTTTAGAAGAATAAACCTGCTTGCATGTGTCAGGTTTGGCTTTGTTGAAATCTGCTAACGACCGGGCTTTAAACCCAGAGCTGTCAAGGCTTGCAGGAGCCACGCAGAGGAATTATAGAAAGGCAGTGCTGCCTGGAAGCTGTGTGCTCTTGGGTTTGGTGGCAGGGACCTAACACAAGGTGCAAGGGAGACTCTCTCCCTGTTGGAGCTGGGTCATCTTGGTTCATGTGGGATCTGGAGCCTTGTCAGGCCCAGAAAGGAGCCTACCAAAACCTCTTGGCCCTGGGAATGGTGAAGTAAGAAATACAAGGAAAGACAGGCATTTGCCACCTCCTAGAACTGGGTTCAGGACCAGGCAGAAATAAGGTGTCAGAAGCTTGAGCATCCATATCCCCTTCCAAATCCAACAGAGGCAGGATTTAGGTATATTCCTTTGGAGTGCTGGAGAGCTAGGGGTTCCTGGGGCCTGTGTGAGTCATTCATCATTGGCACTTGGCCACTTAAAATGAAAAGCCTTTCAGGGGCTTTGGTGGCGAGCTGAGACCTCTCACGTTGTGCCAATTTTTAGCTAATTCGTCCTCTTCTGTTTCCTTCCCCTCCTCACCCTTCCCATGCGCACAGGTTTGTGACAGGATATCCACTGCATCCGAGGGAACTGGGGGAAATACTTTCTTGTAGCGTGGCCTGCTGCCAAGGTTGCTTTGTTCTGCTTGTCGCTGAAAGAACAGCCCAAGGAAACCCTTGGAGCTGAAGCTGGCATGCGACTTAGAGTGGATTTCCTGCAGCTCTGGAAGTGAAGTGTATGACATGGGGATTTTTTTTTTTTTTTAATCCTATAAATGCAAGGAAAAAGAGGACTTGGGTAGGTTACAGACAGGCTGGGTCTGAAATCTTCTCTTTGATGGGAAATTGCTGTGTCACGGATGTACAAGTTGTGCCTTGTCAAGGTTAAAATCGCTCTTGGGGGTTTTTTACTTGAATTAACAGGCATGGGGTTTTTAGTAGAATTCAGTTTGTGGTGAAGATGCTGGTTGACCATGCACCATTAAGGGTGTTGTAGCTGGAGGCTCTGCTTAGCAGCTCCCAAGTGCTCCATGAAGGCTTAAGTCATCTTTGTCACAAATTCAGAGCTGTATTGATAATGGCTAGAAAAGTAGTAAATTCAAGTTTCTGGGGCTTAACCTCTTGCTGTGGCCAAAGCAATGATGTTCAGGGCCCTGGGGTGTTGTATAGAGAGGGTGAGACAGCTCTTCCTCGTTGTGGTGGGCTGACACCTGAGCTTGTGCTCTAACACCTTGCTCTGCCCTCTGTGCCCTGTGGGACACAAGGTTTGGCTCCTGCTTGTCATAGCAGATCAGGTGGCATTTATCTGTGTATGTGCTGTGTTGTGGTGGGATCCTTACATCACTGCCCAGGACCTCCAGAAAGCTGGGAATGTCACAGAGATCTGATTCACTGTTGGCCACAGAAGAAGCAGACGCTGTTTCAAGTCTCATCCAAAGCACAAAATCCTGTTTGTATCCTATTGAAGGGGACTTGAGTGTTTCTTTTTTCAGCCCACGATTTAGCCAAGAGCTTCCTGAACAAACTTAGCAAATCAGCAAGGCTTTGGCAGTACTGAAAAGGGTCTTACTATAGCTCTTTTATAGTATTTTTTAAATTTTATTTTTAGTACTGCAGAGCCTAGGATGTCTGGATGGAGCAGGTCCCAGATTTGTACAGCTCCTAGCATGCTCTGGAGAGCCCGTCCCAACAAGCTTGTGGTCCTGACTGATGGAGCTGTGCTTGTAAAACTGGGTGTAAAAACCAGCCTGCAAGCTGTCTACAGCACAGACAAGTATTCTTTTGTGTGACTTCTCCCTTTTAATTCCAAACTGGCCCAGGAACTCCTCTAAGAATATTTAAATACCTTGTGCAGTGAACCTGTATTGATCTTACTTGCTACAACTCAAACAACTCGCAGAGCACACAGTCGGGAGCATTTGTTTGCTCTGGATGGTAGGAATGTCCTCTTGAAAATGTGCTATGCTTTGGTAAGAATGAATAGAGGGTTTTTCCACCCCCTCTCCACGTTTCTGAAGGCCAAAGTCTTGAAACGGCTCAGAAAGGCTGCTGAAGCTGCTGATAAGATATGCAGCAAATGTGCTTGAGAGCCTAATGTAGGAACAGAAATGTCTGAGCTGTTTGCTTTCCCCTTAACAGTGTGAAAAATTAGTGTGTCTTATTAAGGAGCCTGGGGAATTGTGTGCTCACCGTGAGGGCTGTGCTGAGCTGTTACTCCTGGCTTGTGTTACCCCTGGGGCTGGCAGCTGAAACGCTTGGTTTGGAGTTACTGGGTAGGAGAGTGGAGCTCCTCTGGACCCTGCAGAACCCCAGTTGTTGCAGTTTTGTCTTTAGCAGGCTCATTCTGGCTCTGAGCTTGCTGCAGAGATGGAATGGCCTCTTGGTACAGCAAGCCCTGTGTTTGGAGATGTGATTTTTTTTCTATCCAGTTAATTCCTTCTTTTCTTCCCCCACCACTTTGTTGTTCATGTGTCTCACTGCTGAAAGAAGCTGTCCAGAATTTTGGGAGCAGGTCTATGCACCTGCTATGAGTGTACTGGGAGCTTTTGGTGAGGCTGGGCTCACACAGCATCATCCAGCTCAGGGGGAGGATTCTGCTCTACACTGTGTGTTTTATACCAGTGCTGCTTTCTGCCTGAAATGTGTGAGTGTTACCCCAGGCCATGGGGGCAGAGGAGCAGGGCACTCACTGGAGCTGCAGGATCCCACTCTGCCCATGCTGGACTGCTCTGACATCCACTTCCATGAAGGCCAGTTGGACATATTTCATCAGGATGTGGTGCCATGAGAATGGCAATGTAGCTATTGCTTAAAAACTTTAACCTTTCAAGTCAGACACACCTGTGCTGTGCCCACACCCTGGACACATGCCATCCCATATGCCTCCCCTTCTTTCAGCAGTGGTCTTCGTTTCAATGGTGTGTGCTTACTCACCCAGACTTCTTATTTCCACTAAATCAGAGCTTTCTTAAGCCCCTGTGTTTTCCATAGCACTGCTCTTATCTCTGTTCCTTCCCAGGGCTGGGCAGTGGGAGCAGGGAAGCAGGAGGGGCTGAGCACACTGTAAGTGCCTGTTTGCCCTGCAGTGATGCTGTGTGGCTTAACAGCAACAGACAAGGCTGAGAGCACCTGTAGGACAGCTGGGTTTTCCCAAATTGCTGGGCAGTTCTGCAAGGTTATTTTATTTTTTAGGGTCTGAGGCAGCGGGGTTTGTAGTGTGTTAATGCAGTCCAAAATTGCAGTTTCTCATGTGAATGGCAGGTCAAGAAAAAGACCGAAAACTGTCTTAGAGGCTGCTGTCAGGTGTATCTTTGGTCTTGTCTCTGCTGTCTGTCCCCTTGTCCTTCTTCCCAAGCACCAGAATAAGGATTCTGTGAAATCCTGTGGGAATTTGCCATCCACAGGGAAGGACAGCAGCTCCACAGCTCGTCCCACCTCTACCCCAGGCTGGAGCCAGAGGTGCAGGTTTGGGCCATGACACCAAACTGCATCTGCAGGTGCTGTTTTGGGGGAAACCTGTGCTATGTGAGTACAGCTGGATGAGGTAGGACTGCCTGCTGGGGTGCAAGCAGCTGTGTGGCTATGCATATCCTTGGACTAATGTCTGGGTAGTTGTACAGCACTGTCAGTTTTGCTGTTTGTAAGGCATCTGACCTTCCTTTTGCTAAGGCTTTCAACAAGTCAGTTTACAGTCTTGGAAGGGACCACCCAGAGCCTGGTTTTGTGGCTGGGGAGAAGGGAGGGAAGGGTGCTCTTCAAAGAGCAGAGGAGATGAAATGACTGCCATGGCCTGCAGATTGGTTTCATGAACCGTGAGGCTCCGAGGCAGATGCCAGTCTGCTTTGCTGTGATCTTGGCAGAATGTGACCCCTGTCCCTCAGCAGCAGAGCAAAGGAGGCGATCACATTTCCCCAGGCAGATCTGATTTCTGGAGGCTGTGAGGGTGATGGACCCTGTGCCTGGGAACAGGGCTGGGAGGTGTTGCAGAGGAGGCTGTGCCTGGCACGCACACATCGAGTGCCAGAGCCCACCTCAGCAGCTCTGGAGATGAGTGCCAAACTGGATTGCTTGTAGCTATGCTGTTTGCATGAATGGCTTTGCCTCCCCTCCTTTGAAGATGATGATTCTCTTTTGAAAACAGGAGATCAAGAATCTGGTCTCAAGACGTGTTGAAAGACACTATTTACAAATGTTTATCCTGGAATATATTTATAAAGCTCCCCTTGGGAGCAGAGCCTCACAGTACAGTGGCCTCCTATGGACTGAAGTACAACTCTCTGACAGCTCATGAGCCAGACCTGCTCAGGTTGCTGTCCTGCTGAGATCCCACTTCTTCCAAAAAGCCACTTATTGCAGACCCCATGGTGTTTTATGTCACTGTTGGACACGAGGCTGTAATCAATGCTAAATTGCACTCAGAGGGTTCTGCCTTTGGAAGAGCCCTGAGTATTTAGCAAAGGGTGGAAGTTATTTGCCTGCTCTAAAGGTATTTTGGGTCATTCACACAAGATCAATAAAAGCTTCTTGTTAATCTCCTAGTGGCATGATGTGCTACAACAGTGCCATCTCTAAAGTACCGGCCTCATGTCCTTGGTTCTTGCTCCAAGGAGCAGCACAGATTCCAAATTTCAGCAGCAGTGTGGGGTAGTGTGCACTGTCCCTGCCTGAATCAGAGCAAATCCCAGAGCCTGATGGAAATGAACTCCCTGTGCCTGTGGTGGTGCTGATGGTTGCACGCATCTCCAGTGAGGACATGCACTGGGTGTTCCAGGCATGCTGAGTTTGTAATCCCCTGTTTATGCTGTATCCATAACTGGTACGTGAGTTCCAGTCCTTTTTGTTCCTCGTGGTGAGGGATAGTAAATCACTCCCCCTGTGATGTTACTTTCTGGGCAGCAAGTGCAGAGAAGGCCTTGGATTTCTGCAATGGGGGGACTGATCAGTTATCATGTCCCTACGTTACCAGGAAGGAGGAAACATGAGATGGCTGGGGTGTTGTCTCTGGTGCCAGCGTTGGGAAGGCTTTGGGTTTTATTTTCCCCGCATCCCAACATCAGCATTGAGTCTTGGTGCGGCTCAGCGTTCCTGCCCCGCGTGCCTCAGTGTCCCCGGGGCTGGGACAGGATGTGAGCGTGTTGGTGGCGTGGTGGCCCTGGGTCAGGTTGCTGAAAGGGAGAG
Source organism: Erpornis zantholeuca (assembly GCA_013400515.1). Classification (NCBI taxonomy): domain Eukaryota; kingdom Metazoa; phylum Chordata; class Aves; order Passeriformes; family Timaliidae; genus Erpornis; species Erpornis zantholeuca. The sequence continues at coordinate 1,026,036 of VZTN01028521.1, forward strand.
GGGTGACAGGTGCGTGGCCGGCGGCGCAGCCGGGGCACGGCACGGCTCCGCAAATAAAAACCACCCGGATTTGGAACTGGGTCAGGAGCATGACCTGAAACACACCGAGGGGCTCGCGGAGTTTTGGGCTGCGCCGCTTCCTCCCATCCCTGGCTGCTGCCTCAGCCAGAAATTCGGTGTGAGAAATGTGAGCAGGTGGATTAGTGCTGCCGCTGGCTCGGCGCTGACTGAGCAGAAGCACTTGCAGTTGGCCTCTTTCTTCCTTGCGAGCTGAACCCTTTCTGACCAGGGTGGCTGCAGGTGTGCTGGAAGCATCAGTCCTCAGAAAAGTGAAGCTGTTGCAGCTGGGCTGGGCTTCTATGTCAGCAGCAAGAGCTGCTTTAGGCAGCCCTGGGCAGGGCAGAGGAACATGGGGCTCTACAGGGAGCAGAGTAAAGCTGCTGTGGATGTCTGAGCTGCGGGGGCCACTGGGCTGGAGAGCAGAGTGACCGCACGTGTCCGCAGCGTGCGTTGTTTAATGTGTTGTTTATTTGATGTGCTGTTTGTTCTGGCACAGCCTGGGCGCATGCTGGGGTGGATAATGCTGGAGAACAGCGTGAGCTAACCCTGCTGCTCAAAGAGAAGCCTTGCGTTTGTTAGAAGCATCTCTTCTCCCAGTGCCTGGTATGTGGAAGCCAGGGATTCAGGAAGGGAGGGGAGTCTCTTTGCCTGCCCCCAAGGCAGGGACAGCAGCACACCTCTGTGTGTGTGGAAGCGCCTTTGGTGTTCGGCATAGCTGCACCAAACCTGGACAAACACTTGAGGCTTCAGTTGCCCCACAGCTACAGGACAGAGAGTGCATGGGATGGGGCATCTGGAAAGGCTTTGGCCCTGGATTCTGCCTTCCCTCTTCCCTTATATCTTCTGCTGGTCCTTTGAAGGGTGTCTGGTGCTTTGCACAGCCTCTGCTACGCAGCCAGCACAGATGGTATGGCCGTGGTGAGGACAGTCAGCAGCCTGCCCCAGGGGGACTGCCTTGAGTCTCACCACATAGGGAGCTATCAGTTTCCTGTTATTGGTTACAATAACACAGCGCCTGTTTAAAAACAACCCGCGTTAGCCCTCCCTCCCAAAGAATTTGAACCTGTCATGAAAGTTAGAGGAGAAATGTTTTCCCAGCCATCTCATCCAAAGTGGAGCATTTCTGGAGCTTGAAGCTGAGGGAGTGGAGGGACCTCACTTGCCATCCCAGGGGGTGAGGGACATGTCAGCATCACCCAGAGTGTGTCAGCTGAAGCAATGTGAGGTGGAGATGAGAAAATTCCTTGATGTTTCAGTAGCTGATCGAAACCATACTTAAAATCTCTCCCTGCGGGAGTTGCTACATTTCATTAAATAAAAACAGCCTCTCTTCATCCTCCTGGAGTCTAGCTGACAGGGGCAGACAAAAACCATGTTGTTGATATCACACTTGCCATATGATCTTATCAGCCCCTGCCTGTAAATTGTGACCAAATTTGATTCTTTCCTTGGATTGATTTGGGAAGGCTCCTTTTCCCCAGAAATGAGTTTTCCACATGCTTGCTTTAATGGGAAAAAAAAAAGAGTTAGGGATTTTCTTTGGCCACCTTTCCAGCTTCCAGCTGTTACGTGCTGGAAATGTGTTCTTCATTATGTCCAAGAGAGAAATGTTTCTTTCTTCCGATGGGGGAGGCAATAAATATTTCACAACATAATATGCAGTGGGCAAGTGAGTTAATGTGGTTTGTTCTCTGGGCAGCAGCCCTGGTGACTTCCATGGGGAGCCAGCGCTGGTGTGATGGACAGGGCAGGGATTCAGCTGTCCCCAGGCTGTGCACAGTCACTCCATTGGATTATAGATTCCATAACCAAGTGTCTGGTTCTGCCTTCAGGATGAAGCCCCACATCAGGAATCAGCAGCAATCCAGAGCAGCAATCCCTTTGCGTTAACTTTCCAACGCTGCCGTTTACGCTGCCTCCTACGATTCCTGTCTCCTCATCTGACCCCAAAGCAGTTGAGTTCTGGGTTGAGCCTGATGAGCCAGCATTGGGGCTATTTTGGATTAGGAGGAGGAGGGGTGAATTCCAGTTTTGTGGATTATTCCATCCTCTGCCAGCATTGGCTTTGCTGCTAGCAAGGATGCTCCTGCTTGCTTCTAGAGGTCTTGGCCAGCATGGCTTGGGCACTTCCACAGATCAGAGAAATGCAGGACACCACCCAGCACTTATTCCAGCTAATGTCAGGCAACTTAATTGCCAAAGTTTGGCACATACTTTCCTTTTTGGTCAAGAAGGTGCACAGAGATAGAACAGATAAATTTGGGGATCTGCAAGAGTTTCTCTCTGTAGTCACTGCATCCTTGGTGGTGCCAGGGGATGGTGATGCTAGGGACAGCTGTGACAGTGTCTAGGTCTAAGGGGATTTTCTTGGGAAGAATGGAGAGAGGGGACTGTCATCAAAGGTAACAGCAACCCATGGCCTAAATCAGCGCATGGAAGCGGTGTTGTAATCTGGGTGCATCCATGAAGGAGCCCTGGGAGCAGAACAGCAGTGGCTGATGCTGCAGATCATAATTGTAGTGTGAAAGGAAAAAAATATCAAAAATGCTGTGGGCTGGTTAAAATTCAAAAGAGTATGAGCCAGCATGAACCCCAGCAGGGAGATGACATGACTAAAAGAGCAGAGCTGGAAAACAGAACTCTGAAGTATTTCTCGGACAGGAAATGAAGGAGCAGCCCAGCGGGCAGGAAGGTGGTTCATTCACAGACTTGGGAATTATCCTGGGTCATTGCTGTGATCCCTGTTCTGCACCTGGCTTGGGCAGCTCTCATGCAGCCTGTGTGTCCTCTGGGGAAGTAAGGAGGCACAGGTATCCATATGGGAATGTTGGGCAAGCTACCAGCTGTTGGTGAAGTTGCATCTCTACAAAGCCTAACCTGGAGCGTAAATCACCTGTTGTGCTCCCTCCTGCCTATATACCTCAAAAAGTTGTTCCATCCTTTTTGCTTCTCATATTTTCTCTGGAAACAGCCCAAAACTAATGGGAAAGGCAGAATGGGACTTTTCAGATGTTCTAGACCTTTATTCCCAATATGGGATATGCTTTAAAATATCTGCTTTGACCATATAAACTGCAGCATATTTTCCCTTTAAAATAATGTTTCATAAGGTCTTTTTAAAACTAATTAAAATACCAATAGAAGCAGGAGGGCATAAGCCAAGCATTAAGAAAAAACCCTTGAGGATAAAATGAGTTTGTGAGCAGTTTGGTCTTGAACTCTGTGGGAATGGGACTAAATCTGTGAAGTCTTCCCGGATATCCTGGCATAATTTGGAACTCTAAAAATAGCCCAAAACTTGAATAGCCTGGATGACCTCGAAGCTGCTTTTCAGGAGACTTTTAGTGTAGTCAGAGTATGTGAACACCCTGCAGCACATCCAGGTTTCAGGAACCCCTGATGAGTCAGTTGGGGGAATTGCTGCTGATGGGTTACAGGTCTTTGTTAGCATCAGGCTTTGATGGATTGGGCTCCCGGGTTTGCTCCTGCAGTGAGCAAATAGTGGTGGGGCACAGTGGCCTCTTCTGGAAATGTGCAGCGGGTCCCAGGGAGGGCTGTGGCACAGAAGACCACAGCCCTCACTGCTGCTGGCTGTGCTGGCCCAGAGCCCACAGCAGTGATTTATTCCTGGGCTCCAGGGCAGACCCCAGGGCTGGGAGGAGATGCAGGCATATGCAGAAGGGTGCTTACGAGGGAGCTCTGCTTTGAAACAAAGCAGCCACGGTTTCCTTTCGCCACAGACAAGCCTTATCTCCGGAGATTGTGTTGGTCTCCAGTGGAGCCTCTGGTGTCATAACCGTGCTCTTCCTGGGCAGATAGAGAGGCTTGTGCAAAAATCCCACAGCAGCAGCCTGGGATCTGATGTGGCTGTGACTCACAAGCTCTGGACTCCGTGGGAGGTGCTGGGACCGAGCAATTTGGGGCTTTTTGGTTAGTTTTTGTGGTTCTGGGTTTTTTTAAACTGGCAGAATGAGAAAAGCTGCAGGACCTGTTGTCCTGGACATTGTAGAGAGGTTCAACTCAGGTGTGTTTTGAGGCATCTTGCTGATGCCTGACTGCTGTTCTGGGTCTGTGCAGATGTGTGGATCCTACTGTGCTGTCAGGAGAGGGCTGCCCACCACCTGGGCTCTGTCTTGCTGGTCTGACAGGCATGGGGATTTCTCCCAGTAGTCATGCATGGATGTTGTCCAAGGAAAAGGTCTTCTCTGGGGCATGTTCTCCTCAGCCAGACAGAGAAGGTTGTTTTCTCCAGCTCCTGGGAAACACTACTCAGTGCACTCTCACAAATACAACTGCAGGAATCTACTGCTTACAGGGTTGTTGTTGAAAAAGTTTGCACTGTGGGTTGTAGATAAGCTGCTTAGTCCATCATACCCAAGAATGAACCATAGTTTATGTTTTTGGCACAAACATAGCTGAGATGTGTTTGTATTTTTCCCTCCTATGATCCCAGTGGATGCTGCCTGGCTTGACATTACTGATGGGCTGCATATAGGTTGGTCTGGGGGGGATTTTGTAGTTACCCTGTCCTCATAAGCCAAAAGAGATTACTTCTCATCTCTTCATGCAAAGCCCCATCCTGCCTCTCCAAGTGTGCTGGGTGGGTAGCCAGGTTGATGAAGATTTTGGGCTGGTGTTTATATGTATACTTTTTTTTAGCTCGTTCATATTGTTCTGTGATGTTCAATGTTCTTTTTGAAGCTGGGGCAGGAAGAGGCTGGAGATAAGACAACAATAAAAGGCTGGGGTAAACCCTGCAAGCAGAGATAATGTACTTCAGAGAATATGGGTGGACTGGCAGACTGGAAAGTTCAAGGAACTTTAAGTTCTTTCAGATTTGACTTGAATCATTCAAGATGATGACTTTTCCCACCAACTGCTCTGTACAGCCTTGGCTTGTGATGTACCTGAGACAGCTTTTAGTTTAACTGCGACCACCTGTTAGATACAAGTTCATTATGTTCAGAGTTGTCTGACGTTGTATCTGTTGCTTCACAGATTTTTTTTAAAAATATTAGTCTTTTTAAAATATTTTGCTCTTAATACCTGGCCTAAATCAAAAGATTTCTCATGTACCCTCCTCAGGTTGTCCTCCCCTGCGTTCTTGTTGCACAAATCCATCTTGTGATATCTGACACTTCTACAACAAGGAGAAATTAATCATTTCATTTTGTCTTGATTTTTGCACCCTCCCACCCCAGTGTGTTGGGAATTTGGCGCTATGTCGTTAGAGATTTGCTAACCCTGTGGAGAAAGGTCTCCTTCCTGTCTGCTTTGCGGGTTTCTCTCTCTCAGTGCCTGTGTTTGGGAGGTGTTGAAGGCAGAGTGATGATGGGGGGAGTTACAGTGAGCTACAGGCCCTGGTTGCAGGGTCATGCTGGCTCCAGGGGGTTTAAGAGAGGATTTTTGTTTGAACATGTCTGGAAGGATAGTTTTGAAAATTGCTGAGTATTACATCTCTCAGGACCTCGGTTCTCGGGCTGAACCCGAACTAAGAACCAGGCAGACTCCTCTCTGACTGTGCCAGTTTCTTTGCTTGGCTTGAAATGCCTTTGGGCTATAATTCCGTATTTAGGCTTTCCATCTTTACTGGGGTATAATTTATCCACAGACAGTGTTTGCTGAGCTTAGACATCAGCAGTACACTGTAGGTGCCACATAATCTGCCACACAGATTTACCTCAGCCCTCCCGAATCTTAAGCAGCCCCCGCTGCTTCCGCACAGAAATGGTGCAAAAATCGATGTCCGCACTGTGCCGCTTTTTAATTGCAGAGCAGAAGAAATGAAGCTGTATGAAAGGTCAGAACAGATTTTTTAGTGAGGAGCCATTTGGAGGAAGTTGAGGAATTTTGGCCCACTGCACGCTGAAATTCTTGCTTGGTTGTGTGGGAGCTTCAGCTCTGGGGGAGGCGACTCCGCTCACAAATCCATTGAGGCTTCGCCTGGACTTTTATTTATAAGGGCACGAATGGTTTGTACCTTGCAGGCTGTGTTGTGGTGGCTTGCAGGAATGGGAATTGGAGGAGGTATGGGTAAGAGCCCCTCTGCCTCCTTCCAGGCAGGCTCAGGGAGAAGGAGAAGACCTGAGCACACCACGAGCTCTGCAGGCCTGGGCTGTGTCACAGCTGTGCCCATACATCTGGGTCTGGAATGTGCCGTGGTTTAATGCCTTGCTTTCATCACATTCGCTGCCAAAGTCACGGATTCCTCCTATATGTTTTAAAAGCAAACAATCCGTGGTTGCAGACACTGTTCCCTGTGTGTCAGCACGCAGGCAGCTGGGGGAACACTTAAACCAAATTAACCCAGAGCTGTTAAATTATTCTCTGAGGAAACAGGAAAGATGAGCAGCAGTGACTGATGGAACTCTTGGTGAAATCCTCTCACGGTGGTGATGTCATTGGCAGGTAGAGGAATGAACACAGACTTTTAATGGAATTTTTTTTCTTGTGCTCAAGGTCATAGTTTCTACCCTGTTAGACTGCACATTGATAAACAGGAGGTACCAGGCACGGCTGTCGTTACTAAAAGTATTACAGCTCTTGACTCTGTCCCAGCACCAGATGCCCAGGGAGGCCTTACAGACAATACCTAGAGCTGCTGGGACAGTCTGGCAGTGGGAAGGGCCTGAACTGGGCTCTCCTCCCAGCTGTGCTTGCTGTGCAGCAATGGCCAGTCACTGGCCAAGAGACGAGCGACAGGCTTTTCTCTAAAGCTGGACCTTCTCCCTGTGAACTAATGGATAGATCAGGGTTTTTTTAGCCACCTGGGGAGAGGCTGTGACAGTGCCATCCTCTCCTTCATGTCTCCTGTCTGTTGTTCCAGTCTTCACAAGGCACCCAGCTGATGTCCTTGAAATACAGGTGTGATACTGTTCTCTGAGCAGCATTGGGATCAGCCACTCTTGAGGAGTGTTGCCCATGTGAACAGGGGCTTGGAGGATGACCCAGATGGACTTAAAAGGTTCGTTTGCACATCAGTGTCATGCTGGAGCTCATTGTGGGGCACTGAGCCCTTTGTCCTGGGCACAGGGACGGGTCATCTCCTTCCAGGACAGAGATGGGCTGCTGCTTGTCTAAAATTTGCCATGGTAGAATGAGGCACTCCAAGAAGATTTTTTTATTTCCTTTCAGAGTCTATCTGGCATTAAAAACTGAGTCAGTTTTTTCTCATTAGTTACAAAAAACCCTTCTCTCCCTGTGTGTGGAGTGACAGCTCCCTGAAGGGACACTGCTTCTCGCAGTCTCTAATAACTGCAGTCAGGTGACATCCCTCAAGTCAGGCTTTTTCTGAGCAATTTCAGATTTAGGCTGCATGCATACCAGTTAGTATTAGCAAGCTGGAACCCCCTGCTTTTTCTATTTATAGGAAAGCACTTTTTTGTGTGTGTTCTGGCATTACAAGAGTTCTCCATGTTGTAGTTTTCGTTTTGCTAAAATTAGTCTGCAACTCCTATTAGTTGAAGGGAGGGGAATTAAGGCAGTGGACCCAAAGCCCTTTGAAAATCAGCCTTGAGAACCATGTGGGTTTTTTCTCTCTCATGAAGTAGGTGGCTGGATTTATTTAGCTGCCTGCATTTGAGTGACTTCTAGTTAAATTCCTCTAGAATACCGAGTCCTGCTTGGACACCTGCCTGTTGCTCACCTGTCTGCATGAAGCTCCTTGCAGGAACTTTGGCTTTCTCAGTTCTGCACATCGTACAGCATGGCACAAGCACGTGGTACTTCACAGTGAAGGCCATCAGGGCACTTTTTGTCTCAGTAAAAGAGGGGTTTTTTTTACCTTTGAGTCACTTTTTTCCTTATCCCACTTCTCATGTAGTACTGTATTGTACTGGGAGGAAGACCCTGGTGTGAACTGCCACTAATCCTGCCAGGTAATTGATGATGCACATATTTTCCCAGAACACACCACTCCTAAAAAAAACCCCTGAACATTCCCAGAAGCTTCTTAGAAGCATTTAACCATCAAGGAAAATTGACATCATAAGGTAGATAGTCTGAGAATCTAAAATCCTGAATGTAGTTACAGTGTCTTATCTCTGCAGCACCAGGAAGCTTTAAGGGCCTCTTTACAGCCATCTCTGTACTGGGTTTCTGATGGTGTTTGCAGGAGGATTAAAGCAACTGGGAAGGGTGGGAGTATCTGTGGTGGGGGCACCTGATCCTCTTCACACTCTCTGCCCTCTCTCAGCTCCTGGGCTGGGCTGGCCTTGCAGATCAGTGCTTGTACCCTTTTATGGGGTGCCTAAGGACAGGAGAGTCCACTTAGGCATTCCCTGAGGGTGTGGTAGATCAAGTTTGGGCTAAAAGACAAATATTTAAATCTTGTCTTTAATGGGTTACTTTACACTTTGCCCAGCAGCCTAGAAAGTTACAAAGGCCACCTCAGTCAAGCGCAGGGAATCTCCTACTGCATAGTGAGAGGCTGGCGTGGGCAAAGTCCTTCTCTGTAAGTGACTGAAGCCTCATCCCAAGGAATTCCAGCCATCCCCCTCTGTCCTGACCAGTTTTGCTCTGCCATGGTGCCTGTGGTTGCCCAGGTCTGGCTGCAGTGACCTTTGGGTGGCTCTTGGGCACACACCAAGGGCTGATCTGAATTCGGAACCACTTGCTGGGGGTTAAGCACAGGCTTGTGTTTGACCATGTACAGGTTGGTGTGCCAGCATCCCTGAACGCTGCACCTGTAGCTGTGTGGCATTTACTGTTTGCAGCTCCAGGTAGGCAGGGATTTAACAGGATATTCCTCCATGCCTCTCCTTAGTGCCAGCTGGCTGAACCTACTGCGAATCAGGCTCTTGCTGCTGCCCTGTTGGAGGTCATTTCTAAAACCTGGCTATGCAAATCTTCAGTTCAGCACTGTGCAGGCCACAAGTGATGGCACTGCTCTGCCCTGCTGTGTGCCAAGTGCTGCAGATTTAGTCCCCCAAGGATTTTTGGCAGGAGGTGTGTGTGGCACTGTCAGGGGAGGGGACAACTCGTGCAGGAGGATGCTGTGAAGATAAAGCAGTGCTGTGTGTGAAATCGGTGGACGAGCCAAATCCTTCTCAGAAGTGGTGTTTAAAGAAAAAATCCTTTGTGGAAAATGCTCCATCAGCTGTTCACCTAAGCCAAGCTGCTTAGGAAGGGAACAGGCACTGTTTAGGAAAAAAACATTATAAAGCATTGGGTTGCTGCTGCTGCTGCTTGTTTTGACACTGAGCAGGTTTCAAGCTGGCTGGTAGCTCTGAATCTGTGGTTTCCTGGAGAGTGTTTTCTTTGATCTCTGTCAATAAAACTCCAGAGTTGTGAAAAGAAAATTTGAAAACAGGCTGGTGCAAAATTAAGTCTCAGTGCTCACCTCTGTCCCCAGCCCTACCGAGGTGTTTAACAGCTGCCACTTTGCACCTCTGTCCTCTCCCCATGGTGAAGGGGGTGGGTGGTTGTTTCTAAAGCCTGGCTGTCAAAATCTTGAGATGCAAGCCTAGGGAGCCTTCTCATTGAGAGCCCTGTAATTCTCCATGAGCAACTTGGAAAAACATCGTTTTTAGGAGTGAGGACTTGAGACACAGACATACACAAAACAAGCCAGGAGCTGCTGTGAGGAAAAGAGCAAAATGGGGGCAAAGCATATTTCAGTGCACACCCCTCTTTCAAACACTGACTTTTGTGCTTTTATATGTGGGGTTTGTTTGCTCTCAGGCACTTGAGTATTTTATAAAAAATGACTGGATAAAAAGCCATGCCCACTTGGAGGGGCAGTACCTTTGTTTGCTGCCTGGAAGGGTTGAAGTAGTTCTTGTGTGATTGAAAAAAAAAAAAAGTAGGCACACACTAAATGTGAGAGATTTTATTAAAGGATTCTGATGGGTGGGCTGGGGAGAAATAAATCTGCTGCAGGACAGCAGAAGCTCAGCAGGGAGACAGTCAGTTGTTAATGAGTAAATTCACTGCTTCCATGTGAATAAATGATTACAGGCAAAGGATACAAAAGGGGCAGATCACTGACCTAGAGAAGTTCAAAGTGAGTCAGAAGCTCTCTGCCTTTCCAAGGCTTTTCCACCTCCTGCATGTTTGTTTGTGGGGATGAAAGGTGCACAAAAAGGCACCTTATTAGCTTTAGCTGCTGCCACTGACGTGGTGCCAGCGCTGCCGAGCGTTTCCAAGGCTGATTCATGGCAGCTGAGCAGCCACTCGCACAGGCTGAGGACAGAGGTGACCTGTGCTCCCTAGAGAGCTGCTTTTCCCTGGCACTGTGCATTGATAACCCCATCCAGTCTGTGACATCTCCACGTTTTCCAGGTGGGCTCGTGGCTGCAGTGATGGACCAGGCAGTGCCTGGGGGATGGATGGGCTTGGGAGGGAGTAAAATAATTTGATTTTTGAAACTGGGGAAAAATAATTTACATTCTCTGACACTTTCTCTAGTGGCTCTTCTTCTGCTTTCCATGCTTCTAGGTTTTGCAGATGTCTGGAGCTGCTGGGCAGTGGCCCAGACTGGGGTGCAGAACGCCCCAAAACGCTGCAGGTGCCTTCTGAAGGTGTCCTGAAGCCTTTTGCTGTGCGTATCCAGGAGGCCTCATGTGCCCTTAAACAGTGGGATTTATTTCCCTTGCACTGGTGTTGAGCTGTGCCTCTTTGGCAGGGCTGTTCAATCCCTCCAGGGAATCCCAAGTGGGAATGAGCAGTGCTGGTAATGCTATCCACACACAGCTCCACGGGGGTATGGAGCAGTGGTGAGGGAGAGATGAACTGCTTTGTTTTTACATGGTGCTATTTTCATAAGTCAATGCCAAAGGTAATAGATCTATCCTGTGGAAAATGAGCAAGTGGTTTACTGTATAAACTCCTCCTGGGGGATCCAGGAGCAGAGCTGGGTGTAGCTCCAGCCAGCACAGCCTGCTCAGACCTTTTAATCAGAGAACCAAAAAGAGCCCCTCTTGCTATTGGTGAAAACGTAATTGTCGATATTACAACAATGTGAAGATTTATTTTGGTTATTGAATGTTTCTGTGTGGCTTTGTGGTGCCTTGGAGTATCCAGGAGACTTCACCAAAACTCCCTCACCAAGGCAACACAGATACAAACCTGGTCCAGCTTGTTGTCCTCTCCCATATCCCAGAGCCGGAAAACTGGTTGCATTGTTTTGAATGAAGGAAATGTGTGAGTTTGCCATCATGTGCTGCTCAGACAGAAGGATGGATGAACATATGGACAGAGAGCATGCTGCTCCAAAAGCAGCTGAGTTTCTCTTGACTCTCTGGAATCTGTTTTTACTCTTCAAGTCTTTGTACTGTCACACTGGGCAGTAGTCAGAATTATATTCTCATGGGATTTTGGTGCTGGATAAAGCTGCCCACCATCTAAAGACAGAAAGGGATGGAGTGTGGGACACAGAGGAAATGCCCTCATCTCCATCTTCCTTTCCTGGCTCCAGCACTTGCTCCATCCTTACAGGCACTGGGGCAGCTGCAAGTGATTGTTACTAAGGAAACTTGCTTCAAAACCACTAACAGCAACATCAACTACATGTAGGGATGTTACTATTTTCAAAGAAATCTGGTTGCTAATTAAAGTAATGTCAGAATTTCCTGGCTGGAAGGTCTTTTTTTGAAATCCCAGAGGCTGGTCAAAGGTTGAATCGTACCTGGCATGTTCTCAGAGGTGGGGAAAGCAAGGGATGTGCCTGCCTTGAGACATGTGTGTGCATTAAGTCTGGTGTTTCACCTCTTTTCTCCACAAAGAAGGGAAAAAAACATCTTAAGTGGCTGGGAGTGTAGAGGGTTTTATTCATCTGACTGATAATAGGAGCTAAATAAAGGCTTTGGAAAAAAAAAACCCAACCATTTCTCTTGCAATATTGGTTGGGCAGAACTGTACTGGAACTAAACATGGAATGAAAAGTCTGGCTTTTCTGCTAGCTCTATATTTAGAGCTTCTGCTCCAACTTTGCATCTGAGTTTTCTCAGCAGATGCACTGGAAACAGGCAATTTGCTGTTATTTGTTCCGGCCAGGCTCTGTGATACTCTGTGAGATAAGGATGTTGGATGGAGGGGCCGGGGACTCGCCAGACTGGACAAAAATCCCCCTGAATACCAGGATGTGGGTCTTGTTCCAGGTTTGGGGTCACTGTGGTCACAGACTCCTGAATATTTTCTGTGCTCCATTAGGAATGACCCTTGCATGCTGGAGGGGAGTGGTTGTGCAGTGTTGGCTGGCTTCTTTGTGTCCCAAAATTGCGGTCACGACTGGAATCAAACTCAGCGGCAGTAACAGCACACAGCAGCACTTACAGATGGATTTGGGCATGGAGAGGGGAACTGCGTTTGGCTTTGAGAGCAAATATCTGCCCTGGGCTTCAGCTGAGGTAGGACAGCTGATCCAGGCATACCCAATGAGAACTCAGAGGTGCTTGGGCTTTCCTGAGAAAAGCAGCAATGGAAGAGAAAATGTGTGGTAGCCCTGGTCTAGGACATCTCACCCTGCCAGTGGGGCTGGCACTGGCCTTCCAGAGGAATCCCAGCAAGCACGGCCACAGTTGTCCCCAGTGCCCAGTGTGTGTGTGTGTCCCATGACTCAAAATGCACCAAAACCATCTCAGCCTTCTTCTTTCAGCCGGAGAGGGCTCAGAGGGGTCAGGAGCCTGTGGCTGCCCAACCCTGCCCCTCCCTGTCCCAGGAGCATTTGCACCAGAGCTTGCAACCAGCAGCACTGAGTTCTTTTTCTGGTTGTTTTTTTCACTTCCTGAATCACTGAGCCCGAAGCTTGGTTTTGTGTCAAGTTTCACCGTTTGGGCAAAATCTGCACCAATTTGACTGCATGGTAATCCATGCTCTCCAGAGGGAGGGGACTTGAGAGAACCAGAAGTGTGTGAGAAGTTGGACTCAAGGACATTTAATTAGGAACACTTTTTTCCAGCATAAAGCTGAACAATGAGGAGGACCATCTAGAAATTCCATGGCATTTACTGGCAGTAAACTCCTTACTGGCTTTGCAAAAAGAAAGCAGAAGAGAGGAATGCACCTCACATTTCCAAATTTGTGTTTGTGGTTGCTGTTTGTTCAGAGCAGAGACTCCCCTGTGCCTGAGGCCAGAACATGTACAGGTATTCTGGAGCCACAGGGAATTCTGTCCAGCTAAATGCAGTGCTGGATTCCAGCAGGAGCATTAATTTATTCCCTGCAGAATGAAGCTGGAGGAGGGTTTAGAGTGGAGGGAAGGTGTAACTTCACAGGCTGGTGTTCAGCCCTGTTCCCATGCCAAGAGGCAGATTTTGAGCTGTGAGAACTGGTCCTGCAGAGAAAGCAGCTGCTTGAGCTGAAGCCTCTTGGGCTTCACTATCAAATAACAGCTCTGCTGAGAGGGAAAGCAGGCAGAAAACACTGCTCCTCCAAAAAAGCTTAGTCTTGTAGCTTAGCCTTGACAACACACATGTTGCAGAGGGAAACTTAGGGCAGCACTGAAGTCTGTTTTCCCTCAGTTTTTGAAAAGAATGCCTTGTTTCCCCCTTGATTGGGCTCGAAGGTCTTTTGGCAGCAGGGAACTGAGCTGGGTGACCTCTTTGACTGGATGGTGCCAGTCCTTACCAGTGCAAACCCCAAAAGTGGTGACAAATCCCACCCTCCTGCCCATTCCCAGCTGGAGAACAGCCTCTGCCCTGCCGTGCTTGATGATCATGTGGATTTCCCAGCTCGATCTCGTTCACTCATCCCTGAGCATCTCTCTCAAGCCCCTTTAGCTTGAACCCAGGTGTGGTTTCAGGTGCCACCAGCCTGCAGTGGGAACCAGACCAATCCCCCAGTAAGTGGAGGAGAGGCTGCCCCAGAGGAGCATTTGGCAGTGTCCTGAGGAGGGGAAGGGACTGAGCTGGTGGCAGTCCTCAGGGCTGCCCACATCCCCTTGTCCATATCTGCACACCAGCACTCGCACCCCTTATCTGACTGTCCCCAACAAGATCTGTGCTTTATAGATGACCTGGTAGATTTAAGTATCTCCTTCTTATTTCTTCTGCCCTTTACTTGCCCAATCTGTGAATGATCAGGGCTATTTTGGAGGCATGTTTTTGTGAATATTCGTCCTCTGGCTCAGCAATGCGTGTGGCCAGGGCAGGCTGAGGTGCTGGCTGCTGTTCTGGCCCTCCTGCATGGCTGAGATGGGCACAGAGCCGTCCTTCTCCTCCTGCAGAAATGTCCCTCTGGATAGCCATCAGTCTTTAGGAGGGGTGTGTGCTCGTACAGCCCCAGCTCTGCATGAGGAAGGACTCCTGACCTATAAATCTCTGCCTTTCAAGCACTCAACTCCCTTTTGGGTTGTTTTTGACGTTAGGAATTTTCTCAGATAAGAGAACTTTATTTGCCTTTAAATATCACTTTGTGACAGGATGATGGAGTAGGGATTCTTGGAGTGAGCCTGTGCCAGCCAGGGAAGGGAAATTCTGCTGGGGCTTTTGTTTCTCTCTAGCACTGACATTGTAGCTCTTTAAAGACTACGTTTATTTTATACTTGGCAGGAGTGTGTGTGCACATGTCAGTGTCCAGACAAATGGGAGCAGCCCAGCGTTGGAGCTGTGCTGGAGCTAAGTGGGTCTCCTGCTTTCCTTTCTCTGTGGCACCTGGGGAAGAGGAGCTGTGCTGGGATTTTTCTGGAACAGGCTTCAAAACACAGGTCGTGTTGGTGAAGCAGGGCTGGTGTATGGAATGCCTTAAAAAAAAACGGAAGAAGGATTTTGGGATATTGTCTGCAAGGTACGGTTGGATGTTCTGTGGCTGGCAGGCCATTGTGTCACCTGTTTTACCCCAAGAACAGCCCAAAAGCCAGGTCCCCAGGGCAGCACTGTAGCTTGTTTGTAGTGCAGCCTGCTCTGGCTAAGCCTGAGGTGTCTTCCAGCACAACCTGAGTACAGCCTGTAGCCACAAAGTTTGTTTGCATTCAGTGAGAGCTGAGCTCCCTAATCTGGCAGCAGCCATGTGCTATCACCATCCCTTCAGGTACGGAGGATTTCGCTCCACAGGCTGCTTGTGAGCAGCAGGAGCTGCAAAGTGCCAGCTCTTTTATTCCACTTGGATCCCACAAAGTTCTCCCTGCTTTTCAGGATGCCTCAAGCAGCCAACTAACTCTGTGCTCCTTTCTTTCAGCTCTTCCATGTCGCATATGTTCTGATCAAGTTTGCCAATTCCCCTCGTCCTGACCTCTGGGTGCTGGAGAGATCGACTGATTTTGGCCTCACCTACGAGCCCTGGCAGTATTTTGCCTGTGAGTACAACAGGCACTGCAGTTTAGTGCCAGGTGGTAAGGGCAGGGTGAAGAAGACTCTGTGCAATTATAGGGCTGGGTTTGGAGCTGTTCTGTGTCATTACAGCCCATGTCCTCTGTTTCATCTGCCCAGCAAGGCTGTGAGAGTTGAAGGTTAAATGCTCCTCAGGATAGGAGAACTACTTTGCTCTCTGGTACTTAATGTATTTTTTAGAACACTGTCGTGAAATATCTGGAGATGCCAAATCTGGCACCAGTGTCCGCAGTTGGGTGTTGTTGAGCTAGGTTTGAATGTGAGATTTCATATCATCTCCTCCCTGCCCTCCTCTTTCTGCCTGTCTGCTCTGTACTATCCCAGACTGTATTTCAGCTCCTCCAGAAGCCAAGCAGTAGCTCGCTTCCAAGTGTCTGCTGTCACAGAAAACTCTGGATGCAGAAAACATTCCCTTGTGCTTATCAGTACCAGATAGGCACTGTATCCAGCCTGTGCAGGGCAGGGAACCGCTGTCCTGCCGCTGTGCAAGGTGGGATCAGAGACAGCTGGCTGGAGAGGAGATCCACTCTGTGCATTTGGCTTCCCCATTCTCTGATTAAAACCTTAAGAAACAGCTGGTTCTACAAAACTCTTCTCCCAGAGGGTCTGGGGGTAGCCGGATGCTGAGGAACTTGTTAACCACCAGCTCCTCCCAGAAGCAGCCGCAGTAATTGGGATAAGATGTGAGTTGAGATCTACAGCCAGAGCTTAAAACCCGGCTAGAAAGGACCTGGGAGCACTCAGAGGCCTTGCCCTGAGCTGTCCCTGAAGGCTCATATTTCTGGCTTACCTGACAGGCTGTGCTTTGGGTTTCTGGCCTCTTCTTGTGCAAGAAAGAGCTGCAGATACATTACTGCTGTGTTGCCTTAGTGTGGTAGCTGCTCTGCAGGGTGGATGTTTTTCTCTCTGCTGTGTGCTAGTAGGGAATTACTGCTGTCAAATTCCTGCTTTGCTTTTTTTCTGTCTTGTCTGAGAATTCCTCTGTCAGCTCTGAAGCCTCTCTTGGGGCCCGTTACAGTTGTGTTCCTTCATGGTCTGGAGCTGCACAGGGAGCTCTTACCCCACTAGCTTGTTCCTGTGTGTAGTGGCAGTGCTGCAACATCTGGATTCCCCTTCCCTCCCAAGGAGTCAGGCCCTGTTACCACTCCCCTGGAGAAGTGACATTCAGTGACACAGCCCAGTGGAAAATTCCCATGGAAATAAGGAGGTGGCGGCTCCAAAACCTGCCAGATTTACTAGCACAAGAAGTCCTCTGCAGAGGCTTATTTTTGTCGTGGGGAATTCTGTCGGTAGTCTAATAAAAACACTGCCGGGTCAGTACCAGGGTTAAAAGCAGCTGGCAGAAATGCAGGGTTTCTTCAGAGCTGCCAGTGAGCCTTGCCAGGGGTGACACTGTGGCACTGTCCACCCTGGCTCAGTGCTGCCCCTTGAGCTGCTCCTCCTGGGAGGTGTCAAAGTGCTTTTGGGCTTAGCTCTGCGGGAGGAGGGAGAAGTGACTGCTGGGTGAGGCTCTGTCCTTGTCTGTTTCCTTAACACACAGTTGGGGTTTAAGGCCAATGGGTTGCTCTGTTTTAGCTCAGAATGCCCAGCTTCTGGCTCTCATGGTTGTGTGGATTTTGCAATAACTGGAGGAGTTCTTCGGTTTTCCTGAGTAGCTCCTTGGGCTGAGCATCCTGTCTCCATGCAGCCGTGGCAGTGCTGTGGAAATCAATCATCTTCGGCCAGTGGTGACAGGTTCCTTGCCTGGGGCTTTAAAAATAAATTGCCTTTAAAAAAGCACCTGGTGAAGCAAACCTTAGCGGCCAGAGACCTGATGTTAAATGTTTCCACATCTTCCTGTGGATACAACTGAGCTCTTGCTGTTGCCAAAACAGTGTTTCCTGGAGCAAGGCCATGTTCTGGAGACAAGGTGTGGGTGGGTGCAAGCCAGAGGTGAAGACAGGGAGGCAGAAATCCTCTGCTCCCGCTTTGCTGTTCCTTCTGCCTGGCTCAGCCTACCCATGCAGCACTTGGAGTGAGGGACCTGCCTTCTGGAGGCACACTGAGACAGATTTTGGAGGATTATTCCTGTGAACTGGGTTAACATTTCCCCTTCAGCTTCCGGTGTGAGCTGAGCAGCTCTGGCAGGAGCGGGAGGTTCTGTTGGCTGCCTTTTCTTCCTTTTTCTCCCCATGGAAACACCCTCAGGAGCACTGCAGTGACACACACTTCAGCACTCTCTGCTTTGAGCTCCTGGCACAGGTGAAAAGGGAATGGGAAGGAGCAGCAGCCTTTGTCTAGGCTCTTCCTGGGCAAACAGTCACTGGGAGTAGCAGTGTGTAGGTTTTTGCATGAGTAGGTGTAGGTGCTCACCACCCTGCACCACCAGGCCCTGAACTGCTCCAGCAGGGGTTTGGTTGGCTCTGCCAGCACAGGGATGTCACACATCCCAGGGACAAGGGTGCTGGACTTGCAGGAACACTTGTTCAGGGAAGCCAGGCCATTCCTGTAGCTGCAAGGAGAGTCTTGTCATTCAGTGTCCCCAAAGCAGGTCACCAAGCCAGCAGAGTGGCTGCCTGGTGATGCCTGTCCCTGACTTTAGCCAGCCTTGCATTGCCACTTAGTGGCAGAAGCCCTTGTTTGCTGTCCCCAAGGGATGGTTCTTGGTGGCTTTGGCATTTCTGGGTTGTAGCATTGGTTTAAGAGCAGAGTTCATAGCAAGGTATGAGAAGACTTCCTGCAGGTCATTGCTCTGCCTCTCCCAAATGCTGCAGGTCCCCTCCCCACACCTGAGTGTCCTCCCTGCCTGGTGGGAGATGTCCCCAGCGGTGGCTGTGGCTTGTGGTTGCTCCTGTTGTGGGTTCTGTGCTGGCTTCAGGACTGACCCAGAACGTTTGGGAACCACATGAAATGATGGTGCAGCTCCTACATCAGGAGCAGAGCCCTGGCAGCACAGGGCCCTTCTGCAGTTCAATGGAAGCAGCATAGCAAGTCCACTGTCAGCAAGGCAACAGACTGAGACCAGAGTTAGACCTCAGTTTGGTTAAAATATGAGCTTAATGCCAAAATTAAGGGCTGGGTTTCTCTGCAGGTGGTAGCAATAGGTACAGAGGCTATTCTGGCATCCCACATTTACTGCAGGGAGGTGACTGGGGGGTTTTCTGCCTGTTACTGTTAGAGTGATGCCCTCCCTTAGTGGAGGACATGTATTTAGCCATGACAGAGTTAATGATACAGAGCAATCTCTGTGTAGTAAATGCTTAACAAAGATTGTACCCCATCTCTCCTGTGGTCAGCGTGGGAAAATCCACAGAGGGCTGGGAATTGTTCCCTTTCTCTTACTGCTCTCATCTCTGGTTGATGAACAGCTTCCAAGAGGGACTGCATTGAGAAGTTTGGCCAGCACACCGTGGACCGTATCACCAGGGATGACCATGCCATCTGCACCACCGAATACTCCCGGATTGTGCCTTTGGAAAATGGGGAGGTGAGCAGCTGCCTGTTTTCGCCCCCTGGAGCTTCCAGGGTGACTCAGTGACTGTTGGTGCTCCTATTGATTGGCTCCCTCTTGATTTTCAGATCCCACTTAAAATATTCAGTTAAACCCAATGAGATTCACAGGGATTCAGTCATATGGATGACTGGGTTCAGCTGAGGGAGAGATTAATTTCTTCCCACTCCGCTCACAGATTTGTTCTCATAGATTCCCAGAATGGTTTGGGTTGGAAGGGACCTTAATGACACACCTTCCACTAGAGCAGGTTGCTCAATGCCCAATCCAACCCAGACTTTTCCCTCCTCTCACTCAGATTGTTGTCTCTCTGGTGAACGGGCGCCCAGGAGCCATGAACTTCTCCTATTCTCCTCTCCTGCGGAATTTCACCAAAGCCACCAACATCAGACTGCGCTTCCTGCAGACCAACACTCTGCTGGGGCACCTGATGGGCAAAGCTCTGAGGGACCCTACGGTGACAAGGAGGGTAAGGCAGGCCTGGATACCTCTTGCTGGTGAGGTGGAACTGTTTGAGGGCTGTGCAAGCCACTGCTGGGGAGAGCACATTCCTGGGTGTTGCCTGTGGGGGTTTTCTCTGTTTTGCCCTCCCTAAGTTGGCTGTGTCTGCAGCAGATGCTGCTGTGGCTGGAGCTGGAGGCTGCCTGGGAAGACACCAACAATGTGAAACTGGGAAATACCTCTTGGTGTCTCATGTGGCTGTGCTGGAAGCCCCCTACTTGTAGCTAAAGGGCTCTGTTAGAGGTGGGGGATCCTACCGTAGGCAGATACTTCAGCCTGCAATGTCACTGTAAGGGAAACATCTCAACACACCATTTTACTGGATAAAGTCCTGCAGAATCCTGAGTGGAACGGTTATGAATCTGATTTGTAAAGATAGTAGTGGCTGACTTTTCTTGTGCTCTCCAGTATTACTACAGCATCAAGGATATCAGCATCGGAGGGCGCTGTGTCTGCCACGGCCACGCAGACGTCTGCGATGCCAGAGACCCCAACGACCCTTACAGGTACCTTGTTCAAAATCCCAGTTCTGTGGGAGAGCATTTGAATTACTGTTCTAAGAATGAAACGTAGCAGTGTTAGTTGTGTCCTGTCCTGAGCTAGTAATGGTGCCATCACTGCTGTTTGTGGCTCTGCCCCGAGAAAGGAGCAGAAACTGCTCTAGACAAAGTAGCAAAATTACGCGGTTTGTCAGGCTGTTTTCAGCCAAATCAGCTCCCTGGTTGAGCTTCCCTGTCCACAGCTTTGCCATCCCATTGGAGCAGAGTGTGAGAAAGAGAATGTAGGATACTGGTGTGGAACAGGGAGGTTTCCCATCAAAGTCCAGGGATCGTTTCTGAACTTGTACAGAGAAGTCTCTTGCTTCCCACATGGCTTCTTAAGCATTGGGACAATGCTTTCGTAAGTAGTCTCCCATGAAACCAGAGACTGCTGCCCATTACTACTCACAAGAACTACAGATTGGTTATGTACATATCTGAAGAAGTCTTTGCAAAAGAACAAGAGCGTGCAAAGAAGTTACATTTGGCTTATGGGACTTCCCCTCTGCCTTGGCAACTTGGAATGCCAAAGAGCTTCTTCAGACCATGGAAGTGTTGCTTTTAGCCATCTGTTTGCAGCTTGAATGTTGCCTTTATGAAAGGGATGGGTAGATTCAGCTGGATGAGGGGAGCTTGTATTTCTTTCTCATCAGGATCATGTAGAGCTTTTGGATCGTCTGAAATAAAATTCCAGTGAGTCTCAGCCAAGGTTAAAGCTGTTAAGTATTAAAACAAAGATGTATTGGTGAGCAAGCCTGCCTTAATGTGCCAAACTCTCTGACAAAAGGAAGTTCATAAATATTTGAACATGCAGTTCCTTGTTTTTTAGACATTGGTGTTGCTGGATGCACTGTACACCTGTGTGCTGGGGCAAAAGGCTTCATGGGGGCAAGGGTTTCTTTAACATGGAAGTTTCTTGGTCCTGAGTGTTTTGATGGCTTGGGGTTCTCCAAGAAGGGAGAGAAAATAGAGCAAGGAGATCTATGTTAGAAATCCTTGTTGAATGCCACTTCTGCGTGCCAGTGTCTCTGTCTCCTGAAATTCCTCTCCTCCACTCTCATTTGGATGCATTTGGCATCTTTACTCTTGGCCCCAGCCTGTTCTGTGATGTTGCAGCACATGTTGGTGAGCAGCTGTTGCGTGTCACCCTGAGCAGATCACACTGGCCTGAGGGAGAAAACATTTCCTACTTGGGTGCCTTGTACAATCAGCACATAACAGCTGTAAGTCCTTTGGGATGCAGCAGGAAAAGGTGCTGGATAAATAGATCTTCTCATAGCATTGCTGTACCCCTTAGCAAGCCCAGGAGCACAGGCAAGTCAGCAGAAATCTGATCCTTTCAGCTGAGAAAACGAGTAATGGGTGAAATGCTGCTGTTCCCCAGGCTCTGGGAGCAGCTGTGTTCAGCCTTCCCATTACAGTGGGCACTGCTGGGCAGGATCCCAGCCCTGCTGCCCTGACACAGCACAGAGCCAGCTTGGGGATGTCTGTAATGCCACATCAGCTGGGGCTCAGACACACTGGCCTCTTGAGACACAGGCCCAGCTACCTCAAACTTGTCATGTCTTCAGCAATCTGTGTGGTGTGCCCTCTGCACATGTCCTGCCTCTTCAGGTGCTGACGTGTGACAGCAACAGGGCAAGGAAATGCAAACAGAGAGATGTGGATTGGCCTGGCCCTATTGAAAATCCCACAATCTCAGCCTGTTGGGGTAATCTCTGCTGCTCATTTTAACTTCTCTCTTCTGCACATCCCCATGTTTCTTGTGCCTGTTGCTCAGAAAGGCAGGATGAGCACTTGGATAGAGGTGAGGTGAGCTAGAAATCTTGGCAAAGACTTCAGGACGTGATGAAGCATGTCTATGAGCTGACTTTCTGGCCATAAATGATTATATTTGTGCAACTTTGGAAGGGTTTTGTGAAATGCCAAGCTACAGAGGCTGCACATCCATGTTGATCTGGCAGCACACCTGGGCCCTGTGTATGTGCAGGGACCTGTGGGCAGGTACAGCCTCCTCAAGGCTCTCTGCACTTCTCACAGCTTTCTCTCTTTGCCCCAAGTTGGAACAGGCTGAATGAAGCAGAGGGAAGGAATGTTCTCCTGGTTAAAAGTGAACACTAGCAGGGTGAGGCACAACCCCTTCTTTCTCCTGACAAACCCTGGGAGCAGTGAGATAAAGATCAGAAGGAACCTGGCTTGTAGAGCTCAGACAGGAATCATGTTAACAGGCTGAGTGAGCTCAGGAGAACCCTGCGAGGGTTCTGCATCTGTCTGAGAAGAGCAACTGCTCCTGTGGCTTCACTGCCCTGTCACAGATGCCACAAGCAAGAGGGAAGACAACCAGAGTCCAGCTGCTGCCTCTGTGCCTGATGCTGAAGATAACCAGCAAGCCCAGCAGCAGCCTGGCTGGTCAGAAGCACATCCATAGATGAATGATGCTTTCTTTCCCACTGCTGGATGCTGAACTCCAGCTTCCCCTTTGCCATTTGGAAAGGAAGGCACTGTGTGTGCTGGTAGATTTGTGCCATCTGTCAGTCTCTTTTTGCAGGTGGTTTTGTCTCTGTACAGTCAGAAACAGAGGAAGGGGCTTTTTTTTTTCCTTGATTGTGCTCCTCAGATGTCCCAGCCAAATCCAGATGCTGCAGTGTTTGTGTGCTGCTCTCAGTTTTGCCACAGCTGCTCTCTGGAAACTGTTTAGTCTCTGCTGTTGAGCATCAGTTCCAGCGGGAAGATTGCGGTTTCATTTCTTACGGCAGGATGACCAGCAAATATGTGCTATGTGAACACAGCCGCTCCCTCTTCTTCCTTGTGTATACTCAATCAATGAAACATGTAAATATTGTGGTTTATGCACATTTGCCCATAATTCATTAGCAGCACGGACTCGGCAGAAGGTGCAGTAAAGCAGTGATAGATGAGCTCTCTGAGAGGTCATTGCTAACTCTGAACAGCAGAGACTAAATAAATACCTCCTTCTCCATCTGAAATGAGCATCCTTACTCATGCAGTGCCATCTTTTTCCGTTCTGGGAACTGAACCAGTACTTTTCAAACATCTTGAACATGAAGGAGCCTGGGGTGTGTGGCTGGAGCCACGTCCTCTAGTCAGGGAGATTAACACAGCTCAGCAGGTTTATAAGTTCCCTGACTCAGTGACCATCTTTCTCCACACGCATGTACATTGATCTTAGTCTTGATCTGCAGCTGCTGCCATGGAAAGAAACGATAAAATTTGGTTTCCTTGAAAGTGCTGAGTGGTAGTCAGCCAGGTGAGAGGTCTGTGGGTGGTTGCATTCCAGGGACGCAGCCAAGGTTTGCCTCTCGTTGAGACTCCTCTTTGGGTCTGCAAAACACTTGGAGAACAAAGTTCCTAGTGAATATTTCAGGACTGTTTCCTGCCACTTAAGCTCTAGCCAGGGGTTCAGTTTCATGCCTGGACTCTGCCAGCTACAGCCCAGCCTATGAATGTGGGCAGGGATGGGGCATGACAAGTGCTGAGAGAGCTGACTGTGGCCACGTGTCCCATGGCATCTGCAACGGGAAGGCTGGGAGCAGCAGTGGGACCTCCTGCATCTCAACCCCCCTGCCTGAAACAAACATGCTGAGTGTGGATCCTGCTTGCGTTCCCCCAAACTTTCAGATCATCCCATATTTTGTTAAAATGAGGTCACTAGTCCAGTGCTGCTGCCTCTATCTGGCAATTCACTGTGCATAGACTTGCAGGTCCCACATCTTAAAATTACGTGTAGGTGGAAATTGGCACTCAGCTCACTGCAGAGTGTTTGCACTCCTGCGCTTCACCCTGAATGACAGCCCCTTTTGTTTCTAACATTTTAAAATATTACATTTATTTTTAAACGCACTGCTTTTGAATGGAAAAGTGTTGAAGGAGATGGGAGTGGCAGACTGGCCCTGAGGGGAAATGAGTAATTGCACAGATAAAAGCTGGAACATGCTGTATTATCCATAAGTCTAATACAACAGAAAGCATTTGTGTTGGATGGGAATCGCCTTGTGCTCAGTGGAGGTTTTGGGGATGATGTCACCGACGTTAATGAATCACCGTTGCGGTCGGGCAGGGACGAGATCCATCGGGAGCCTGTCGAGATTCCTTGCCTGGCGCCTCCGGAGCCGCCTGTTTACCCAGCACAGCCCTGCCTGGAAAGCAGGAGGTGCACTGCACAGGGAGCGTGGGGCCAGCATCTATTCAAATGCTTAATTCGAATTTCATGCCCTCCTCCCTGCAGCACAGGTGTGTACCTGGAGGAGCAGATAGCACTTATGTAGCCCCATCCCTCTCCAGCTCTGGGCTATCATTTTGTCCTTTCTTGCTGTCCCTGCACTACACTACACTCGCTCAGGTAATCTGCCTCAGCTCAGGTTTCTACCACTGCCACCTCCAACCATTTCACATTTTATTCTCTGCAGAGCTGTCTAGGTAGTGGCACACTGATTTTTCTCTTACCCTTGTCTCCCTATGAAGAAAAAAAATGAATGATGGTGGAGGAGAAGAAAAGGAGAGAATGCAGCTAGAATAGCAAAATTTGGTGTTCGGCTCAGAAAAAAATAAATCACTTAAAAAGTTGGGAAAAAAAGCCTTAGAAGCCTCTTTTCCAGAATATTTGGATTAGCAAATACCACTCGTTCACGTTACCAGATCAGTGACAGTGATGCACAGCAGGGTCACACAGCAGCTTCCCATCCCACTCGTCCCTGTCATGGCCCCAACCCTGTCTGTGCTGTTCTGTCCCCGCAGGCTGCAGTGTGACTGCCAGCACAACACCTGCGGTGGCTCCTGCGATCGCTGCTGCCCTGGCTACAACCAGTTCCCCTGGAAGCCTGCCACTGCCGACAGCGCCAACGAGTGCCAGCGTAAGTGGGAGCTGGGCTTCTCCTTCCTTGCCAGGCACAGCTCAGTGCTGCGGTGCAGAGGAGCCCTTCCCTGGCCTGCTGGGGCTGGTGCTGGGTGGGACTGGGGGAGCTGGAGGGCAGTGACACAGCAGAGAGGTCTCTGCGCAGCGGGTGATGATGTTCAGGTGAGGCTCACACAGGGAGGTCTCCGAGGTCCGTGTGGGACTTTGGCTCTGCTCGCATTCCGGTTCCTCCCGTGTGTGTCCAAGGGTTCGTGCAGGCGAGTCTCGTTGCTCAATTCCGTCTGCTAGATGAATTAGGTTTGGATGTGTTTACATACAGGACATCTTTATTTGTCTGGAGAAACCTTTGGTCAGTGCCGACAGTGGAATTTCTGCTGCCCTGGGAGTGCAGATCACAGAGCTGCACTGTGTCTTAGGAACCCAGGGTGCCAAAGGATCTTAGTCCTGTGAGTTTGTAAAGCCCCCTCACTGGGAGCTGGATTTTACAGCTCACCTCTCTCCAGGGTGGGATAAAAGGCCAGAATGTTGCTCTCTAAACCAGACTACTCGAGGCCTCACAGTGTGGTAATTTTTCTTTCTCGTCCATACACGCCCACACATATTTCACTTGTGATTTTGTGCCCACTGCGCTTTCCTGGTTGCAGACCAGACTTTGTGAAGGAGTTGCTGCTTCTGTCGTTTTGAACTGAAAGACCTCAGAGAGCTTGGGGGAGATCATGTAATCCCTCATATGCATTCAGGCATCTTTCCTCATGGAAAAGCAACCCATCCAACATCAAACCTAGGAGGGAGTTGACATCTTGAGATCCAGCTGCTGGCTGAAGGATCTCTGAGGATGGGTGGTTTAGCTCCCATCTCTTTGCATTCCAGCCTGCAATTGCAATGGCCATGCCTACGACTGCTACTACGACCCGGAGGTGGATCGGCACAAAGCCAGCAGGAGTCGTGAGGACAAGTTTGAAGGGGGAGGTGTTTGTATTGACTGCCAGGTAGGCCTGAAGAGCTCCTCTGGAAAAGGCTGATGCAAGTGTTTGTGTTTGTTTCCGCTGTTAAGCTGGAGTTGGGCCTTGCTGGGACCTTCAGCAAGTCCCTTTCTTATCTAAATTAGGTCTCTCCCTGGAAATTCAGTCTCTTTGCTGTGGATTAAAGGAGTGTGCACTAGTAATGAGAACAGCACTTGGGTTTCTAGCTGTCCCCTGGTAGTACCACTACCTCCTAAAGCTTTAGTTTGCTGAGGCACTGGAATTAGGAGGGACAGGTTGCTGCCCAGCACACTGGGAAATCCCTACCTAGTTCACCATGTCTGGCATCTCCCTGGATGTCTCTCTCTGCACCAGAATGCCAGTATTCAGTCTCTGTGAAAGTGGGAAAGTAGCTCTTCCCAAGGTGACAGTGACTGTGACCTGGTTAATTCGTGCACTGGCATGAAGCTTGTGGCTGTGCTTCCTTGCTGGGAGGAAACAGTTGCTCTCATCCTCCAAGCAGAAAGTGGTCAGGACATTTTGCCATTTGAAGGAAGTGAAATGGACTCGAGGTCAGATACGAACCTGAAACTCACACTGTGTTTATGGGAGGATACAGTTTGCAGGAAATGCTTTGTTTCCGAGTCAGTGCATGTGGAATTTTGAGCAGATTAGGTTTTCGGTGTGCTGACTCTCCTGAGCTGCTTCCTCTGTAACCTGGAGCTGTTAGTAAATCTGGCAGATGCATGTGAATCCTGCAGGCAGAGAAACTGATGCCTCTCTAACCCATTGTCTTTCAGCATCACACCACAGGCATTAACTGTGAGAGGTGCATCCCGGGATACTATCGATCCCCCGACCACCCCATCGACTCTCCATACATTTGCTACCGTGAGTGTGAACTCCTGTGCAGTGACATCCTCCTGGACTTGGTGCCACTGTGGAGGGTGCTCTGGAGGGCTGGGCTGAGAGGTTTTCGTGCTGTAGGGAGTCTGTGGCCTCAGTCAGTGACACAGTTGCCAACCTGTCCCTCTCTGCAGGCTGTAACTGTGAGTCTGACTTCACCGATGGCACCTGCGAGGACCTCACCGGGCGCTGCTACTGCAAACCCAACTACACCGGGGAGCACTGCGACGCCTGTGCCGAGGGCTACCTCAACTTCCCCCACTGCTACTGTAAGTGGGAGCTTCGGATCTGGGAGCCCACAGGCCCAGCACGTGTGGGAAGGGCCAGCAGCTCTGGTTGTGACTCTTGGGTTGTCTCTTCCCCATGCCGTGTGGCACTCCTGTCCCAGGAGCAGTTCTTTCTGATGGGCACGAGTCCACGTTTGGCTTGGATGGAAGCTGGACCAGAGCTGAACTGGTCTGAACAGAGTCAACAGGAGCTTCCCATTTGGCTGGAGTTTCATTTTTAACTTTCTGTGAAAGGCTGAAAAGGGCTGTAATGGATCATTGTTTAGTGGGACATCTGTGCTTTGTTCCATGTTCCACATTTTCATTCAGCCTGTTCAGGGACTGTCAGGCCCTTGATATTCTGTCAGGATTTCTCTGAGTGTGTGTGATGACCTGTGCAATGTGTCTTTCTCTGCACAGCCATTCCAGCTTTCTCTCACAACGATACTGGAGAACAAGTGCTTCCTGCAGGACAGATAATAAGTAAGCAGTGCAATTTTCTTTCCCTTTGGTAGTGCTGTCATTTCTGTTACACCTCCCATCCAATGCAGAATCAGGTCTTCAGCTTATTGGACATGTACGTTGTATGAGGCAGCCCTGAGTGGTTTTAAGAGAGTACAACCAGCAGCAGAGGGTGGGGGAAAGTAAATTTTATGATCCCCTTTTTATAGACATGGAAACTCTAGCCTAGAGTGACTGTGATTTTTTTCTGGGGTCCAGACCATGTGGGGATGTCCCTTCTGCCCTCCCTGTGAGGAGCCTCCCCCAAAGGTCATAGAGGGGCTGTGGCTGAGCTGGGAGCTGTGCTGTGGGTGCCTCTGAAGGGTCATGCACAGGCAGCCACTCGCTCTGTGTTACTTCCTCTGTTGTTTAGAAAGCTCATCCATTCTCTCATCCCTGCTCCCCTCCACCTCCCTCCTCTCTCCTGCTCACTCCTCTCAGTTCATCTACTCCCTTGTCCATTTTTCAGTCTCTTTTCCCACCAAATCCTCCCCTGTCTCATGCTCCCTAGCATGCTCCAGATAACCTTTCCTTCCGTCTGATATTTTACAGTCATATCTTCCAGACAGGTTTTTTCTTTCCTGAGCTGGAATTTCTCCCTTCCCTTCTCATTTCCCCACCTCCCCCTCCCTCTGGTGTTTGGATGATGTTTGTCCTTCCCTATCCCAGCACAGCACCCCACACCACTGCTGTTGGTGACAGCAGGGCTGGCTCAGAGCCTCTGCACTGCCTGCCTGGAACGCCCTGCCCTGGCGGTGGGAAGGTCTTGGGTGCAGCTGAGCATGGAGTGACCAGAGAGAAAGCCCAGAGTTTCACCCTGGTTAGCCAAAGGCTCTGATTATTCCCACACTGCGCTGAATCAGCCCTGTTTGGGCTTGTGGAAGCAGCATTTGCCTGCCCTGTGCGTTGTCCTGCTCCCCATCCTGCACCTTCACACCCGCATGGTGCTGGGGCCTCCCAGCTGCCCTGCAAGCCAGGCGTGGTTTGGTTCAAACATTTGCATCTGATAGGAGGGTTGTGGAGGCAGATGCTTGAGCGTTTGAGTTGCCTCTCCTGGCAGCTCCTGCCCTGTCCTTGTGGGGCCTCAGAGCTTGACTGACAGCCGTGTGTGGTGTCGCCTGTTGTGTGTCCCCATCCAGACTGCGATTGCTACGCGGGTGGGACAGAAGGCAACGCCTGTCGGAAGGACCCCCGGGTGGGGATGTGCGTGTGCAAACCCAACTTCCAGGGGACACACTGTGACCAGTGTGCCCCGGGCCACTACGGACCCAGCTGCCAGCGTGAGTACCCGGCAGGCAGCGTCCCCAAGCTCACCCTCCTGGGCTTCTCCTTGTTCTCCATCCATGCTGGGGAGGGGGAATGCCACAGCTCCACTTCCAAGTGACAAATTTCCATGACTTCTGCACTTTTGATGTCAGTTTCCACCCAGCCCTGACCCTCCAGTATCCTCCCAGGCTGTGTGGGGGCTCTTGAGGAATTCCCTATGGACATGAGCTATGGGCCAGGCATGCTTGCTGTCAGTTCTGTTCCCCATGCTTTCTCCAGCAACTGCTCTTCCGCCCCACGGGAACAAGCACTCTGCTCCTTCTCCTGGGAAGGATAAAGACAAAAAACCTGCTTATTTACTGGTGCCTTTGTTGCTTTGCAGCTTGCCAGTGCTCTGGCCCTGGTCAGTACGATGGCACCTGTGACAGCGAGACAGGACAGTGTCTGTGCCGGACGGGATTTGAAGGGCACTCGTGTGACCAGTGTGCTCCAGGCTACTTCAACTACCCTCTGTGCCAGTGTGAGTATCTGTCCTCCACGGGCCTGGGTGGGGACACACAGCCAGAGTCCTCTGGCAGGGGGCTGAGAGGCTGGACAGTGATTTTGTGAGAGTTTTGGAGAACATGTGCCACGGGCAGATGGATGGTTTGAGCACTTAGAGCAGCACCCATTGCCTATGTGAGAACCCCAGGACAAAGCCATTTTGCCTTGAGCTGTGGCCCATGCTGGCAGCTCAGGGCAGGTGGTTTCTGTGTGTTGCAGTGTGCGGCTGCAGCGCGGTCGGGACACTGCCGGGAGGCTGCGACTCCGCCGGGAATTGTTTCTGCAGAGCCGAGTTCACTGGGCCACGGTGTGAGCACTGCAGCCCTGGGCACCACTCCTACCCCCACTGCTACGGTGAGCACCTGAACCTCCAGCTCCTGCCGCTCTGAAAAACATACCTGTTTTTGCAAGGCTTGGGGGTTTCTCAAGATGAACACGATGTGGTTTGCACTGTGAATTTGGCAGGCCTGTTTTGGAGGTCATGGATCGTAGCAAAGCCTGGAAGAAAAAGCAGTTTTTATCAGTCACACTTCCTCATCACAACCCTACTGTGACCTGGCACCTCAGCTTATGCCTTTTTTGTGTCATTTTTGTGCATTAATGTACTAAACTGCTGGGGAACGTTGAATGGGCTGTAAAAACCCCTCGGTGGCATTTTCCTGGTATGGTTATGAAAATACTGCATGATTTACCAAGGGATTAAGAAATAAATTTATTTCTGATGGAAATGGCTAATTCATGGGGAGGCTGAATGATGCTTCAGACCAGCAGTGCTTGGCCACGGATTACAGGGGTCATCAGAGTTCTGCTCTTACAGAGTTCTGTTCTTACAGCGTGTTCCTGCGATTCCCGGGGTGCAGTGGACAACAACTGCAGCCCAGCGGGGCAGTGCCGGTGCCACGGGAATTTTGCAGGACACACCTGCAACCAGTGTGCCCTGGGCTTCTATGGATACCCCAGCTGCACACGTGAGTAACACCTTCTGCTCTCTACAACCACCCGAGGGGAGGGTGTAGCCAGACTGGGGTCGGTCTCTTCTCCCAAGTAACAAGTGGCAGGACACGAGGAGACGGCCCCAAGTTGCACCCTGGGAGGTTTAGGTTCAGTATTAAAAAAATTTCTTCAGTTGTCAAAAACTGTCAAAAACAGTTGTCAAATATTGGGTCAGGCTGTCCAGGGCAGTGGGGGAGTCACCATGATTGGGAGGACTAAAAAGCCATGTGGATGTGGCACCTGGGGACATGGTTTAGTGGTAGGCTTGGAAGTGCTGGGAGAACAATTGGATGATGATACTAGAGGTCTTTTCCAACCTTAATGATTCTCTGATCCTGTCCATTTCCATGGGCACTGCATCAGTCCTGGACTATTGCTGCTGGTGCCAGGACTGAGCAGTGGCTGTGGCAGGTGCCTCCACCCCCAAATCCTCTGGCCAGCCCTCCCCAGCTCCAGGCAGAGTGTCCCCATCTCCCTCCTTGTCAGCAGTCCCGACTGGAAGCCAGATGTACTCTTATGTCTCCCAGCAAGAATTTACTGCTCATTAAAAAGTAATCCGTGATACAATTTCCCTGAAGCAACAATAGAACATCATCACCCTCCTGCACTGTACTAAATGTGGACTCCTGAGCCGTGCCAGCTGGCAGAACACTCTTCCCAAATGCTGATGCCGGCAATATGCCTTTGAAGAGGCTGGAGGCAGAGATGAAATGGTCTCACAGGAGTTCAGTAGTCACTTTTTTCTTGTCTCATAAAGCCATGTCGACATTGCAGAGCTGTAGAAGACCCACAGCAAAGAAAGAAAAGATCCACCTGATTTTTGTGGTTTTTTTAATCTCTTGTCTTATGAGCAATCTTTTGCTGTTAGCCAGCATGGGGGTGTAAGCCTAGAATGTCTCCTTTGGCAGGGATTTGAGGTGTGCTGGCTGGGCAAGGAAGGCGTGGGCAGCTCCCTGGCAGCTTTCTGACCTTTCCTGTGATAGGGCAGTGGGATCTCTGTGCATTCACGGGCAGCAGGTCGTGCAGGAGCTGTGGAACCATTGCCCTGCCCTCACCCCACTGCCCACACCCAACATCCACAGGGCAGACTCTCATGGCCAAACTCTGCTTTTTGGGTGTTTGGGATTTTGTAGGGTGTGAAATGGCACTGGCGACTGACTTGGGGGATGAGATCACATCCCTTCTCCTCAACCAAAACTCTTCCCTGCTTCTGAAATACACATGAATATATGCAAATGGGTGTGATAAACTTTGAGGCTTCTATTGTTTTTCTTAAAAAATGGGGTGGTTTTAACCAAAAGCAGAGAATGAGAGTTTTATTTATAACCCACATTCGTGGCTGCTTTTGGTGAAGGTCGGGCAGACAAAAGAGGCTGCTGCTGGGAAGCCCTGAATGCAGCTGCATCCCCTCTCTTGCAGCTTGCCAGTGCTCCCGGGAGGGGTCCCTGCACGGCACCTGTGACCAGGACACGGGGCAGTGCAGCTGCCGGCCCAAGGTGACAGGACTGCGCTGTGACAGCTGCGTGCCCGGCGCCTACGGCTTCCCCCACTGCGAAGGTAGCCCCTTTTCCCTGATCCCTTGGGACACTCCAGTGTCTTGGGGGCTGGTAAATGGGTTTATCATCCCAAAAAAGCTTTGCAAGGGGAGAAATAACCCCTGTTAGGGACAGCCAAGGGATGAGCTGGCTCTATAAATCTGTTCTTTTACCCCTCTTTTTCAGTGGGCTCCTGTAACCCAGCAGGGTTGGAGACTGCAGATCCCTCACTGGTCCCGGTGAGTATCAAGTGATAGCCCTTCAGGTTGTTTTTGTATGATTCCACTTTATTTCTTTTTGAAACAAGTCCTTCCTTAAGCTCAGCCTGAAAGCAGCCTCACGTTCAACCTCTGTGCTGCAAATTCTCACCTGCTCTTTTCTCCCCCTGCTTTCCCCAGGGCTCCTGTGCATGTCGGGCATACGTTGAAGGCCCAGCTTGTGACAGATGCAAGCCTGGATACTGGAACCTGACCCCAGAGAACCCCTATGGCTGCCTGAGTAAGGAAATGGCATTTGCACAGCCCACAAAAGTCCCCTCCATGGTGCAAGAGCCAAACTCAAGCCAGTGGGCACCATAACTGCAGGATTAGAAGTGATGGCCTGCCTTCCATCTTCACCCAGAAATGATATGTCAAAGCTGGAGTGCTCCAGTTAATCCTCATATGGAGAGGGGAAAGGCTGGAGTCTGGAGCTTTTTGCTTGGGATAAAACATAGGGCTGATGCAGTGACTTGTGCCATTCTTAGCCCTCCCTGCAGACACTTAATTTTTCATGACCAAATATAAAGAAAAGGCAAATGTCTTTGGTAGTTTTGTCCTCAACAGTAGCTGTCTAGAATGAAATGTGAGCCCTCGTGCGGGGCTACCTTCTACTTGACCAGTTCCTGGCTCCTGTTACCCAACCAGGATGCTCTGGTGTGGTGGGTGCTGACCCCATCAGGCATCTTCTCAGGGGCTGACTGACCTTCTGGCTTTCTTGTTCATCTGCCTCTCCTCAGGCTGCAAGTGTGACACCAAGGGTACCATCAGCGGAATCGCGGAGTGCCGGCAGGTGGGTTTGCTCCTCTGCTGCCAGGCTCCTCTGAGTGTGCTGTGTTGGGAGTGTTCAGCTCTGTCTCTCACAGCAGCTGCTGGAGAGGCCCTGACATTGAGCTCTCAGCACTTTCACCACAATCTGGGCTTGCATAAGAATGTGGGATTAAGACCTGTCATAAATTAGGCACCTAAATATTTCTGGGTCTGTCCCAGGATGCCTGGATTTTTGTTTGCCTGCATTGTTGGGTAATTTAAGTTATCTGGCCCTTATCTGGCCCACCCACGCGCAGGAAGCCATGTGGAGCATGAAACTCAAAATGTTTCTGCAGTGTCTCAGACCAGAACCCAAATAACTGAGGAACAGCTTAGCCATGACAAGCAACAGGAGGGAGTGACTTTCCATGCCTCCTTCTCTCCCAGGGTGATGGGCAGTGCTTCTGCAAAGCCAACGTGTGTGGGCAGTTCTGCTCAGCCTGCAGGGATGGCTACTTCAACTTGGAGAATGCAAATTACTTTGGCTGCCAAGGTGAGCCCCCTTCGTGGTGTGTCCGGTGAGTGAGGGGTCCACAAGAGCTGACCCCACTGCACAGACTGACCAGTTGGTGACCTTGGAGAGAAGGGGCAAGAGCTGTCCCACCTCCTGTTTTGAGTCATCATTTTTTGGGGTGATGGGGTTAAGCGCTTTAGGGGTTATAGTGGTAGTGCTAGGTGGTTGCTGGTTGGGATTTGATGATCTTAAATGTCTCTCCCAACCTTGATTCTATGATTGTATACCATAGCCCAGAGTATGGGCTGGGAATTACTGTGGATCTGGAGACCTGAAGTCATGCTTTTCCACCACTGGCACAAGTCTGTCAGGCTGGGGAGCAAACAGCCAGGGAAGGTTACCCCTTTGGGTACCAGAAACTGGTGTGTTAGACCACTGGTCACATCCTTGCAGCTGTGCCCCTTCCTCCTGCTGGGAGAGGATGGGCATGGATACGTGGGGTTGGCCACTCTCCACCATGTCCGTGGCAAGAGGTGAAGGAGATCTGGCTGCTCTGAGCCATCCCACGCAGTGCTGGCAGGGGCAGGAGGAGGGAGCGAGGGTGGTAGGTGGCAGGGCTGTGGCGCCTGGCCGTGAGGGTTTGCAGGCCTTGTTCCCTCAGCCGCCTGGAAATAGCTCAGCGCTGAGGTGGAAGAAGAGACCATCCAGCTGGGGCCGGGGCCAAATATGAAAACGGATACAATGGAATAAAAATAGTGGCCCCAGGCTCCCCGCCCGCTGGGATGCGCCTTTGATTAGCGACCAGGAGCTCGTTAGCGCGGCGGGAATGTAAACAGGCGCTTCCTCCCGCAGGCTGCCGATGCGACGTCGGCGGGGCGCTGGGGCCGTCCTGCGAGGAGCGGAGCGGAGCCTGTCGCTGCCGGCCGAGCACTCGGGGTCCCACCTGCACCCAGTAAGCTGCACCTCGGCGTGCTCTGCCTCCCACGGTATCCTCTGCCACCATGGGCGTGGGGACCTCATCGTCTGGGCTGCTGTCACGTCAGCCACGTGCCCGGCCGAGGTGTCCTCTTGCCGCTGCCTCCGGCTAGCCCAGCAGGTGACGGTGCTCTCTCTTCTCCCCAGACCAGCACGGGACCACTATTTCCCTGACCTTCACCACTTGAAATTCGAGCTGGAGGAAGGCACCACGCCGGCCGGCCGGGCCGTGCGCTTTGGCTACAACCCCCTGGAGTTCGAGGGCTTCAGCTGGCGAGGATACGCGCAGATGTCCTCCATCCAGGTACGCCTGGGGGCTGCAGCCCAGCCCAGCTCCCCCTGGGGAGGATGTGGCCGGTGGAGGACTGATGTGCTTTTGGCACACGTCGTTCACCCTGAGTGCTCCCAAAACCCCCAAAGTCACAGGATGGCCAACGTAAACAGCACAGTGTATATATAGCCTGTTTGTCCAGATATTTCCTGTAGTTCTGGGGGTGGCATAGACTGATGAGGGGAAGGATCCTAAGTTGGGAATCCCGTGACATCCTAATCCGTTTAGACAAAGGTGGTAGCCTGGTGATTCCTTACAGGGATGTCTATAAACACTGTCTCTCAGTTTCCTTGGTCCTCTTTCAACTGACTCTGTGCTTTCCTATAACTCTGCATAACCTTTCCTCCCTTTTCCAAAAATAAGTTTTCTTCTCAGCTGTCATGTTCAGCTTGGACCTCTTGTTACCCTTCAGCCTTTGCCCTTGCTGTTAGCTGGTTTGCTGTAACAATGGTTTACGCTAACCTGGAGTTGTGTAAGTCCTAGAAGTGAAGCTGTTTCATCTGTTGACTCTTTTTCTCTCCTTGGTTGTTTCTTCTGCATGGCCCCTGCCGAAGTGTGTGTGTGTGTGTTTGGGGATGTTTTGCAGGGTAGTGGTTCTCTGACAGTCTTGTCCCATGTGAGATGCTCCTTACTCTGGTGCATGTACTTTCAGTTCTCTTCACATTTTTGTGCTTAGGCAAAGTAACAGAGGGATAAAAGAGGGGCTGTTTCCCACTGAATTTTAGGTAGGAGCTAAGCAGTGAACTCCTGTAGGCTCCCTGGAGAAAATCGCAGCCTTAAAGTTTAAGGATGGAGCTCATGCTCAAGCTCATAGCTCCAAGTGTTGCATCCAGTGTTGGTGTTTGAGCTAGAAATAGACCTTGATAGAAGGGCTAGCACATGGCTTTCTGCTGGCAGGTTTCACCTGTAGTTTGTTATCATCAAAACCCTTCCAGTTTGCCATCCAACCGGAAGATGGTGTATAACTGGAGCTTTGAAAAATGCACAGCTCTCATTAGAAGTGTCCCTGGGCAGAGCCCTGTACTCAGGAGGTTATTTAAGCCGAGGTCTCTTTGAGTAAACATGTCCTTAGCCGGGGTCTTGCCAGGCAGTGTCCAGGCAGGTGGAGGGCAGATGTGCTATCAGCTGTGTGGTCTATTCACCCTGCTGATCCTTAGCACTGCACCTTCCTGAGGGCGAGGCACCAGCTCAATTCCCAACCTCTTCTGTAAGCAGTTGGGCAGAGCCCCATGAACACAAGGGCAGGAGTTCAGGAGCTGGTGGCTGGTTATGGCACACTAAACACAAAAGCAACATGCTGATAACAAAAGCCACAACTTCCTATAACCTTTCGCATGTCATGGTATGTGCCCCAGGACAGCCGAGACACCCTGCTGTGCCCACGGCATCTTCCAGATGGGATCACAGCCCTCCCCACCCCTTTCCACAGGCAGGTTGCTCCCTCAGTGGCTGGCCCCAGGGGACAGGGCCACGAGGTGCCATGAGCAGTAGGGTCCGTGTGCTTGTCTCCCCCTCCTCGCACTGTGGCATGTTGCTTTGGGAGCAGTGAGCCGAGCGGCTGCGCTTGGGCTGGCAGTGAGGGTGGTGGAGGTAACTGAAGGTGTGCTCTGCTTCTCTCCCCTTTCTCTCTCCCACCAGCCCAAGGTAGTGGTGACTCTCAATGTGACCTCCCCCGACCTCTTCCGCCTCGTCTTCCGCTACGTCAGCCGGGGGCCCGCCAGTGTGGAAGGGAGGGTCTCGGTCGTTGAGGAAGGAAAGTTTAATGTTTGTGACAACTGTAAGTGCATTTTTCACTTCTAGACTAACTCAGAGCATCCCACACTGCTGCGACACTGCTCCTCTGCCCCTTCTCCTGCCCCAAGGTGTGTCCGTCCCAAGTGTGCCCGTCTCAGGTGGCTGGCCAGAGCCGTGCCGTGGGCTGGTGAGGGAGGGGGAAGAGAGGCAGGCAGGCAGGCAGGTAGGGCAGGCGGGTCAGGCCCTCCCCAGAGCGGGTGGGCACTCAGGAGCTGCCCCCTCAGTGACGTGTGCCCCGTGTGCTCTTTTGCTTTTTGCAGAATAAAATCAGAGTCACTGTAGACGTGAAGGAGGCAGAGCTCTATCTGTTCCATGTCATCCTGAGGTATATTAATTCAGGAGGGGCCACTGTGTATGGCAAAATTACAGCTTATCAGCCACGAAGGAGAGGTAAGGATCCAAGACTGCTCTGCTTCCCTGTGCCATCGCCACCTCCTCCCCATCCCAGGCAACCTTCTGCATCATCCTTTCCAGAAGATGCTTCCATATGGCTTTACCCATTAGTCCTGCCCTCCCAGGTGAAAGGCTGGTTTGAGTTTGCAGCTCCCTTTATTTACCAGAGCAGCAGCAAGGTGGGCCCAGCCCCAAGGCTGCTCCCTGAGGACTGATACCAGCCAGGCTGGTGGGAGATAAGGCTGTTGTACAATTCCATACAACCTTTCCAGCACCGGACAAGATCACCTCAGTGCCCCAGGCAAAACTGCGCTGACTTTCCACAAATCAGAATGGGCCAAGAGCTGGGAAGTGGATCCAAACTTCGGCAGCTGGATGTGGTTTTATTTAGCAGATGCCCTGATGTGGCAGTCCTGCCTTTTTTGTGTGCTCCTCCCAAACCAGGCTGCTGGCTTCACACGTGGTGTGGGGCTTGGAACTGCACGTGTTACACAGGCTTTGCACTTTAGTGCAGTGTCCTCCCATCAAGCCACAAGCTGCTGGACAAGAGCCACCAGAAGATGTCTGAACAAGCCTAGAAACCTGGACAGCAAATATTGTGGGAAACAATCTGAGCAAGACTGCATGGGAACACACCTGAGGCTGTGGTGGGTGGTTGGCTAGTTGATTTCACCCCTTTGGGTGCCACAGCCACATCATCCTGCTGAAGCTCTTCCTCCAGACCACACACGCACAGCACAAGGCTGTCAACTACCAATTCATCAGTGTGTGAAGTGAAGTTGTGAAGTTCTCTCCTCTCTCTTGGGCTGACATAGGTTCTGCCTTTGATGTGATATGCAAGGTTTGAAATGGCAAAGTATTCTTTTTCTGCCTTTTTTTTTTTTTTTGGAAAGTCAAAATGGCTTATTTTTGTGTTCAGTCATATTATACAGCAGAAGAACAAGAAAAGCAGGAGCCGGGTCTTGGATGCTTTAGGATCCCACCAAAGGTCAAGAAGTATTTAATCTGTCCAATCCAGCAGCAGAGCTCATTTGCCTTGAAAAGTGCTTCACTTCTTGTGCAGAAGCAGCTTGATTTTTCTAGTGCTGAAGGCAAGCAGCCAGACTGGTGCACCAACAGTGGGAGCCAGGAGGGCAGCATCCTTGGGAGGCTTCAGGAGTGCTGAGCCACCTCCTGTCTGGATGGAAAGGACCTCATGTGGCAAAGACAAGGAGCCTGGAAAGAAGTTGGAAGATGTGGCTTGCAAAAGGGGAAGCCTTTTCCAAGTATGGGATTTTCAGCCTGGTTTTTTCCACGCCACTTTCAGAAGCCATCTCAGTTGGAGTTGTGTACTGCCTCAAAGGGATGTGAAACTTCAGCTTGTCAGGAAGTCAATCTCGATGCCAGTTCAGGGAAATCTCTTTACTCCTGGCATCCTCACCTCTGCTCTCCCTCTGGGAAAGCGAGGTCCTGGCCTCAGCTGACGCCAGGCATGTCACACATGGGAAGGGGTTGTTATCCATCCCAGCTGTAGCACAAGCCCTTGCTTTAGCTTCTGGCCCTCTGTGTTGTGCCTTGATGTCCACATACCACACCAGGACAGTCAGTGTGCCACATTCTCCATTTCCTTCATCTCTGCTCGCCGTGCAGCCATTCCTGGTGAATCCCTCAAAAGCTCCTGAGACTGCTGGGCAGGCACACAGTTTGCTTCTAGGTGCTGTATTGTGATTGCATCCAGTAATGAAGAGGTTGTGGGACTGCCAGCTGAGCTGAGGAGCTGTTCAACACCAGCAGGATCAGGCTTTGCACCCATTCTGTCCTGTCAGTTAAAAATAATGTCTAAATCTTGAGTGCAGAGTCTGTTGTTGGCAGGAAGAAAGGCAGGAGCACACCTTGGGGGCCTTTGCCATAAGACAGGTATTTTGCCGGTGGAGCTGAGCTCAGAATATCCCTGAGGAAAAATGTATTTGGGCGATTTTTTTTGTCTGTGTCACAATTAACTCTTCACAGATGAGTTCTTTCCTTTTCTAGCTGGCAAAACGCTCCTTGGCTTGCAACACTCTGTGCTTTGCAGTCTGGGGATGCAGAACACACTGTGAGAGCTCTGGATTTGCATTAATGATTGCAGTGATTTATATTTATTTCTCCCATCAGGCTGTTGAGCAGATTGAGAGTGGATGTCTCTGTTCCAGGACAGTGTGGGATTGTGGTGCACCGAGAGAGTGGGAGCCTGTCACTCCCCACAGAGCTGCTTCCCTGAGCATAGCCTCCCATGTCCAGCCCCAGGTTTTCCATTCCAGTCCCTTCACAGCCTCTCATCCCTCCCATTCCAGGTACAGAGCAGACCAAGCAGATTGTCTTTGCTCCCAGCACGGAGCCAGCCTTTGTCACCGTGCCCCAGAACAGCTTCGGGGAGCCCTTTGTTCTCAACCCCAACACCTGGTCCCTGGTTGTTGAAGCAGAGGGTGTGCTGCTGGTAAGGCCCTGTGCTCCCCCACCATGAGGGCTTCAGCAGCTCCCTGGGGATGAGTGTCCCAAGCATCACACCTCTCCCATCTCTCCTCCTAGGACTACCTGGTGTTGCTGCCCAGCTCATACTATGAAGCACCAATCCTGCAGCTGAAGGTCACAGAGCCTTGTACCTACCAGCCAGCCCCTGAACAAGCCACCCAGAAGTAAGGATCTGCACATTTTTGTGCTGTGTGGGGCTTGCTCAGCTCCTCTTGGCCTGGGGTTAAAGATTACCGTTTGTACTTTGCAATTTTTTTCTGCATGTTTCCAGCTGCCTCTTGTACAAGTACCTGTCCGTGGAGGGCTTCCCCGCCGTGCCAGGGGTGGATGCAGTGTGCAGGCTGGACAACCGGCTCCCCAGGCTGTGTCCCACGGAGCAGCTCACCCCCTCCCATCCCCGCATGGCCACCTGCAGTGGCAGTGACGTGAGTGGCACTTCAGTTTTATCCCTCTCCCATATACTGCAGTGCTCACTCCTCTTTCCCTGCTGTCCGGGGCTTTACTTACACCTATGCAGGTGACCAGAAAGGCTTTACACCCATGCAGCTGTGTGCTTGTGTGCCTTGTTCAAGGCACTCAAGCCCAGAGTCTCACATGTAAAGGTTTGCAAGGATTTGATGAGATTTGTCGTGTTGTTCCCTGAGCTGCAGAGGAGGCTGATTTGTAGCATGGGCATCTTGCACACACTCCCTCAGCCATCCCTCTGTCCTCCAGGTGGAAGTGCAGCTGTCCCTGCCCGTGGCCCAGCCTGGGAAGTACGTGCTGCTGGTGGAATATGCCAACACCAACGCTCTGCAGACTGTGGGCATTGCTGTGAGCTCGCCACACTCGGCCACACAGCAGGGCACGTTCACCTTCTACCCCTGTGTCTACAGGTAAGGGCACCTCAAGGGAGGAAGGGTTCAGTTCTCTGCCATGGCAAGGACAGTCCCCCGTCCAATTGAACTTTTTCTGGTTTATCACATAAACAAAGCAAGCTTCAGTGTTGTCCATGTAAGCTCTGTGTGTCCAAACTCATTCCTACGGGACATGGATTTAGTGGCTGGGCACCCCCTCCCAGGGAAGTGTGCACCTGTGCCAGCACAGCCCTCAAATGCCTCTGCCAGGAGATAATCTTTTGCATCTGTTTACAGCTGGATACATTGGTAGGGACCTTGACTTAGGGAATGACTATGGGCGGGTTTATCTTAGACACGTCAAACCTCGTCTGACTTCAGACTGCAACCTTTGCAGTAGGAAACAAATGTTTGGGGTGTCCTTGGGAAACTTCTCTCTTACAAGCAGCCAGAAAAAAACATCAAAAGATTTCCAGGGACTTTGTGTAAATCCTCTCAGGACATATAGCTGGCAGGACAAGAAATGGGTCATGACCCTGTTCAA
The DNA here is from genome assembly GCA_013400515.1 of Erpornis zantholeuca. NCBI lineage: Eukaryota > Metazoa > Chordata > Aves > Passeriformes > Timaliidae > Erpornis > Erpornis zantholeuca. The sequence goes on from VZTN01028521.1 coordinate 1,066,621, forward strand.
GGCTGGCTTCAAAATATGTGTTTCTCCTACAGTTTCCTTTGTCGAGGGATTGCTGTGGATTCCCAGAGTCGAATGGCAACTTTTGAACTCACCTCAGAGGCCACTGTTCTTTTCACCTCTGATCTGGCTGATTTCTTCCTGGTAAGACTCCCTCTGAGGGCAGCTCTGTCAACAGGTCACAGGGAGGAAAAGCTGGACAGGTATCCAGCCTGTAGTACTGGATTGAACCTGTTTGGACTGGTCTCTGGATCTTAATCTGCATCATGACCAGTCCAAGTGGAGAATGTGGTCAGTGGGGTGTTTTGAAGTACATCAGGGAATTAGGAGTGGGGAGGAGATGGGGAGAAGCAGCTGCTCTTGCAGAGGGAGCTGTGCAGCAGTGGGGCAGTTGATTTTTTATCTTTAAGCACAGTTGCTTAGTCAGGGATAGAAAAATCCCACGAATATGTGGAGTTTCTAAATGCCATAAGGCTTGTGCCAAGAAAGAAGAGGCAGTAAGCAGAGGTGTGACTGCCATGCATTGGCTGAAGTGCCTGGTGGGCACAGGCACTGCTGTGGCTCCAGTGGCAGAGGTTGTCACCTAACCTGGTGTCTCTCTGTGTGTGGCAGCACAAAGTGTACCTGATCCCCGCTGCTCAGTTCACCGTGGAGCTCATGGAGCCAAAGGTGCATTGCATCAGTGTCCATGGCACCTTCTCATCCAACAGGTGAGAGTCTCAGGTTCCCCTTAGCTTTAGCCTGAATGGGGCTGTTTCCAAAAAAGGTTTGCTTCCCCCACTTCCTTTGGGCTCAGAGACTTTTAAAATTCTTGATGTGGTAGAAAAAAAATCCCTAGCTGAGTTGAAGTTCCTTGCCTGTGTGCTCTCAGCACAGACTGGGAGTTAGACTGAGGATCCTATACCTGAGCCCCACTCTGCCTCCTGGGGCAGACACTCAGGTGTCATCCCAAATAGGCATTCCTATGCTTGCTCACATACAGCAAGACACTCGCTGTGTCCAAGTTTTTACACTGAACAAATATTTGCAGAAGAATTAACCTGTGCCAAGCTCCTGTTCTTCCTGCTGAGCCCATGCCCCAGAGCTCCAGGGGTGCTGGTAGTGAGCTTTCCCTCAGCAGGCACACATTGCAATCCATCAGGAGTTACAGGGTGTGCTTCCCTGCCAGGACCCCAGAGCCTCTCTCTTTTCTTTCTGGAGATATTCACATCTTTTTTACTGCTTGTTTTTCAGCAGCTCCTGTGTCCCTTCAAGGTTCCTGAAGCTTTCTCAGTCAATCATTTTGGAGGGGGCCCAGGCTCTGCCCATCGCCCCAGAGGTGCCCTTGGCTCAGGCTGTCCATGTGGCTCCTTCTGGGGTCCCATTGGAGCCTGCTCCTCGTCCTCCCACAGCGCTAGACCCCACTGCAGAGCTCATCCTCCTGCAGTCCCCACAGGTAGGGGCACAGGCATGGGTTGGGCTGGTTTGCTGGTGCTGTGATGCTGGACCACTGGAGCAGGGAGCAATTTTCCTTATCTGTTGAACAGCTTTATCAATTAGCATTTTTAGAATTTAATCTGGACTTTAAAGTTGTCCCTGAGCCAGTAATTCCTGTGGGCTCGCATGTCTTGGCTCCATCCAACCCTGTTTGGTTTTCTGGGATCCCAGGAAAAGCTTTTCAGGTGGCAGCATTAGAGGGAGCACTGTGGAAGCATGGGGGGTTTGATTCACTGAATTCTCAAGACCTGACAGTTGTGCAATAAGAGCACAAATATGTGCAATAATTAAAAAACATCCCAGCTGTGAGTGCTGGTGTCAGACATCAATTTTTATCTGTGTTCTCCCGTTTTGGGGCAGGCTGCAGTGGTGTTTAACAGCCGGATCCAGACCCTGGGACGCTACGCCTTCATCCTGCACTTCTACCAGCCCAACCACCCCACCTTCCCCGTGGAAGTGCTGATCAATGGTGGGCGCATCTGGCAAGGTGAGAAGGGCAGGGACCTGGGGAAGCTGCTGGCTGGCAGAAGCCCTGGAAGTTTCCCTTGCTGGAGGATAACTGCAGGTTCTTTGAGGGTCGCAAAAATGAAGCGAGACTCACTTGTCCCTTCTGAAGTGGGAGGCTGTGATGGGGACTCGAGGCACATGTGGCACCAACGCATTTGTTGTCTTTTCAGGTCAGACCAACGCGAATTTCTGCCCACATGGCTACGGGTGCCGGAGCCTGGTGGTTGCTGAGGACCAGATCGTCCTGGATGTTACTGATAATGATCTGACTGTGGTTGTTCGAGTGCCAGAGGGCAAGCAGCTGTGGCTGGTGAGCCTCCCTCCAGGAAGCTCCCAGAGCATGCTGGACCAGGCTTCAGCAGGGAGTTTTTCCTTCATTTTTGTCACTGTGAGGCCGCAGGAATGTTTCCCACCATCACTCAGTCTCTGAATTACCCTAGAAAGTTGCAGTCTCCAACCTTCGTGGTGTGGAATTGAGGGCAGAATTAACAGGGGCAGCTTCTATATATGACAGTTGTCTTCTCTGTCTGGTTTTGATATCAAAACAAGGTAGAAATCGAAGCTGTTACTTTCCATACATAGTTTGTGATAATCCAGAATAAGCCTTATTCTTTCCCTAGAAATATTGTAGACCTTCATAATATTGTTTTCTCAGGCAGGCCTCATCATGAGAGTAGGTAGCCCTTGTTATTCTCAGGCAACAGGACTAGAAGATTCACCAAAATTTGGATAAATGGCTGAAAGACAAACCTGGAACTCTTCATACCTAGAAATTTGAGGTGATAAAGACTGCCTCCTGCTGAGGCACAGCCAGTGCTGCACTCTGGGAGTGTTCTGCCTGTTTTTACTCCACTGAATTTGGAGCTTTAGGTTAGAAGGACCCTGATGGACAGATATCAACAGAGAGGTGACTCCTGGTCTTTGCAGTATTTGGTGTGTTATGTTCTGTCCCAGCAAGGGATGAAAGGTTAAAGGTGCACCTGGACTGTGGAGTCATTTTGGATGGTGTCTGTCTGTCTGAGCTGAGAACCTGGCTCACCTGGCTCGGCCTTGCTTTGCAGGATTACATCCTTGTGGTGCCTGAGGACAGCTACACCTCCCAGTACCTGCAGGAGGAACCCCTGGACAAGTCCTATGATTTCATCAGCAGCTGTGGTATCAACAGCTTCTACATCAAGTGAGATCTTTGGCTTTTGGTGTCCACTCTGCTGTCCACGGGCTGCACGCTCCTCAGGGAGCAGCACCTCCTTCCCTTCCTGTGTGTCAAGGAGCGGGCTGGTTGAGGCTTTTGTTCTGTTGATCAGACGTGGGTATTTGGGGGATCTCAGTGTCACTCCCTCCCACTAACTACCCATTGCTGCAGGAGATGCTGGATTTGGGGAGGCTGCGGGGATGTGCAGCCCTGATACCTCTCGCCTTCCCCTACAGCCCCAGCACGTCCTCGAGGTTCTGCCGCGACTCTGCCATCTCGCTGTCCCTCTTCTACAACAACGGGGCGCAGCCGTGCCGCTGCCACGAGGCCGGGGCGCGGGGCAGCCAGTGCCAGCCCTTCGGCGGGCAGTGTCCCTGCAAGTCCAACGTCATCGGCCGCGAGTGCTCCCGCTGTGCCACCGGCTACTGGGGCTTCCCCAACTGCAGGCGTGAGTTCTCCCGCCTCCCGCTCTGCCTTCCCAGCACCTGCTCCGTGTTCATTCCCCACGCTTGCCTTGGGTTCCTGGGTCTGGCTCCCCCAAACCCAGCCCTGTTTTGCCCCTTGCAGCCTGTGACTGCGGGACACGTCTCTGTGATGAAGTGACAGGGCAGTGCATCTGCCCTCCCCACACCCTGAAGCCAGAGTGTGTTGTCTGTGAGCCCCAAACCTTTGGCTGCCACCCCCTCATCGGCTGTGAGGACTGCAACTGCTCCCGGCCCGGCGTGCAGGAGCTGACAGAGCCAGGCTGCGACGTGGACAGTGGGCAGTGCAGGTGAGGGAGCTGTGTCCTGGCACTGGGGACATCTGGCAGCATCCCTGGTCCCTGCTGGAGTGGGGGACACTTTAAGCCGAAGGGAGGAAATGTGCAGAATGGGGTGAGGAAAGCTCTGAAAGCTCTTCTGGTTCTTGTGTCCACCCAGGTGCAAGCCCAACATCATTGGGCGACAGTGTGACCTCTGTGCCCCTGGCTACTACCACTACCCTGACTGCCGGCGGTGTGACTGCCACCAGGCTGGCACTGAAGCGAGTGTGTGTGACCCGGTCACGGGGCAGTGTCACTGCAAGGTCAGTCCCTCGATGCCTCCATGTGCTGCCTTTCTCCTTGGCTCGACTCTCCTGCTCTGGCTGTGGGTGGCAGGGGCTGTGTGCCTGGTGTGCTGGAGGGAGCAGGGCTGGAAAAGGAGTGTCTGCGTGCTTGAGCTGCAGCCAAGCCTGCCCCAGGGGGTGGTGGGTTCAGAGCACCCTGAAAAACTCTCATCTTTCCTGGCCACGACAGCTATTTCCTTGGTCTGTCACTGGGGAAGATGGCCAGCCTGAGTCCAGCCTTGTGTCAGAGCTTGTTGGAGGTAGAGCTGTCAGCCCCATTGGCTTCTGGCTCCATGGCAGCAGAGCAACTCAAACAGCTTCTGAGCTGCCTGCCTAGCCTCTTTGTAGGGCTTACAAGTGGTTTCTCCTGGTGAATTTAGTGTTCGATAGCTGCTGTGCAAGCAAACCTTTCCAGAGACTATTTAGTCATCTTTCAGCATCACATCATTGTGCTTTGATCACTCAGCCAGCCATCCCTGTCCTCCACTGAGGCCTTGTGAGAAGCCACAGATGCTGCTGAGCTTTGCTTGTCTTTCAGGAAAACGTGGAGGGCCCGAGGTGTGACCAGTGCCGCCTGGGGACATTTTCTTTGGATGCCACCAACCCCAAGGGCTGCACCAAGTGTTTCTGCTTTGGTGCGACTGATCGCTGCCGCAGTGCCGAGAAGCACCGAGCTGAGGTGAGAGGGGCTGGGGCCACCAGAGCCTGCAGGTCAGGTGTGTTCCCATCTACCTGTCTCCCTGCTCCCCTCGGGTCTCTGTCCTGTGTTAATCCTACTGAAGATACACCGTGAGGAGGGTTATCTTTGACTCCCTGTGCCCATCTCCTGCTTTCAGCCCCTTTTCCTGGTCTCTGGGGTCTCATGTGCTGGGCGGGGGTGATGATCAGCCTTCCAGTGGCTCCGTCAGGATGCATGTGAGGTGTGAGCCTGTTATTCCCCTTTCTGTTGCTCTGGGACCTGTTCTTCTGGAGCATCAATGCTCAAATACTTTCTGTAACTCCACTAGAAGACCCACAGTTGCTCTTCCCCTCCAGTTTGTTGACATGAACGGGTGGCTTCTGCTGAGCAGCGACCGCCACGAAGTGCCAACAGCTCTGAACCCACGGGAGCAGCTCATCACTGCTGACCTCAAGAACCTCTTAGATGCCTACCAGGAGCTCTACTGGGTTGCACCCAGCTCCTACCTTGGGGACCAGGTAAGAGAATGAGGAGCCACCCTGCCCTACCAACACACGTGTGCAGCCTGATGTGCAGGCATTGCTCACACTCCGATTGAATGCGGACAGCTCTGTCTTGTCTCAGGGGTGTGGACTTGCAGCAGTGTGTGGGATTTGTCTCTCCCTCAGGTTTCCTCCTATGGAGGGCACCTTCGCTACGAGCTGCACTCCAACCCTCGGAGGGGTGACGTGTTCATTCCCATGGAGTCCCGGCCGGATGTGATCTTGAAGGTGCAGCCCAAGAAATTCCCTTGATGCCCCCTGCTAATGTAGGAGCAGGGTGAGATGGTGACTGATGCCTTCCTTGCTTTTCCCAGGGAAATCAGATGAGCATCATGTTTCTGGAAGGTGCCTACCCATCCCCAGGGGAGGCACACAAAGGCCGGCTGCAGCTAGTGGAGGTGAGTTTGCACACACGAGTTAAGTGCTCAGATAATGCAGGAAAGGACAAGACCTCATGTAGAGAGAGGGAAAATGGCTTTGAGCTCAGAATTTTAGGTGCTGCCAAGGCCATTTCACCCTTGCAAAGGGGAGAGATTTCAGCAGCAGGGATGTGGACGCTGGGCTGGATGTTCAGGTGCCTATGCTTCCTGCCAGTAATGCCAGGTTTTCTCCCACCAGGGTAACTTCAGGCACACTGAGACCCACAACCCTGTGTCCAGAGAGGAGCTCATGATGGTGCTGGCAAACCTGGAGCAGCTGCAGATCAGGGCACTCTTCTCCCAGCTCTCTTCCTCCGTGTCCCTGCGCCGTGTGGTACTGGAGGTGGCAACAGCCACGGCCACAGGTGTCCGTGCCAGCAACGTGGAGCTGTGCTTGTGCCCAGCTAACTACCAGGGAGACTCCTGCCAGGTAAGGGAGAAGTGGACATGCTGTTCCAGCCAGAGGGGAGTCAGACAGTCACATTTTGTGTCTCAGCCACTCCTCGTGCTTGGTGTGTGAAGCAGCTATGGGGTTTGGATGTTTGTGCAAAGGAATACTTCCCCACCACAGCGTTGTACATCTTGGAGAGGTGCAATAGCTGCATCTGACTTCTTGGATGGAGCATGATGGGGAAGTCATTCAGGTGTTGCACTACCTTGGAATGGTTCCTTCTCTCTGGCCAATTCTGTCCTGGTTAAAAAGAGCAGGAAGGAACAGCACTGAAAAATCTTCATGATTGTTTTTAATCTCTTCTCCATCAGTGCAACCCTATGGGAATTCTGCCATGGAAACTAATTTAGTTTATTTGCTTTTTCTGAAAGTATCAGGCTGTTTTTCATATTTCTGCCTTTTTCCATCTCTTCAGGAATGTGCTCCAGGTTACTACAGGGACACCAAGGGGCTCTTTCTGGGAAAATGCATCCCCTGCCATTGCAATGGCCATTCAGATCAGTGCCTGCCAGGCTCTGGGATATGCCTTGTAAGTACACAGTGGAGCAGTGTGATATTTTGGAGTTAGGAGGTCTGTAGCATTTATTTCAAAAGCTCTTTACCTACTAATTGGGCTGGCAGAACCATGCCTGAGAGCACTGGCTGTACTGTTACACTGGTGACCCTGCTTAGAGTCAGCTTAGGGTGCAAGGCAGTTCTGGGATAGAGGAAGGACTGAGACATCCTGATGGGGAGTTTTTAGTGCATCCACCAGTTCTTGTCAGTGCTGAGCTCAGAGCTTGCCTTTTCCTTGCAGAACTGCCAGCACAACACAGAAGGAGACCACTGTGAGAGGTGCAAGGATGGCTACATGGGCAGCCCCTCTGCCCAGGAACCCCTGCAGTGCGTTGGGTGCCCGTGCCCTCTTTCGGTTGCCTCCAACAAGTAAGAGCCCCAGGATGGGATTGCCTGTTTGGCCTCACTGTTTAACTGCTGGAAGCACTCTGTGCCCCCACCAGGGCAGGTGTCCCAATGCCAGCCTTGTCCTTGTCCCCAAACCATGCTCATGGCCTCTTACCCAAGGCCCCAACAGCCCACAATGAGAGATCAGCTCTCCTGGCAACACATCAGGGGTAACTGCACCTCCCTGTGTCCCCCTTCTCGTTGCAGTTTCGCTGTTGGTTGTGTCCACAAGGGTTCCAACATGCAGTGCCTCTGCAAGCCAGGCTACGCTGGACCCAACTGTGAACGGTAAGGGGGTTGGCACCCGTGTTTTGGGGGGGCCTCAGATACCACACTAACCCTGTGCAGCCTCTGCTGTGGCAGCAGAGAAGTTGTCCCCTTAAGGACTGCAGCAGAAACCGTTGGCTCTGCCCCTGTGTGCTTTGTTCTGGCAGCATTTTTTTCAGTCCTTTGCAGCCTGCAAATGACCGGCTGCTGAAACTCTGTTACCGTGGGTATATGACTTACCTGTGCTTTGCCTTGACTTGCAGCCTGTGATAAAGGCACCTTTCTGAGGTATCACAAGGCAAAACACAAAGTGCTTTGAGATCCCCGAGGGTTGGAGCAGTTACAAGTGTTGGGTGCTCACACTGTTCCAGTTGTGCAACTCCAGTCAGGGTGCAGGCACGAGCTGCGGGATCCTCGCCCTGTTGTAACTCGCCGTGTTTCTCCAGGTGTGCCCCGGGGTACTACGGCAATCCCTTGGTGATCGGCAGCTCGTGCCAGCCCTGTGACTGCAGTGGGAACACGGATCCCAACATGCTGTTCAGCAGCTGTGACTCCCTGACAGGCGCCTGCTCGGGCTGCATGCACCACACGGCCGGCGCGCGCTGTGAGCTCTGCGCGCCCGGCTACTACGGGGACGCCGTGGTAGCCAAGAACTGCACACGTGAGTGGGGCAGGCAGCCAGCACAAGAGCAGGGGGAGGGTGGACAGACAGACTGGGGATGAGTTTAGCCCCTTAGCCAGGCTGTGCGTTGCCCCAGTTGAGTTGGTTGTGCACATTGCAGCATTTTCTGAAGCTGGTAATGAGGAAGTTGATATGGTGGTGTTGGGTAATAGGTTGGACTCAGTGATCTCAGAGGTCTTTTCAAATAATTGATACTGTGGAAAAATCCCCTGCCCTCCAGTATCACAACTTCATGATTCCCAGTCTGCCCCTGAATGCAAGATGCCAAACTGCACCCAGGCTGGAAGAGTCTCGCCACGAGCAGCTGCTGCAGCAGCAGTGCTGGTGTTCCCTCGGGAATGGGGGTTTGCACAGCCCATTCCCAGCACTGCTCCTCTCCCTCTGAGGCACAGCAGCCCAACTGCAGCTTGCAAAAGGGGTCACGGGAATAAGTTGTTCTGAGAAGCGAATCCAAGAGGAGAGAGGCTCTGTTTTAACTTTGACTGATAGATAAGGGGGAAATAGGATTCCCTGTTAGCAGAAGTGTTGTGCGTGGCTAACAGGCTCTTCAATGAAATACTGGGTGTATTTTTCCCTGGCAGAGTGCAGCTGTTCGCCTTGTGGGACTGACTCCTGCCATCCACAAACTGGCCAGTGCTTCTGCAAGACTGGAGTGACCGGCCAGCACTGTGACCGCTGCGAGGTGAGGGTCACCTGGGCCCTGGGATGGTGCCTGTCCTTGTCATGGGGATGAGGAGCAGCTCTGGTGTGTCATCCCCCAGGTCTGTAAGCAGAGCAGGGCTGGCTGCCAGCTGGTGAAGGCTGCATTTACTTGAGCTGTCCTGTACATGGCAAAAGCCTGTTAAAGATCTGGCAGCAAGCAGTGGAGGCAGTATTCCAGTAACGTAGCACCCTTTGGGAAACTGCAGTAAACCCCATTTCCCTGAGTGCATCCAGCTTGGGCAAGGGTGGGTTCACAGGGCAGTGCTGTGCTGTGTCTGGGTTCTCATGCAGCTCCACATCTTCACCATGTTGCTTTGAGTTTTGTGGTGCTCAAAACCCACCTAAGAAGGCAAGGCTGGGGTCCCGCATCACTGCTCCAGGAAAGAGGCATGCTGATGAGGGCATCCATGTGCTGCTTTTCCCTAGGAGGGATACTATGGCTTCGAGGGATGCTCGGGCTGCCGGAGGTGTGACTGCGACGTGGGCGCCGTGGGGAGCAGCTGCCATGCGCAGAGCGGCCAGTGCAGCTGCCTGCCCGGCGTCAGCGGCTCCCGCTGCCACCAGTGTGCCCCGGGCTACTGGGGCTTCGGCCAGGGCGGCTGCACAAGTGAGTGTGGGGTCCCAGCCAGGGGCACCAGGACAGGGCTGTGGTGCTAGTCCAGTTGTCCTTGTCCAAGGCAGAAAACAGCTGGCGCCTGTCTGAGGGCCTGTGCGTGCCGCTGGGATGCACAGGGAAACCCCTGGCAGTGGCATGTAGATAAACACAGCTGGAACAAAACCACTCCTTCCCTGCTCTCTGGAGTGGTAAAAGCACAAAAATGATTCTCTGTTGCTCGACCCTGCAGAGTGTGAGTGCAGAGGGGGCTCCTGTGACCCTCGCACCGGGGAGTGCACGTGCCCCAACGGGCTCACGGGGAAGCAGTGTGACGTCTGCCTGCGCGAGCACGAGGTCCTGGTGGCAAACGGCCCCGACAGCATGAAGTGTGAAGGTCTCTGTCCCCCTGTCCTAGGGAAAGAGGAGAGGGAAGCCCGAGAGAGGGCCTGTGCTGACTGCTGTGTTCCCTGCAGTGTGCGACAGCTGTGTCCTGCTCCTGCTGGAGGACCTGCAGAGCATCGAGATGTCCTTCCCGTCCATCCGCAGCCAGCTGGTCACCCTCAACGCCAGCTCCATCGCCTGGGCTCGCCTCCACGGCCTCAACAACACCATAATGACTGTTGCTGTATGTGGAAGGTTTAACATCACCTTCTGACTGTGTTTCTTGGCCTGTTGGCCTGATTTGGTCTCTTTTTTTTCCCCCAGAACCAGCTTCGTGAGTACCACAGAGCCTTGAGCAGGGTCAGGCAAAGGGCTGACGAGCTGGAGGACGAGAACATGGATCTCACACAGGACCTGAATGCGCTGCAGCACAAAGTAGGGTATTTCTCCATCTTTCTTTGCCAGAGCACAAGTCCCCCTTTTACCAAAACGAGGGCTTTGCAGGCTGTGAGGAGCCTAGTTCAGGGAGGTTGGATCTCCTGCTCAACCAGAACTAAGTTGGAGTGTTAGGTGCTCAAGGTGGATTACCTGCTTTCTTCCCTTGGAGAGCTGTTAAACATCTTGTGATACTGATAGTTTTTCTTGAGGTACTGTTTGCTTTTGAGGTGGCTCCAGCTTCATAATTCAATCAAATATCATTTATAGAAGGGGCATACAAGTAAGGAACATAAAACATCTGGGTCTATCATGGATGCAATACCTATCCAGTCTAAAACCCAGAAGTTGTGTCTACAGAGAACTTACAAACTGAGCAAGATTTGATTTAATTTGATTTGATTTAAAAAACTTCCTGCTCCTAATCTGAGGGAGAGGGAAAAATCTCTACTTGATGACATACATCCCCAGACAGCTGCAAAGACAAACTCATCCTGTGTGTACCAAACAGCTGGACCACAACCCTCTATCTCTTGATCAGGACCCAGGAGTGCCTGGCTCCAAGCTTTGGAGCTTTTCCTGTGTTAATAGCACAGAACAGTGCTGTCCTCCATGTTGTTGGGATTGTTCCAGTATCCAGAGCCTGTTGCACTGGAGCTGCATTTATTGCTTGTGCTTCTCTGAAGGTGCTAAATAAGATCATCCTTCAGTGCATCGTTGGACAGCAGCATGGGGCAGGCTGGACCTCACAAGCTACACGTTCCCAAGCCTTGTGTGCCTTTTGGGAGCAAGAATCCCACTGACAAATTCTATAAAATGTCATCTCATACTTGAGCTAAGACAAGAGTTTTTGTTGCAGATGACCATGATTCACAGAGAAGCAACCCGTGTTGATCAGCACACAAAGGAGATGTATCAGAGAGGGGAACAGCTCCTGCTGCACATCCAAAGCATCCAGAGGGGCATTGCAGGTGTGTAGAGAAGGGTCTTCACTTCAGGGTTCTTCTCCTGTGATATGCCATGTTCTTGGTTTGAACCAGTGCCAAGCACTGCATTGGTTAGAAAAAGCCATGGAGAGAACGAGGGAAAATACAAATAAAGATCCCTGCAGAATCCCAGCTTTTACTCTAACCAGGCTTATTGTGAGTCTCAGCTGCTTGGCCAAACAGAAGTCTGGGGAAAAAAACACATTAAACTTCTACAAATGTTATTAAAATGCATAAAGCAGGGGCAATCTGCACTGCATCCTCCAGAGAGATTGAGCTAAACAGAATAGCTGGATCTGGGAGAGGGGGTAAAGAAAGATGCTCAGGATGTAGACTGTGCTACAGGTAGTGGCCAAGGAGGCAGAAACACAAGGCAGTGCTTTTGGGTGATCTCAAGCAATTTGGTGTGTGAGTGCTGCCTGAAAACTGTCTGTGGTTTGTGAGGGTAAAAACCTCAGGGGGTTATGAAGGACCTGGTTTGGTCAGTCTGACAGGGGTGTGGGTTTCTCTGCAGACCTGCTGCGGCAGATGGCCAGGTTTGGGGCAGCGAACGCCAGCACCACGACCGGCGAGGAGTTCCGGCAGAAGCTGGCCGAGGTGGAAAGGATGCTGAGGGAGATGAGGGAGAGGAGCCTGGGAGCCCAGGAGGAGCTGGCAAGGCGTGAGCACGAGGAAGCTCAGAAGTGTGAGTCCAGCTTGGTGGCACAGGGCTGCCCAGATCCTGCTGGGTCTGGCTGTTCCTGGCTCGGAGCCCACGCAGACACTGCACATCATGGTCGTGTTTAGAGAGTGCTGTTAAGAACCAGGCACCCCCAGCAAGTTTTATAGGAATTTCAGAGTCCCCTCTGACACTCCAGTGGGATCACTTATGGTTCCTTTTCCCTTAAGGCAAATTTCAGAGCAGAACTAACTGGGTAGTTCTATTTGATGAACAAAAATGACAACACTTAGAACCAGGAATCACTGTTATTACATGATGTATTCACGTCACACATGGATGTGAATAAGTCACACCATGTTTCTTCCTATTTGCTGTCTCCATAGAGGAGTTCAGAGTAACAACCAGCAGCCTGCACCCGCGGTAGCTCTGCTGTCCTGAGGGCATCCTTGCAGGAGTGAGAGCAGTGAGCCCAACCTGGCACTGCAGAAAGAGAGCACTTCTGATTAACAGGCCCTGGCAAAACATAACTCAGCAGCTGAAAGCTGGAATTATAAACTGGCTCTTGCTGGAAATAAGTAATTTTTCACAGTGGAAGTAATCAAGGCCTCAGGTGGAGTTTCTCCATCATCTAGAGCTTTTCAGGCATGCCTGTGTGTCTTGGAAAGAGATCCCATCTCTCACCAGCACTGAGAGAGACAATCATGGACAAGATCCTGTGCTACCCAGGCTGAAAAGGAGGGAGAGAGGGAAGATGGTCACTTCTGACCTTGATATCTGCCAAGTGAGACCAGAACCAGGCTTTAAGCCAGCCAGGCACAGAAAGAGCCTGCTTAACACAGGAAGAGGAATTAGCAGCAGTTCTCATCCCCTCCCTCCCCAGTGCTGCATCGGGTGAGGAGTGAGCTGCATGCCCGCTGGCAGTCCAACCAGGACCTGGTGAGCAGCATCCAGGAGCGCCTGGCACAGCACAGCTCCCAGCTCATGGATCTGCGCGATGCCCTCAACGAGGCCGTGAACAAAACCAGGCAGACAGAGGACCTGAACAGCCTGAACCGAAACAACCTGGAGGAGAGTCAGGTAGACCTTCACCATGACCATCAGTGATGGGGGGGCTGTCCCAGCACTGCTGGTCCCTAACTCTGGGTCTTTGTGTCCAGCAAAAGAGCCAGGAACTCCAAAAGCAGCACACGCTGGTGCAGGAGACGCTGCAGATGGCCAAGGATGCCCTTGCCCAGGTCTCTGACTTCCTGCAGATGATGGAACGTGCGAAGGAGGTGAGTGGCAGAGGCACTCTGGCACGGGCAGAGGGTGAGGGGTGGCAGCCCTCAGGAGTGACAGGTGTCCTTGCAGGCATACGAGAAGCTGGCAGCACTGCTGGATGGGGCAAAGCTGCCCCTGACCGAGCGGGTCAAGAAGTTCTCCCCGGCCAGCAGCAAGATCCCCATCGTGGAGCAGGCGGAGGAGCACGCCCGGCTCCTGGATGAGCTCGCAAGGAACCTGTCTGGGTGAGGCACCTGTCCTGACCCTCACTAGTTGAGCTGTCTCCCACCAGAGCTGGGGATGGGAAACTGCAGCCCCACCCTGGCAGGGGAGCAGCAGGGTATCACCTCTGAAGTTTTATAGTGGAGCATACATTGTGTTGAGGAGCCCAAAGGGATTTGTCTGTGGGGGTGTGGGTAGCCTGAGTGTTCTCCACAGACTTGATGGCTTCACCTTCCAACACAGCATTATCCAGGACACAAACCAGGATGGCTTTATCCAGCGGGCGGTCGATGCCTCCAATGCCTACGCCAGCATCATTGAAGCTGTGAGGAAAGCAGAGCGAGCAGCCCACGATGCTGACAAGGCAGCCAGTGAGGCCCTGATGGTATGTGCTGTGGGGAGCGCTGTGAAGATGGGCAAAAACCAAACTCCCTTCCCTCTGACACGTGGGCACTGTGTTCTGTGCCTGAGAGCAGAGTCTGCCACTGCTGGGGCCAGACTCCATATTTGGGTCTTGCTGTCACACCCACTGTAGTTGTCTGAACAAGCATTTTGTATGCAGTCAGAGCCAGAGACTTGAATTCCTCTTCAGAGTCCTGTGTTTGTTTCACAGAAGGTCATATCGGAAAACCTCGGGGCCATCTCTAGAACACTGAAGAGGAACAGCAGCAGCCTGGAGGAGGCCGTGAGGAGACAGCAGAGCAAACTCGACGGGGGTGAGAGAGGCTCCTCGCATGGTCTGATGTCCTTTGGGCTGGACTAAGCTCCAACAAACAGCGTGTGCATTTGTGTAATTGCAGCTATTAAAGGCACTCTGCAGACGGCAAGGGACAAGCTGGCTGACCTCCGTGCAAGGAAGGAGCGGCTCCTGACCCAGCTCCAGTCTGTGCAGGACATGCTGGGCATGGAGCAAGGTTTGTTCTAGGGTGGCTGGACTGATTCTCTCTGCTCCCTTCTTCATGCACTGACTGTGACCCAAGGGTGCTTCCTCCCTGCTCCTGACCGCCTCAGAGATACTTCTTTCTTTGCAGAGGACACAAAGGACACAATCCAGAATGCCAAAGCAGCTGCTGCTGAGGCCAACGAAACAGCTGCGAGAGTGGAGGATACCCTGAGCACCATGAAGAAGAACCTGGATGAGTGGAAAGACCAGTATGGAGGCCTCCAAAATGAAGACCTGAACCAGGCAGTCCAGGATGCCAGGAAATCTGGTGGGTGCTGAGTCTGATATGAGCCACTGCATGCACAGATATCCCCAGAGTATTTCTGAAAGCTGTGCTTTGCAGTTCCAGGTCTAGAGCAGAGGAAGGTGGCCAATACTGGATGCTTTAAGTCCTAGCCATTTTTTTTTCCTCTCCCTGCAGTGTCTGTATCACCTGTAGCTTTAGTGCAGGAGATTGCATGCACTGGAGCATCCTCACACCCCCCTCAAGGCTGATGGGTTTAGGGGATCTCTCTGTGACTGCTCCCAGCTACTGCTGCCTTGACTTGCATGTCTCAAACTGCCTGAGCTTCACATTTCCCTTCCTCCCTAACCTCCAAAACTCCTGGCTCCTCTTCGCCCCCAGTGTCCAGCCTGGAGAGCACCATTCCCCTGCTGCTGGAGAAGCTGAGCAGCCTGGAGAACAGGAGGAGCAAAAACGCCACTGTGTCGGAGAACATCGTGCGGATCCGGCAGCTCATCACGCAGGCGAGGAATGCTGCCAGCAAGGTGAGCTCAGGGGAGGGTGAGGGCTGGGCATGGTGTGCTGGGGGCCTGGGCTGAAGGAGGACTTGCCTGAAGGTAGCATGCAAAGAGGAGGGTGTCTGGGGCCACCAGGAAGCGTCCCTTTCTCATGGGATTTGGTAGAACTGGCAGTGATCAGACAGGTGGCAGTGGGTTCAGTGCCACAGGGCTGGATTTCTCTCCCTGCAGGTGAAAGTGCCCATGAAGTTCAATGGCAGCTCAGGGGTGCAGGTCCGGATGCCCAGCAATCTGCAGGATTTGGCAGCCTACACATCCCTCAAATTCTACATCCAAAACCCCGAGCCCAGGAGCCGTCAGGACGAGGCAGAGGAGGGGCGGTTCGTGTTGTACCTGGGCAGCCGGGAGGTGAGATGGGGCCAGAGGGTGCACAGAGCCCTTGTTGCACCAACAGGGGATCATGCCTGGACATCAGCCCCTCACCTGCTCCCTCAATATCTGTGTGGGGAGCACAAACAGACCCTGGATGCAGCCATCAGCCTGGGTGGGGAGTGGGATAGGGGATGTTTGTCTGCTGCAGCCCTGGGAGTACCAGGGAGAGCTCCTGCCTGTCCCAAATACCAACATGTCATCCTGTCTCTCCCTGAGTTCAGGCCACTGGAGACTACCTGGGCATTGTGCTCAAGGACCGCAGAGTGCATTGGATCTACAAACTCGGAGACGAGGAACCAACCTCTCTGAGTGTAGATGAGGATATTGGAGAGCAGTTTGTCACCATCAGCATCAACAGGTAGGGCCCTTGCTCAGGGAGGACAAGAGGCCCTTGCTCTTCTTTGGGGGGCTCACCTGGTCTTGACCATCCCTCCCTGCTGCAGGATCCTGCAGTATGGGCACATGTCGGTGATTGTGGAGAGGCAGAGGGTGCACGAGATCAAGGGAGACAGCGTGGCCAAGGGAGAGCAGGGGCTGCTCAACCTCAACCCACGCAACGTCGTCTTCTACGTGGGCGGCTACCCCTCCAGCTTCACGGTGAGACAGGCGGCAGGGAGGGGGCACCAGGTTTTAGGAGGTGCCAGCGATGCCTTTGGAGGCTCTTACAGGAGGGAAACTTAAACCTTTACCTGTTGTGTTTCATTCCCAGCCTCCCCCTGCTCTGCGCTATCCCAACTACCGCGGGTGCCTGGAGCTGGACACGCTGAACGAGGAGGTGGTGAGCCTGTACAACTTCCAGCACACCTTCGAGCTGGACACGGCTGCCGAGAAACCCTGCGCGAGGTGGGCACCGCACCCAGGCCGGGAGCAGCCCTGCTCCGAGGCACTTACCCTCGGCTCTGCTTGCTCCAGGGCGTGGCACACGGCTCAGGATCGGTGACTCTGGTGTTTCTCAGGTCCAAGTCCACAGGAGACCCCTGGCTGACTGATGGCTCCTACTTCGATGGCACTGGTTACGCGGAGATCAAGTTTGAGAGCCAGTTCGGCACAACCAAGCGCTTCGAGCAGGAGATCCGGGTGGTCTCCTACAACGGCATCATCTTCTTCCTGGAGAACCAGGCAGGTGCTTGCTCCCTTGGGGAGCCTTCGTCCCTCTGTGGGTGGGCTGAGACGATCCCAGGCCTGCTTGCTAGCATTCCCAGTTCGGGATGCTGGGGAGAGGAGGGCTTTGGAGATCTCAGGGCTGCTTGAAGCAGGATTTCAGCACTATTGTTAAAAGCCATGATCAGGCTAGACCCAAACCTCACAGCAGTCACTTGGCTGATGTTGGAGGGGCTCCCCAGAACTTGGGAGACGCTCCAAGCTGGGTTGTGGTTCACTGGGGCAGGCAGTGCTGCAAGGAGCATTTCCAGCTTGCAGTGTTATCCCTGTGCCCCAGCACAGGGCTGCTGTTGGCAGATAAATCCCAAACGTCAACAGGGCACTGGGAGAAGGATCTGCTCCCGCCAGTATTAAAGGGCAGGTGGCCTCAGTGCCACAACTGCATCCTGGACACCTGCTGAATGTGCATCCTCCCTCCCCCAGGGTCAATTCCTGTGTCTGGCCATCCGGGATGGGAAGCTGGCACTTTACTATGATTTCAGCTCTGGCCTGGAGATGGCAAAACCGAGCAACTCCTCCTCTCTCACCATCAGCAGCACCACAAACAAAGCGGTAGGAGGGAACGGGGGTCGCTTGGAGGGAGGGCTCCTCATCCAGCGTGGGGAGGCACATGGATCCTTGTTTTTGAGGGGGGAAGAGCTGCAAGAAGTTCTTTGACTTGAGCCATTGACTAGACACCTTGTCCTGCCCTCTGTGATGTATCTAACTGCTCCATATTGAGACATCATTTGTCTCCTCTGTCTCCAGATCCAGATTTTCCTCCTCAAAATGAATAACAAGAAGCGCATCCTGGTGCGGGTGGAGCGCCTCACCATCTTTGTGGTGGAGCAGGAGAACTCCCTGGAGAATGCTGTCTCCTACTACCTGGGGGGTGTACCCCCAGCTGTGCTGCCCCCCAGGTGAGTCCAGCCTGCAGTGGAGTGGAACAGTCAGCATGTTCCCCTCCAGAGTCCCTGGTGGTGGCCCTGGCCCTTTCTCAGCCACTTCCAGGGCTGTTGGAACCCTGCTGAAACTCTGGGGGAAGATTTCCTCTCCCTGTCTGTCATCCTGAGCTTTTAAGGATGGTAACTTTTCCATCTGTGGTGAGGGATGAGGGTGGGTGTCACCAAGTCCTCTTTTGCTGTGCTGGGTGCTTTGAAGCAGCCTTGGCACTGGGAATGACCTGTGACCAGCACTGTTCTTTCCCAGACACTTGGCCTGAAGAGCTGCAGAGCCAGATCCTGCCCAGGGCTGTGTCTGCTTGGGGCTGTCCTTGTTAACACTGCTACTTCTCTTGCAGTTTGAGAGCTCTCTTCCCCACGGGTGGGCCCATCCGGGGCTGCATGAAGGGCTTGAAGGCTCTTGGCAAATACGTCGACCTGAAGCGCATGAGCACCGTGGGTGTCAGCTACGGGTGCACCTCGGACCTGCTGGTGAGCACAAAGCCTGGACAGCATGCTGGGGGCAGGGTCTGTCAGGGAGAGGGAGCAGAGGACCCCCAGGACAGGCCCCATCTCCCCTCATTCACACAGAAACAAGCATAAACCTCAGTGCAGAGGGGTCATGGTGAGGTGCTTGCTCCACGTGGTTGGCCATAGCACCACCCAGACCCAGCAAGGAACAGAGCTCCTCACTCACCTCCCAGCACCCCAGCAAGGCCAGGACCAGGCTCCCACCTCTCCTGTGTGCTGTCCCTCACAGGTTGCTCGCTCAGTCAGCGTCCATGGCCACGGCTACCTGACCCTGGCTCTCACGGATGTGCCAGGGCTGCGGGACTTCTACAGCGGCTTCAGCTTCCAGACGAGCCAGCGCGAGGGGCTGCTCTACCACCACTCCACCCAGGTGGGCACCTGCAGGCCCGCAGATACAGCAGTGGGGCTGCTGGGGAGGTTGCTGGTTTCCCTTGGATTTTGGTGGGGCCAGGGTGTGAATCTGAGGTGAGATCTGCACCCTGAGCTCCTGGAGAACAGTGGGGAAGTGGGCTCTTCTTGGGGTTCAGCTGCTGGGTGATGCTTTCTGCAGGAGGGGACGTGCCAGGTCTCGCTCCAGAGGGGCCAGCTGGCCTTGAACGTGCTGGGAAGCGAAGTCACCACTGACAGTGCCTATGCGGATGGCAGGGCCCACTACGTGGCCTTCTACAGCGATGCCCGTGGGTACGTGTCCTGCTGTGGGTGCTGCAGCGGGCTGGGGTGCCCACGGCCACGGGGACCCGCTGAGCCCCTGCTGCCACCCCCAGGGTCCGGCTGTATGTGGACGACGAGCTGCAGGACACCAGGACAGGCCCCGGGCCCAGCCGGCGGCAGCGGCGCCAGGACGGGCGTCGGCTCTTCCAGCTCGGGGGTTCACCGGATCCCGGTGCCCTCGGCAACCTCACCGGCTGCATCGGGAATGTCTTCGTCAAGCGGTGAGCGACTCCACGCTGCCTCCAGACAGCAGGGCTCAGCCCCTTCCCACCTCCCCGCTGGTGTGAACAAGGCCCTCTTCTCCCCGTGTGTAGGTTGTCAGAGCCACAGATGGTGGTGGACCTGCAGCAGAATGTGGAGAGCATCAATGTCACCATGGGCTGTCCCTTGGGCGAGCAGTCGCAGCAGCTCAGAGTCACTCCAAAGAAGGACAGGCGGAAACCCAAGGTACTGCTGCTGCCAGAGCTCCCCACATCCTCCTCCTCATCCTCCTCAGATGCCACTGGCACCTCAGCTCTGCTGGCACGTGCAGGGATGCTCCCCTCACTCCGTTCCCTGGTGCACGTTGTGTAGGTGCCGGGCAAGCCTGCGCCCAAGGGCCGCCGCCACGATCAGGATGGGCTGTGCCAGCTGCACCCCCAGCCCCGTGCGGCCAGGGGCACCTTCCGCTTCGGGGGAGCCCCGAGCAGCCGCTGGGAGTTTGATGAGATCCCGGCCTCCTTTGGGTGGAGGTGAGCCTTGCCCCACGCCCACCCCGTGCAAACCTGGCCCTGGGATCATGGCCTGAAGCATGCATCCCTTGCAGTTGTGAGAGCCGGGTGCTCCCATCCCTCTCTGTCCCTGCAGGTCCCATTTCTCCCTGGAAGTGAAGCTGAATTCCTCCAGCGGGCTGCTCTTCTACGTGGCGGGCGAGAGGGGCTCCTCCATGGCTCTGTTTGTCTCCAATGGGCGCTTTGTCTTCCTGGTGGACACAGGCCGGCGCCGGCTGCGTGTTCGCAGCAAGGACAAGTACCGTGACCGGCGGTGGCACACGGTGAGCAGGGACAGGGCTCAGCAGGACCTCCCTGAACCACAGCGCTGCCTCCTCCTCCTCCAGGTGCCCCTGCAGGGGTTGGCTCAGTGCAGCCCTGATTGCACGTGGGACACTGCAGTCCCAGGGGAGCAAAGGGGACAGCAAGAACACAGCCAGGGCTGGCTGAACCTCTGAGCTGAGGCCTCCCTTCCCTGGGTACAGTCCTGGAGCTCCTCCCAACCTGGGAAGCCCCCAGTGCTGGCATTGACCTTTGGTGCTTTGTAGGTCTTCTTCAGCAGAGACCAGAGCCGGGTCCAGCTGGTCATCGATGGGCTGCGAGCCCAGGATGCTGCAGTGGCCACCACAGCGCTCTTCATTGCCCAGACCCCCTTGTACGTGGGGGGAGTTCCAGCTGGAAAAGCCAAGGCTCACATACCGGTAAGGGCTTGGCGGTCCCATGGCATCACCCTCTCTGCCTGTTCCCAGTCCCATGGGACTAATACCTCGTGCTGGGTGTTTATCCCCCTCTGTGCTCAGTCCCGTGGCCTCTCTCCACAGGCTGCATCGGCCTCCAGCTTTGATGGCTGCCTGAGGAACCCCCAGCTGGACGGGAGGCCCCTGGGTCCCCCCTCGCGCACCTTTGGGGTGACACCGTGCTACGAGGGTGCACTGGAGAGCGGTGTCTTCTTCACCACAGATGGCGGGTCCATCGCCTTAGGTACCCCACAGCAGGCTGGGACTAGGAGGAACACATCCCACGGGAATCCCCTTGGTCCTCTCTTCACCAATGGCATTTCTCTTCCAGCTGATGCAGTGATGACTGAGCAGGACTTGGAGGTGACACTGGAGGTCCGTCCCCGCAGTTCCTCTGGCCTCATCTTCCATGCTGGCACGAGGACCAGCCACTATCTCCTGCTCTACATGGAGGACACCAAGGTACTGGGAGGGTGGCTTCCCCACAGGTTTTTAGAGTCAGTAGGGGTTCCCTGCCTGTCCCTCTCAGCTCTCCAGCTCTGATGGGTTTGTCTCACCCCAGGTCACTGTGAGAGCAAACGCTGGGGCTGATGAGTTCTCCACGTCGGTGACGTGCCCAGCTCTCTGCGACGGGCAGTGGCACACCATTGCAGGTAAGGTGACAGCCCTCCTGGTTCTGTGACTGCTCCAGCCCTGCTCAGCCCACACCTCCTGGGGGAGCTCAGGGCAAGCCCAGGTGTGGGTATTTAAACTCTATCCCCCTGCCATATGCACTTAATTTGGAAGTTTGTAGCTGCCATGAGGTCAATTTCCTAATTAACAAGAGTTATTGCCTGATCTTAGCACTGTCAGATCTGGAGGGCAGGAGAGATACGTTGTTTTTCCACATCTTGGAACAGCTGGCAAGGCCAAGGATGTGCCACAGGATTTGATCCATCCTGGACTGTGTCCAGCTTAAAGTGAAAGCCCAATTTTCTTTGGTGTTGAGTGTGGTCCAAAGGGCTCAAAGCCCGCAGCTGGGAGTGAGGATTGCAGGATTCACACCTGTACAGAAAACTCAGCCTTTAACGGAGCTGCCATTGAGCAGGTGCTGTTTTGCATCAAGCCCTTTTTGGGGTTGAGGGCACAGCTGCAGCCCCACCTCAGCACAGCTCTGTTGTAAACCCTTATTTTGTTCAACCAGCGCTGGGCGAGGTTTTGGGAGAGATTTTCCAGGCTCTGGGCATTTCCCAAGAGCCAGGCCCGGCCCTTTGACTCTCCCATTAGTTTTGCTCTGCTCCAGCACTGGTCTAGGCTGGAGGGCAGAGGTGGGCTTGCTCCATGGGTAAGGAAGAAGCACTGACTGTTGTTTTGTTTTGAAGTTACGAAATGGAAAAACATAATCCAGGTGGATGTGGACACAGAAGGCAACCACACAGTGGGACCCAGCCAGCCTCCTGCACCTAGCACAAGGGCAACCTTCTCCCTGGGAGGGCTGCCAGGTGAGTGGGGAGAGGCGTGCTCCAGGATGAAATACTCCAAGGACAAGGGAGATTCTATTCCTGGTGCAAGGAAGAGATATTTAAGCCTTTGCCAGACTAATGCCTGCTTTTCCCTTGTTACTTCTGCAGAGACGGACAAGGCCAGCACAGGGCTGCTGTTACCTCCCCTCCCTCATTACGAGGGCTGTGTCAGGAACCTGCTGATTAACCGGAGGCACGTGGACCTGCCTCGAGCTGGGACTGCCCGGGGCTCTGTCAGCCTGAAGGGCTGCCCCGTGCCCTAAGTGCCACATCCACGGACAGCCTGAGGGACAGAACGCTGCTCCGGCCCCGGCGTCACCACTCGAGAGCACTGACCATGCTCAGACACACTTATCTCCAGTGACTGCAGGCACAAGTCTGGGCCATACCAGAGGGGCCACAAATCCCAGGGGAAGGAGGGCAGGGGAGGATGGGGGCACTTCGGGGGATGTTTCACAAATAGAACCAAAAAGTTGGAGCGGGATGTGGCAACAGGTGAGTCCTTCCTGGGTGGTCAAGGATCTGCAACAGGGCTTGTGCTGCCCCGTGACTCATGGTGGGAGCGTGGGCTGGAGCACAGAGCAGCCCTGCAGCACATCCTCAATCCTGTTCCCTTCACCCCACACGTACAACGCACATAGATTTAGTTCACCGAACACTTGAGGCTATTATTAAACTGTCACAGACTGTCTGCTGATAAAGGCTGCAGGCAGTTTGTTTTATAATAAATGCAATTAGGACAAACTGGATTAATTCTGTCGGTTTTGGGGTTTTATATGCAAGGGCACATGTAACCTCCCCCCAAGGGCAGTCTCACAGCTCACCTGCTACTGCTATGCAAAGAGCTCTGCAAGGGGGAACTTGGACAAAATTCTGTTCGCAGAATTAGCATCTTCTTATCAGAGTAATTTATAAGAATCAAAAAAAGAACACAATAGGCTGGGAGAACTGCTGAGGGAAAGCAAAAAGGCACAACCACCACTGGCTCTGCACTTGCATTTAGCACTAGTAGCACTGACAAAAGTCCTGTTGTGTGAAGCAAGAAACTATTGCTTGAAAGGGAAGAAATAGAAAGGTTACCTCCACATCTGGCCAGGTGTGCATGGTGGCACCTGGCCCTCGCCTGCCCTGGCTCCTGCTCAGCCTCCCTCAGCCCTGGTGTAGTGCAGTCTCCACTTGAAGCAGCTTTTTCCTTCCAAGACACCCAGTTCACTCGTGCACTTACACGTCATATATATATTTGTGTGTGTATATATATCTCTGGCCACTTGGGGACAAAATCTTGCTTCTGAAATGGACTTGTAACTTATATCATTATATTGTGGGGTTTTTTTTATGAGGGGTAAATATTGTAAAATGGGTTTTTAACATGTCCATCTTAAACAAATGTAATTATGACCTGTTTTTAAGTTGTAGTATTAAAGATGGTCTTTGTAAATCATTGGTATATACTTTGGAGTCAAATAATGTTACTCACTTTATCAGGGGAGAGTAAGCATGAGGCTGATGAGCTGGAAAAGGGATAATCAGCACTGTAGGGATTACTATACAGATTGGAAGGAACAGTATGGCAGATAAAAGAAAATTCCTTTATTTGTAGATTTATATAAGCATAATATGAAGTTAGTAATCCTACTGCAGTTGCTTAAGTTAGTATCTAGGAATATCTGTAAGGAAGAGCAAATAATTTAATCTAAACTCATATCTTCCTCTTCATCCTTCTTGTCCTTAGAGTCTCCTTCCTTTTGGTCTGCCTTGACACTGTTCTGCATGGCTTTGGCAAAGGCTTCTACATCTAGAAGTAAAAAAACACAAGTTACTGCATTTCCTGGGCTGGAGCTCATTGTCCACACAGGGTTAAAGCTTCATTACTTAGAAAGCAAATAGTTGCTTTACTATGAATGAGCAGGGAGGAAAATCCTAAATAGTAACACAGATCCAGATCTCCCTGACACAGGATTTTAAGCACTTTCACTGTGCATGGGCATCCTAAGACTAGAATTCCTGCAGAAATAGGAGGGATGGTGAAAGTTCTTTAGGGAAAAGGGAGACCCCCCCTCCCCTCCAGCTGGCCCTGACTCTGATTTCAGATTAACCATTAAAGACTCCCACAAGAAAGGCAATTCTGAACAAGGTGACTGTGACACCTCCAGAGTCTTCTGCATTGTCTAGCAGGAAAACAAGGCAAACACATCTCTGCAGAAACCCAACTTCCCTAACTGCACATGACACCTCACACTTTGTGGCTGCAGCACCTGCCTTTTCCTTGTAAACATCAGTGCAACAATCAGCTTTGGAGAGTTAAGAGAGAAGCTGATCCTTAGACCCCACACTCAGTGGTTGTGTGCAGTGCCAACACCCCCAACAAGCCACTCCATCCTGCTCCCACCAGCACTCACCGCCTTTATTTGCTGCATCTACTGCCTCTGCAGGTAGCCCAAACTGGCTCATGAGTGGGCCCAGCTGTCCTGAAGCTAAGGCAGCACTGAACATGCTCAAAGCCTGTGAATTGGAGTTAAGAGCATCAAAAGAAAGTTTGCATCAGATTCCTGCAACAGTAGCCCCAGGAGGAGAGCAGTCCTGTCAGGGCAGGGCTTGGGAACAGGTATCAAATAAAATAATCATCAATTAAATGTCCCTCACTTCCTTATGTCTGCATGGAAGTTGCTACAGTTTAATCTAAAACAATCATTTAAGTTACCAAAATTTTGCAAATTGACAAATTTCAATTCTGTAAGACACCAGCTTTTATCATACACAGTGTCCTGGAATTCCACATTGGTGTTTTAAGGATGTATGCAGTAATTGAGCATCTCTTCCCTTCAGTCACCTGAAACTACCTTTAAAGAGCCACTTGTTGAAAGGGAATAATCAATTTGCTACTACTCCTTTCATAACAACCATTCCCATCTGCCCTTGAGTGACTGCAGGAAGGAAGAACTAGTGCTCCATTAAACCATGTCCCTCCTCCTTTCCACATGTCCTGAGCAACTTCCCACTCTGAACGGTGTCAGGAAGCTGGAAAAGCAGGGCAAGGTGCATCAGGAGGATGGGGAAGGAGAAGTGCACTTGCCCCCAGAGCCAGGCATCTATCTACCTGCTGGAACTGAGGAGACGTCAGGGTGTTCTGGATCTCTTCCGCAGTCTGTGGCAGGGATTCCCCTGAGGGAAGGTAAGGCATCAATCGCTCCTGAACTTCAGCGTTGGCCAGGATGGGAGCCATGATCTCAGGAGTCAGAACAGCTGCCAGGTCCACTAGGAGAAAACAAAGGGTTGACCATTAGATTACACCCAAAACACCATGTTTTTGATGTAAATCAAATTATCTAGTCAGGGTCTGAGTATTAAAACTTGTTAACACACAGCCACCATTTTTTCTTCCTCTCAGTTTTGGAGTGAGAGTAAGTGTCCTGAAGCAGCCAAGAACAGCACTGAGATATTAAAAAAAAAAGAAAAAAACACCAAAAAACAGGAAAAAAAATTAAGAGACCTTTCAAACCAATGTGGAACAGGACAGGACAGTAAAACAGCTCCAAAGGACTCCTGGATCCAACAGCTGCCTGGCCAGAACACTGTTACCTTGCTGTCCTCCTGCTCCAGATGGCACATTCATAGTAGCTAAAATGTTCTGAAGGTCACTCAATTGAATGGGCTGGGTTGGGCTTGTGGCTGAGCTGGTTCCATTACCCGAACTGGGAACGGGGCTGGGACTGGTCACGGAGGCAGCCGCAGGAACGGACGGGGCAGGCGTTACACGGGTGGAAGAAGTCGTGGAAGATGGAGTCACTGCAGCCGACTGGCTGCGAGAGCTGGGCAAGATAATTAGGATAATTAATTCCTGCAAAAACCTCTTGTATTCTGAAAAGCTTCTTTTCAAACCCTTACAATATGAAAAACTCCCACCTCATTTTAGAGAGGTAATAAGCAGGCTTGATTCCCACCATACTCCCCATTCAATAAGCCATGATTCCTCCCACAGAAGTGGCAAGTTCACAGTACAAAAGCCCTGCAGGCCCAGGGCAGACAAGGCCTCCTACCTTGATGATGAACTGCTGGTTGGGGGTCCCCCACTCCCGAGCAGACTGGCCAGCCCAGGCCCCGTCAGCGCGCCCAGCCCACCTTCCGTAAACATAAAAGAAGAACGGGTTTAGACATTTGTTTCTTCAGGTTTTCTGCACCTCTCTTCTCTGGAGAGGCTGCTCTTGTACCTGAAAGGTTTTATTTGCTAAAATAGAGGAAGGGGTGAAAGAGACTAACCCACCCTCCTATCCCCTTCTGTAAATTAACAGAATCTTGTTTTCTGATCTTGCATCCCTGTTAGAGAGCTGAACATTTCAGAAATGACTCAACTTCTAAGTGTACACAAGGATGAAGTTACTCCAGTTTGTGCCATACGTACATCATTGCATCACAGCCCTCTCCTCTTATCTGCCTGCTATCCCAAAAATCCAACTTTTCTATGAACTTTAAAGTCAAGGCCCCCAGAAAATCCCAGAGGCGTCTGTGAGTCGCCACCACTCTCTGCCCACAGACCATGGGTTTGCAGCTTCAAACCTAACACAGAGATACAGCAACACAATCAGCCAAGCTCTTAAAACACTTCACAGGCAAAGGAAGGACAGCTCCAAGCACTAGGGGAGCAGCCAACAGGAAACCAATAACCCTATGCCAAAGAAACCAGAATCAGCCTCCTCCATCACACATCCCAACTACCAAGGACTCACAGCAGGATCAAGAACCTCAGCTCGGAAAAGGCCTGGCTGCTGGGCCCCCCGGAGTTGTCACAGACGCGACTGTCCCCCTACAACTCCTTTGAGCCACACCAGCCAAATGCTCCATTTACTGCACAACTCCAATCAGTGGTTCCTTGCACCACATCTGATTATACACACAAAGCACCTGCATTTCTCACCCACCTTTGGGAGCACCCGGGAACAGAGGACACAACAGCACTCTGTGAGCAAACCTGTGGCCAGCTGCAGACCCTGCAGGTCAGTCCCTCCTTGTACAGGAACAATCCCATGGAACCAACACTTTCTGTCACTCATCTCAAGAGATTCCCCTGGCTGCACCACACACTGCTCTGCTCCATTTCATGGTAGAAGTGACCCAGGAGCAAGAGAGCTCCTTTGGAGCTCTGCAGAGCCCCAAGAGATGCAAACAAGATGTGAAGAAGACAACACTCCCAGGGGAAATGATCCCCAGGGATTCACCACAACCACTATTTGCAGAGGCAAGCAGATGATTCTCTTTCTGTTACATGTCAATCTGTCTTACAGCTGGATGTAAAGGCAAAGAAAGAAGAATTGCTGAGGAAAAGTGTTGAGAAAAGGAGGAGAGTCTCAGAATTAGGTGAAGCTTCAAGAGGAAGATCATTTCCAAACACATCCTAAAAGGCCAGAACCTTCCAACACTCACATGAGATTTGCATCTGAATATCCCACCAATATGAGACTGCATCTCAAGCTAAAAAGACACCAACCAGATCCACGAAAATGGACTTCTGAGCTTAAGCACAGAACTTTGGTCACTGCCATCTGTGTTTCTTTGCCTACTTCCACTTGAGGGTCTGGCCTCTCAGAAAATGCCCCTGGAGCACAGATAGCATTGAGAACAAACCCCCCTCAGCCCCCTTCAGAAACCACTGATTCCAGCTCTCCCCAGGGTCGCCCAGGAGAGAAATCCCTGCCCTGAGCCTTGCCCCTCTGACTGGGGAGTGCTGTGGGGCAGGACCACTCCCAGCTTCCTCTTGAACTCTTTCTTCTTTGCACAGAAATACTCACTAAATCAGAAACAACACAAGCAACTCCACAGCTTGGTAACCAGCACATTCACCAGGAACAAATCACTGGTTTTCAGCCCCTGCTCCAGTGAATATTTAGTAGGAAGAAAAGGAGTAGAAAAAAACAAGGGAAGAAAAAGCAGAAAAATCAGTGCAGCAAGGAGCAGAACCAAGGTTCCTTGCAGATCAAGCCCTGAGAGATGAGTGCTGTGTAGAATCTGGTACCCTTTTTCTGTCCCTGAGCTCATCTCTGAGGCAGGGCCTTGCCTCCTCATGTTAAAGAAGCGCTATTGAGATCAACAGCACTACTTGAAAATATTGTCAGGTAAGATTTAACCTGGCAGGAGAAAATACCATTTTGGCATAAAGATATTAAAGCATTTTACCAAGTCCTCCTAAGCCCGTTGGTCCGATCAGCTGCATGAGCTGGTTATGGCTCATGTTTCCAAGAAGGCTTTGCAAGCCACCCTCACCTAAAAACAAAAACATTCTGAAACATAACATATTCACATAGTTTTTTTCACAGCACTCCGGCTCAAACAGCAGGAGATTAATTGGCATCACATTCTGTATGGAAAAACAGTTTCAAGTGTTTACTGATTCATGATCTTCATAAAAGATAAATGTAACTTGGCTTCATAAAGAGGTAAGACTCCAGAGAATCTACTGGAAACAAAGAGATTTCTCCTGGCAGTCTTAACTTCCAGCCTACACCTACTTTAATAGCACAGTTTATTCTGCTAAAAGCACATTTACACTTCTGGTATTAACATTGTCCCCAGCTCACCCTCCACAGCCATCAGGGATTTCTTCCTAGGGAACTCTAGGGGCTTATTCTACACATAAATTTAAAAAAAAAAAAGCCTCTGACATGAAGGAGCAGAGAATGGACTGTACCTCCTAGTGCTGACAGCTCGTGGCCTCCGCTGGCATTCCCACCCAATGCCCCTGGCATGGGGGGATTGTTGAGATATTCATTCACCTTACGGCAGTGCTCCTCATCTTTGTCTGTCTTCGGCTCCTGCAAGAGAATTGCTCTTGGTAGGAGTCATAGAGGGGGTATTTTGATCCAAAACCCTTGTCATTGGTTTCCCACAAACCTGCATCCAGAAGAAGAGTCGTTTTGATCCTGCCTTGAACTTCAATACATACACGCGGCCCGTGGTGCACTGCGGGACTCTCTTGAACTCGCAGTCATCAGGAAAAATAATCAAATCCTGGAAAGTGTGTCAGTACAAACAAATGTTTGAGAAAACACATCAATATTCCTTTTCACCGCCCAAAGCCCTGTGCCCTCCTCCACAAACTTTCTTCCCCCTGCTCCTCAGAGCAGAGAGGATGTGGAAGTGCAAGTCTGTCAGTGACATTCTCACCCTAATTTGTCCTGGAGGAGCTCTTTCCACAGTGCCAGCAGATCAGAACATGACGTAACACCTCAGCACTGAAACATGAGCTCATACTCACATCCTCCACATTGCCCGAAGTCCTGTCCTTCCAGCAGAAGTGAATGAGGGAATCGTCAGTTTGCTGGATGTAAACGAGGCCTTTTCTCTTGTCTGGAGTTACAGTGCTGCCTTTCAAGGACATCTTCCCTGCCCGAAATTCCACCAGGTATTTGCTCGAGGAGCCACGAGAGCCTGGCACCAGGCTTGGAAATAATGCACCTGAAGACATCCTGAAAAGAGAGAGAGCAGCAGGTGTGATGAGAAACCTTTCCACATCATCCTTTCCCAGTATCAAATTTCAACATTTACCAGGTGGCCTCATAAATGCAATCTGCACTGCCTGCACAATTCCAGGGTGATTCAACTGAACTAAAGTGGAACCCTGGATGAAGACAGGCGGCTCTACGGCCCTCCACTAATAAAGTAGAGCCTGTGTGCTGAGACACTTGAAAATGAAGCCAACGTACCCCGGCGCTTCCTTCTTCAATTCGAACCATGGTTCAAAGCAGGAAGCCCTGCTTTATCTTCAGACTGCGGCTCCAGCACCCCCGCAGAGCCCCGCAGGTTGCCCTGTGCTCGACTGACCCTCACGGTGACGCCTCACGGCGACCCCCCGGCCCTCCCCTCCCGCACTGACCGACCCGCGGGCCTGGCGGCGATGGCGGACCCGGCCGGCCCTGCGGGACAGTGCGGCTGTTCCCGAGGTCGCGCTGGGCTCACA
>VZTN01028521.1:1096656-1109844 GCA_013400515.1 Erpornis zantholeuca
CAAGATCCCCTCAGCCCGATCCCATCCCTCAGCCCCTGCTCCAGCCACAGCCAGGCACAGCCCACGGCCTGCGTGTCTCCAACATCACCTTTATTCCCGGCACAGGCAGGGAATGGTTACAAAAAAATAAATCCCTCCACGGAGGCGGGCCGGGCCCATGCCCAAGTATTGCTCCCTGACCCAAATCCCAGGTATTTCCAAGGGGCTGGCCGTGTGCGTTTTGAGGCCTGGCCAACACAGATGTATTCCCAACAGGAACGGCACCGCTGGGCAAAGAGCCTTGGATTTGTTTTTTAAAAGTGGTTTTCGGCAAAAAAATAACTGGGAAATTGTTTTTAATTATTAAACAAGAATAAATACTCCTTATTAATTCTCTTCTCTCTGGGTGATCTAGGATAGATAATTCCAATCCTCATTAATGTGGGTGACAAGAATTCTGTAACAGCCAGATGTGTGAAAAGGTGCTCCCCATTTACATCCCTCCAAGGTACAAATGCTGTACAGCAACTGCAAAGTTAACTTTGACATTTATAACATTTTTTTACCAGAAGACCACTCTCTCCCCAGCTCCAGCTCACACAGGGCCTCTCCATTGTCACACCAATGTGAGGTCTCAGTGCCAGGAGCGTTCCCAAGGCTCTTCCCAAAGCCAATTCCCAGCCACTGCAGGTTTCCGACCCAGCACCCCGGGCACCGCACAGCTCTCGCTGTCCTGCACCCCCATCACCCCACAAACTGCAGGGGAAAGGTGCTGAGCAAGAGTCCACCACAGTTGGACACCTCCACTGTGGTCTGGAGGTGTCCAAAGCTCTAATTTAAATAATTTTTGTCCAGTGAACCTTACGGTAAAATCAAGGTACAGCTGCAGACCTGGCTGAGCAAAGCCAGAGTCCTCCTGCCCCCCCACCAGCTGCTCTGTATGAGTCTCACAAAAATCTCTGTCACCATCCAGAGCCCAAAGGATATTTATTAAGTATTTATTATAATTTCTTTCTAGCTGGTTTCTCTATGTAGCTGTATTAACATATACTAACACAGTTATCTTATATACAGTGTTTAATCAAGTTATAAAAGTGACATTCTTTCAAAAGGTGCAAAGTTATTAATGTTTTGACACGTAAACTACTGAGGCGAGATCTGCATCGAAAATAAAACTTTTGGACTTTGAGAGCATTAGGAATGCCAGGGCTGGCCAAGCAGAGGCATGTGGGCAGCGCAGGGAAAGGGTTCTGAAAGTGTTGCCAATGAAGAACAATAAATTAGAAGAAGGGATTTGGAACTAATCTCAAATTTTACTGAAAGCTTTAGACTAAAGGAAGGGGAGAAGGGATGGAGATGTAACTAATGAAGTGTTTTTACATTGGAAATGTTCCCAGTTTCTTTTTATATCCCATGAAGATTCTATACTGAAGTTTGGATTAAACACGTTGGTACAATTGTTTCATGCTTTCACATAATGACAAAGCTTTAGGTCTTTGAATTTAAATCCTGGCTTAGACAAAAGGGATGCTAACCTGTACACCTCCTCTTAGAAACAGAACATCTGTACAGTTTTTTTCCATTCAGGCAATTTCTATTTATATGCATTGTCTTAAAAACATCACTCCAGCATTGAACATACTATGTAGTTTAAGCAAGTTCTAAACTCTCAGTGGTCTAATATGTGATTCCTTTCAATCCTCACCTAACAATAAATTCTTATAGCACATGCAGTGGGTTTGGAAAGGGGTTACAGTGCCTGACACTCTTGTTAAAACTCAGGTTTTTATCAAAACTATTTTTATGCTGTTCCATGTGGATCAGCAGTGTCTTTTCAGAAGTGTCTGTTCCCTTACTAGGAACAAACACAACCCCACTGTGCCACTAAATCCAGCTCAAGTTCTGAGGACTTCCATCAACACAAGGTACAAAGTTTAGCAACAGAATCAAGTTGCCATGAACAAGATTCAAATTATGTCCTTCCTTACTGCCTTGAAGTTTCACAGCTTCTCTTATTTTTCCAATAAAGACAACTAAATTTCCCCCAAATTTAATCTAATTGTTGTACACATTATTTGACAGAAGAATTTCTCTATGAATATGTTAATTTTCTTTTGCTTTTCAATCCTGTGGCTGAGAGAGAAACACTTCAAAAATCTACTTTCTGGATGAAATCCCAGATGTTTTCGACATAAATCAAACCAGTTCTTTCTTGAACTCTTCATGTTGTTGGCACTTAACACCAACAATTTCTAAATTACTGTAAACTTCACAGCAGCACAGCCACTCTCCTTTCTTGCCTGGTTACTCAATTAAAAACTTCCATAAAAAAAGCAGCAACATTAGGATTAGTTTTAATTACTGGACCTAATTTTTCAAGCCTCTCTCCCCACCCTGCCCCCTGAAGTGTATCACTTGAAAGAAAATCAATGCATCGGTTCAGTAATTGATTACTTCCAGTATTATATGGCTTCGATGGTTTGATATGGAACAACAAAAAAAAAAATCCCACTTTTTGACATCACGTGCTCACAAGAAACTTGGAATAGGTATAACTCTGCCAAAGCTTTAAATTGTTTCTGCTTTTTCACAACATACAAAACAGACATGACCTAATAATGAGAAACATGCAAACCAAAATTTCCCCAAAACATGAACCTGTGTGGATACACACACGGAAGTGCTTCCAAAGGAAAGTTTAGTCTAGAAGCATACACAGTGCCAAAGCTGCCAAAGGTAGTGCAGAAGAGTTAAGCCTCCAAGTGGTAGCAAGCAATATATTTGTACATTGTAACCACCTCGACATTCCTGCTATTGCTTCCAAAGCTTCTCCTATGGTAAGAACAGCATTTGACCGCAGGAAAAGCACATTTTGGGTGTGCCCTTCCATTCTCCTAAGGTATGCTCTATGGGATTTATCACAGGTATACAGTTTAATGCTCACAGTGTCCCAAAGTTGTGAAGACTCTGTAACAGACAACTACAGTGTGAGAGGCTCAGGCTGGGTTTTGTGTCCTGAGTCCCTCAGTTGTGAAATTGTTGAGAGGGGGGCCAGAAGCTTCCGTCCCCAGGGAGTGCTACATACAGTACGGGGAATGTGACAGGACTGGGTTTGATCCTGTTGGTACCATGGTGGCTTTTCATCCCTGCTCTGAGTGCCAAAAACTTCAGCTTCTTCACTATTGTACTAAGTAACAAGGATATTATCTCTATTGTATTTAAGTTAGGTAGTTTTCAAGGATGTTATGTGCTCTACCAGATACAGCGTATCCTGCCAGAGAAACTAGGGGAGGAAATGGAGAACCAAAGGTCCCTCTGAACATTAGTGAAAACTTGATGATTCCAGGTGCAGCTTTATGGAATGAGCACAACAGTATTTAAATATTTGGCAATCCAACGTTAGTGATAATTAAATCATTGATTGTTGACTGATAGAATTTCTGTTAAAATTTACTTAGAAAAGCTGGTTTTCACTATCAACAAAACCAGAGTAACTGGCTTGGAATGCAATCTAGTAACTAGATGTCCGGATGAGATGAACAATTGGTTCTGGAATCTCAATATATGTCTGGACAGTCTGAGAAATTTCTATCAAAATAGCCACCTGAGTACAGCCAATCTGGAGTCCCAGTGTATGGGTTAGTGCCTTGATGAAACCATCTGTAAAACAAAAAAGAAAAAGGAGAGAAACAAAGTGAACAATTATTAACAGGGAAAAAAATCCCAACATTGCTTCTTTCACAAAACATTCTAAAGATACACTGCTATTTCTTATCAAAAAAATTCCCAGGAAATATTCTGAACATGAAAACATTGAACTTCCTACATAATTATTACCACCTTGTAGAGCACCTTTATTTCCAGCATGAAGTCAAGGAGTATGGAATGGATTTTAAAATTGCTGTCCTATTCAAAGTAAAAATAACATTGATACACTAGTTTATATATATTATTTTTTTTACTTTAAAAGGATGCCAAATCAGTTACACAACAATTTTTGGAAATTTGTCCCAAGAGGAAACAGTTTCTGTTCTATGGAGCTATGCCCTGCAAAGAACATCAACAGCTGCTCTCTTTTTAACCACATTGACCAAAACCATTCTCTGGAAGAGATTTTCAAGGCATTAACTGAAGTTAATCTGTAGCTGTGCCTCCAAGGTTTGGGAGAAGAATGCTTTCTCTTCTGAATTTCACAAAATCGTGGAGCATCCCAAAGTTCCTGCCTATGAAGGAAGCAACTGCAGCGACTGGCCATGAGCACACACTTGACTGCACAGCACTGGCAGCTGTGAAAAGAACCCTGTGGGAGCAGCAGCCAAATCACACAACACTCCCTGATGCACTCTGTGACTCAGAAATCACTTGAATATGCAATCAAAAAGCAATTCCTGAAGTATCCAAGCCAAGAAGTATAAAGAGTGTGAAAATAAAAGGCCCTAGAGGGCCACAATGTCTTGCTCAACTACCAAAAGCTAGACAGGAATTGGTTAAAGGAGAGATGACACTTAACATTTTATTAATTCAAACAAAAACATTACCTTTGTAGGTTAAAAAAAAAAAAATGAAATCCAGCATTACCACAGAAGTTAATTATGACAGGTTTCAGCATTTATTATTAGAAAATTTGTCCAGGACAGACTTATCAGCAATTTTGGCTTCCATCTACATATTTAATTGTTGACCCAGCAATGCTTTCAGTGACACTACAAATTGAACTGTCATGGAAGCAGACATGTGCTGTCCTGAATAAAAAAAATTCAAGCAGTGTATGCAACTATTCCAAGCTTAAACAAATTCCCCCTTCCTTGCCCCTTACCGTGTGTGCCACTCCACCTCGTCTTTCGCACGCTCCTTGCGAGCAGCTCTTTGTTTCTCTTCTAGTCTCTCCTTCTCTTTGCTTGCCACATCTAATCAATGTTTCAAGAGAAATTGGTTACTTAGCAAAACAACAGCAAAAATGCAGAAAACACAGGAAAGACCAGAGAAATGAAACAGAGTTCATTTAAGCACAATAAAGCATTTGCTGTACACAGTAACAGGCAACAAAAACGTAAAACTAATTTCAGAGAAGTTGCTGCTACAAACACAGAGCTGAAACTGAAATGTTGGTGTTTTATCTCTCAGAAGCAATGCACTGAGACAGCAGGAACAAACTCAGATTAGGCATGAGAGTGATTTTTTTCAGTATTTGGCCATGTGTTTCCTCTGACAAACACCAGAGCAGCAGAGCATGTCTGCTCACCACATGCCTCTCCAGACAAACTCCAGAGCAAGTGGAGCACGTCTGCAGCTCCTGCCAAGCTAACAAACATGCAAACACATCATAACACAGGACAGCAGCCCTGGGATCCACCTGGGATGCATGTGCTCTCCCACGCTTTACTGGGAGAAAACAGACATCATACACGTTCAATAGCATGTTCAGTGAAAAAGAGTTAAGGCTGCTCTGGGAAGGAGAAATTAAAGGCAGTGTTTCCTGCATTGACCTCCCTTCAGCCATCCCTCCCAAACCTCACTCATGTGCCAGTATTTCCTGCAGCAAACACACACCCATGTTCCCGTTCTCCATGTTCCTGATATCTGGACGTAGCCGGCAGTCCGTGGGAGCCAATATCGCTTCCATGCCCTTTTCCAGCTCATTGAGACTCACCGCAAAACTGGTGAAATTGTACATCTGAAAAGCAAATTAGAGAGAACACACAAGTTATTCCAGGAAAGCAGTGCTGGGTTCCCTACAATGAATGGATACAACAAAACTTCCAAGAGAAACTGCTGAGTCAAACCTTCTCCCACTGGCTGCCCTGAAGGCAAGGTTAGATTCATACAACACCAGCTGGATTTTTTGTTGGAGGGAAGGAACAAGAAAGGGCAGATGGGGATAGAATCACAGCTTTCATTTTTTAAGCAGTCTTTGCTTGTGAGGATTAAGACAGATTTTCTACCATATTGATATTTAACATCATGATTTTTAGGAAAAAGCAAAACAAAACAAAACCACCCACACCTAAAAGACCAAATAGTCTTGTTGAAACTATGGATATTAATATCCAGTTAAGGCAGCCTGTCTTGGAACAGCAGGGCCAGCAGAAGGGAATGTGTATCAATATTTTAGCCACTCTCAGTGCAAAGATCTCCCAGACAGGTTAACCTAAGTGCCCAGAGTCCCAGCTGCTCTCGGATTCCTTATGCCAGCTCAGGCACAGCAGGGCTGCTTTCAGCACAGGACTGAAGCAGAGCTTGTTACCAGAGCCTGGCCCTAATGCCAAGGAGTGACACTGCAACAAGGTTCCCCAGACCATTACTCATGTTCCCCTGGATAAGTCACCAGCAAGAGCAAGGCACAGGCTGACTGAAACACTTACCTGTGATGAGTTTGGTGGCCTACAATTTATTCTCCAAAGCAATTTACTGCCTGGTATGAACTGTACCGTGTCTTGAACCTCTGGCATATCATCAGCCTCATCATTTTCAGATTTAATATCTTCTTCACTCTGAAACAGAAATAACATTTGCAGAGGAACAAAGGAACACTGGATAGTTTCATCTAGAATTCTGCAGTGACTGTTGAAGAATCTGTTCACATTTCAGACACCAAACACTCCTGTACTTCTGCTTCACCCCTTCTGTTTGCTTTTCCTAACTGTATACAGTCCCTCTCATTTTTATGTCTTGATCCTGATACCCCCAAATAGTCTCCCAACACTTAAATATCTGTTTTTAAAAAATCAGTAATAGTAATAATAGTAAATTAATGTCTTTCAGAAGCGTTTTCTCCAGCTGCCCCTTCAATCCTATGCCATAGTTTAGTTTCACCTCACATGACCATTATTTCTTAAGGCGCAAATGAGCCAAGACTGAAATTTAAACCAGTACCTAAGTTAGTTTTTAAGTCATAAATAGGGCACACCTGTTTTTGGATATCGCTTCATCATTTGCAAAACATTCGGATGTGTGGTTAGAAAAAGACAGGCCTTTGTTTCAGTCTGACTTCCTATGATCCAGACTCCAATCACAATAATCACTGCCAGTTTTCTCACTGTGAAGACCGTGTCCTAAGTTTATGAATACAGTGTCTTTCCTTCAAAGTTCCTTTGTTACCAGCTGCACTGCTGCTCTGCACACATAAAAATCCAATGTTCAGGAGGCTGCTCTCAGAATCTGAGAGAATCTGACTGCTGCAGGACACAGACAGCTGCATTGTGGAACTTTAGAGGATTTCACCATGAGAACCCATTTAAAACCACAACAACCAGAAGGGAAGTTTGAGGCAATAACATCCTGGAGTGACAGTAAGAGTTTTCCTCACTCCCACCCCCTTTCTATTTTCTTTCTGCCCTCTCTGACATGGGCCATTTGTTTCAATCAAAAATACCCTACTAGGTTAAACAGGGCCTGTTTTATACACTAGAAAACAGCTCCATATGGTTAAGAGTCTAATTTCAATCATTTGGTTTGAGTATTCATTATTTTAAGACACTTCTAGGCTACTTTCCATGTCAACATCTGGTTTACTGTTAAGACAGTTCCCCATCTAAATATAGTCTCAACAGGAAGGAAGGAAGGAAAGAAAGAAAGAGATTATTTTCTTAATATGAACAGAACCTCATTATTTGGAAAAAAAGTCAAAATATAAGCTTGCACCATGATAGAATCCAGAGCCAAAAGCAAGGCCTGTTGTTGCTCTAGATTCTTCTGATGTGAATACTTTTAAAGTTTGAGCCTCTTAACATCAAGAATGATTAGCTTCTGTTCAACTTTTCATTTTCAGTGAGTAACTGTTGATATCAGGAAACCCAAAGTCCCCTGCTGCACCACACAGTGTTTCCCATTTTCTATGTGATACTGAGGATTTGGCAGCAAATTACCTGTCACTGCTTTCACATGAAGTAAAAACCCTGCATGTTTCCAGACCTGTTCGTTGTAAAGATTTTCTACATCATAAATTCTGAAAAGCATCTGCATCACCAAAAATGGTTTCTGACTTAAAATTATTATTCTTTTTACTGGCCAAATCCTAGTATTTTTGCTGCTGGAGTTGGCAGTAGAGCCACTTTCCTCATTCAAGGACTGGACAATATCAGCTAGGGGGTTGATATTTGATGACTGACCTATCTCTAGCAGACACCATTCCTGTGAGCTCCCTTCCATGCCAGCAGCTCACACTACAGCCTGCAAAGCTCGAAGTGCCACGTGCCTTCTCACTGCCCCATCCAACCCCTACCAAACGACACTTTTAACCCTTCCTTCACCGAAATAAGAGGTTCTCATTTAATTTCTGACATTTCAGAATCTTTTCTCCCTAAATAATCCTTCACCTTACCGACTTCTTCTTCTGCTCACCACCTTTCTTCTCACTCTTTTTGTAGGTCTCGTACGTGGTGGGATCAGTGCACCACAAACATTCTGTCCACTTGCCATAGATCACACACAGCTTCTTCTTGCTGCAGAGAAAACAAAGGACACTGAGCTCTTCCTTCTTATTGAGTCTTCTTACCCAAGCCCCGCAGATTCTGTTCTATATTAAATACTCAGCTTCCTACTTCACTGCATTTTATGTTTCTATTTGCACATTTCACAGAATCACAGAATGAGTGATTCTTAGAAAACACAGATGTTCATAGGCAAAGAAAAGGTTTCAGCTCACTGTTGAACCAGAACAGATCCTCATGACAGTCACATGTTTTTGCCACTGTTAGATGAATGTGGGTACATCAAAGCCAATTATAATAGTCAGAGTCACAAAACAGGTTTGGGTTAATTAAAAACTTCTAACAACCACATTCACGTTATTTTAAACTGAAGACTGGAATTATGACTGTACAATAGTACAGTCATAATCAGTTGCAACTATTCTGCATTTTCCCTTTATTTCCAAAACCTGGATTGAAGAGCCTTTCTAATAATGCTTAAAAATGATCATCTTGGAATTGGGGAGTTTAAAACTGACAGAGAGAACAAAAATGGGTCACAAATTACTTTGGTAGCAACTTTACAGTCACATCAGTTGTGGCCACTATGACAGCAAAAGAAATGCTGCAGGGTTCAAAAACAGAGAGATCAAGAGGTTTTTGTCACTTACTGCTTGTCCTGGATGTATCCCTCTACTCTGTGAAGTTCTTTCCCAAACAGTCCACACGGTTTAAAATTAAGGACACATTTATCTCCAGTGCTGTGGAGGAAATAAGTACATGTTTAGAGAAGGAAGCCCCTAAATACATCAGAAAACTAACATTTTTACCTTATTAAATATAGTTACAGTTAGCTGGTAATTAGATATATATATAATTATTTTTATTTAACTATGGTTTATCTGACCACGGCATTAAAAATGGCACACAAATTTCAAAATTCCACAGAAATAAAACATTTTGGGCAAGTACAGGAGACAGGATTGCAGATCTGATGCTACGAGAAGTATCAAACAGCAGCTTGTTGGATTGAAGCTCTCATTTATTGACACAGCAATGTGTGCAGGAGTAATGCTTTTCACAAAATTTCCTCCCTCATAATTTAGAAGGTGATATACTTCATATAAGTAAAAGGTTTTTATACAGGCAGTTGGCAGAGCAGTTGACTCTCTAAGTTCACATTTCCCAACTCTGCAGTCATTTCTCTGGGCTGTGCCCTTAATTTAAGACATTCTTCATTATCTAAACTAAAAAAAGTGACAAATCCCAGTCAGCACCATAGAGGTCCAATCTGCCTCTGACAATTATTCCATTTGATGGTTCTGGAGTTAAATTTAATTTCTGTTCTCTGTCAATGGGGCTGAATGTGGATGGTTAACTCACAAATGAGAAACCTTTGCTCTCCATAGGCCATCTGGCTTTGTGCCTTTTCATTAATAATATTATGGTAGTAAGCCAAGGCCTAGGGAGAGTTTGCACTTTCCAGGAGAAGAAAAAAAACTAACCCCACAAAAAAGACTAAAAAACCCCACAAGAGCTACAAAACAAAGCTTCCTGTGTGTCTGACAAAAATCAAATCTGCTCTGTAACACAAATGACCACAACAATCCCCACAGCCCCATGGTTCATGATCAGCATTACCTGTGATTTACAATTTCTACCACTCCATACTGCTCTAACCACAGTTTACCAATAATTACATTATGTACACAACAGGTTGGATTTGTCCACGTGTAAGCTTCATTGTGCCTGTCAAGGAAATAAGAGAAAGAAATCATTTTCTTGAGCTTGAGATGGAATGCAAGCCTGTTTGCAATTTTCTTCATGGCAGGGCAAAATATTGAGCACTCCCCTGAACAACCAGCACTCAGCTTCATAATACAAGAGAAACAAACTGTTCTTTACAAGCCAACAATGTGTTGTATCCAAACACTAGTGCAAGTTAACACAGTGGTATTATCCTGATTTTTCTTCCTTCTCACGTAAGTTTTACAGTTACTGTGCCTTGGATTACAAATTTCAGCTCTACATAAAGAGCAGTTCAGGAATTAATTTTTCAGATTTGCACTTTTAAAGCTGTAAGTGATAAAACATAATACTTGCATGAGAACCAGACTAAGAAACTAATGCCTAATAGTATCTTTTATTCAATTGCTGCAGCAATAAATTGCATAAATGGTTTCCACAAACATGTCACAAGTTTCCTCATCAGTATTTGTNGGGACACAACAGCACTATTGCAAGCTCCACAAACATGACATTTTAAAAATTCAGTTTACTATTCAATTCCATCCTTTCCGTAAAGATTTACTGAGAAGGAAAAATTCTAGAATTGATTTTCCATTTGGTTTCATTTTTGGTTTACTGTTTTGTGAAAAGTTTTAAAGGTGAGTTAACAGATTCTAAATCCTTAAAAGACATTATTCTATAAATTATCAAAAAGTTAAACAACAGGATTCCTATTGTCACTAGCAGAGTCAAAGCCATCTCTTCACTCTCATTTTTCCATGCTGGTAGGAGAAATACTGAAGGCAATACCTGGTAGGCAATCAATCCATCTTAGGAATGATGGATTCTTGTAAATTCTATTTTAATAAACACAAAATACAGAAAAAGCAGTGTCCTCCATAAAAAGTGCCTTGTACTTCTACTTCCAGTGAGTATGGAGAGAACACTCCCATTTAATGCTTCCAACCCATCTGTCATTTTCCAATACAGAGAAATAACAGATCATTGAAGTCTCATTATTTCCCAGAGCTCCTGTTCTTCAAAGAGTCTTTAGAACAAGTACTCTTCAACTGGGGGAAAAATACCAGAATCTTTCAAATTCATCCCCCAGCCTTTAAACACAGTTTTACTCCTGAACTATTTTGACACCAGAAGCTTCACAGTACAAAACAAAACACGACACAAGGCACTTATGGTCAGTGCTGATGAATTGAAGCACTTTTTTTGCAGGAGAAGTGAGGGAAAAGTGTCTTCTAATGCTCTCAAAACTAGTCATGGTTAAAGGCACAATTAAATACTGACTCACAGCTTTGCTTCCCAAACAGGTCCTTGTTCACTCAGGCCTTGAGCAGTTCTCAGACTCCTCAAGGCAACAGAATGGTCTGAATCACAACACCAAGAGGCTCAAAATTTGATTTCAACTTCTGCTGCTAACTTGAAGCAATTATTTTAAAAAAAGCTTTAGTAGTTTATATTCCAGTTTAAATCTCAGCCTTGATTAGGCTCAGCAAGAATTTTAATAGTCTTCTAAATAAAGGCTCTTGGAGAGCAAACATTATTTTGGTAACACCTACATTCTGCACTAACATTCACAGTTCCTTCTGCATTCAGAAGAAATTTCCTTTATTTCTATCACCATTTATCTCCAAGACCAGTTCATACTTTTATGGGCTTTGGACTGTTTGATGCCAACAGCTCAGAAATTAAACTACTTCCAAAACAAAGTACAGGAAAAGTGAATGCATGCTATGGCAGGAAAGTTGGTTTTTTATCGAAACCAAATGTCAAGAACTTTCTTAAGACAACATTTCAAAACCACCTGAGAGTTAGGCCTCACAAAGGCTTTTATAAAAGCACCAATTGCAGAATACTTTATTTGCAACTGTTCTGGTGTATCCTCATGTCCCACTTGGGGAAGTTCCAGAGTCTTTGTGCCATCAGGGTACAAAACAACTCATGGGATGTCATGTAATTTATGAGAGACAAGACTGGGAGCAGTCTGGAGAGACATTCTTGATTTTAGTAGGAAGCTGATCCTTCTCTGGAACTGGCAATCCTGACAAGTTTCTCCTGTTCCCTTGCCACCCAGAACAATTATTGTGAGATGCAGCTCTTTCCACACAAACATTCACACAAACCACCAAAACCAACAGCAACAC
Source organism: Erpornis zantholeuca (assembly GCA_013400515.1). Lineage (NCBI taxonomy): Eukaryota > Metazoa > Chordata > Aves > Passeriformes > Timaliidae > Erpornis > Erpornis zantholeuca. The sequence goes on from VZTN01028521.1 coordinate 1,108,931, forward strand.
TGAAAACTGAGATGAGCATGAACAGCCCAGTAATAGAATTTTATCTCTATATCTAAATTTTACACGCTTTCACAGAACTAGCTTTCAGTAGCAATCAATTTGTCAGAAATGCTAATTTTCATGGTGGAAAAACTGGGTCAAATTGCTTAACACAAATTAAAATAAAGAGCTCTGAAAATAAGCAGTTAAAATTAACTTCTAAATAAATTCTTACAACCTCTTCAACAAGGGGTTTTTAGGTAATCACCTCTGAAAAGCCAACAGGGTTATCACCAATAAGTAAAAAAGGTTATTTACTTCTCATACTCACTTCAGAAGCTCCAAAGTAATTGTTCCTCGAGGCTCTGCTTCTATACTCTTTCCCCAGAATTTTAGCTTGGGATAGATTGATCCATGAAATATGAAGTCCTTATTGAGGCCTTCAGAATAAAATGCACTAATAGGTGGGTGGTGGCTGACTTGTTCAGATATAAACCTAAATCCTAAATCCTCCCTGGCAACAACAAAAGAGGAACATTAAACAGTAAGTATATTTTTAATATTGCAAGAGAAAAGAGTTGATACTTAAAAAAAAAAGTGAAGTATTTTTAGATTAAACTGAAGGTGAGACTTTTCCTTTTCTAGCTCCATGACACATTTACAATTAATTAAATGAAAGGATTTCTACTCTGAACACTTTCTTTTTATACCCCAAACCAGATTTCTACCCAGAAAGGGATTTGAAGAAGTTTCACTGAAATAACTCATGAAAATACAGAAACCCTTTGGGCAGCATGAAAAGATCTGACTGAAAATTCTTTACTCCATTGCAGACATATCACCCATTTATTTGAGGAAGCTGTAAGTCCTTCAGACTAATTTCTCTATCTGACATGATCAACAAAACAATATTTAAATTAATTAATAGTGTCCAT
>VZTN01028523.1:14245-87184 GCA_013400515.1 Erpornis zantholeuca
TATATAAATAGGTGAAACAGAGATACCAAAGAGAGACAGTGAGAGGATAATGTTAGAGAAATACCAAAGATTACAACCAGGAAATTTTGGATCACTCTGCTCTGCAGCATGGCAGATTTAAAGCCTCAGTGCAGTGCAGTAGAACTGTGGACAAATAGTCTGCAGAAGGAAGGTGGCCTGGAGAAAATTGTTGTGGTTCCTTTTTGTGAGGGAGCAGAATTTTGCATATTCTTGTACAAGATGTCTGGCTGGTCTCTTCTAGTAGAAGTACTAAAGCACATTGACTTGAATCTCCTCCTGTATTTTCAGGTGATACAGACATCACTGAGAGTTGTTCTTCTACAGAGTTGTCCATGTATCTGATCTGATAACACCAAACTTTTACTATTCAATTTTTTCCACCTCTGTCAAGCTCTCCCTCAAAATATTTATGTGTTGCTTTAAGGAACTTTATATACATGCCTAGAAATTAAGCCTAAGTAAAGAGGGTGTGAATGAGGGGGCTGATGTTTTTAGGCTAACTATGACTTTGTTTTGTAATGTGTTATCTGTAGGTACTAGAGATGGTTTAAAAAGTGTTTCATTAGCAACTCTAAATATAGAGTTCCTGCTGATAGAGAACTGGATTAAAACCCACCTCAGAAAATCCTTGCTAGTGTTTTTCTTTGTGACTCCATAGAATTGCCCTGGGCAGAAGCTCTTCTCTTACAGTGTCTAGAAACATGGCACATTCTTGATTTCTGTCTCAGAGTCAAAATAAGAAAGACAAATCTTTCTCTGTCGCATGGATTATTCATGACTAAGAGTCACTTAGTTCTGTTTTCTCTTAGAAGTTGGATGGATGCAAGATAATTGCAAAAATAATGGGAAGGGTTTAAGGCTTCACTTTATGACATTTCCCTTTCAGGATATACCAAAACAGCAGGAAAATACATGATGGATCTACAACTTGTGACTACAGTGAAGAAATTTTACCTTTTCTTATGAGCAACTGTGTGATAGATGCATCCACAAATTAAATTCAAAGAGAAAAAACGGTTCAAAAAAAAGCTATTCTAATCAACAGTGCCCAGTCTAATAGAATGTCAGATTTAGAACATGATTATTAGATACTCCTACAATGCAGATAATAGAAAACAAAAATATCATGGCAGATAAGATGGATTTTAAATAAAATCTAGTTATGTTCCATCAGGTATTAACAACTGTGTGCTCTGTAGTGCACTTGGTACTTTACAAATATTAAAAAATGAAAATCACACTTCCATCTGCCTAGTAGCTGTAAGTATAATCTTGAAGACTTCATTTGTGTGCATAGGCTCAAATTTACACTTAACTGAGTAATGCAACCATGAGGGAAAAGTTAATCACAAAAGCACTTTCACTTCTTAAAAACCCCCACTAAATCCTAGCCAGCTCTCTAATAGCCAGTATTTGCTCATGTCGGCTTGAATCCTTTTTATCTTTTGACATAACAGCCAGCATAAGCTAAAGCTAAGTCTACCTACCTATCCATCCATGCAAGAATTTTGTCTAGCTAATTGTAACTGTGTGGTGCTCTATTCAGTGGTTTAACTATCAGTATTACCTTTCTCGATCTTATAATCTGTGACTCCACTATCTGATCGACAATCTGATCAATCCGATTGATCCACAGTCTGATTTTGACATATGAGAGAAATAATGTGCATTATTTACATGAATATTGTTTTTCTGTTTTGTTTAAGACAGTCATGAGAGGTAAAGGTGCAGCTATTTGCTAATGGAGGGATGGCTCAGGTGTGAAGGAAGAACAGTGGAACAAAAGTATGGAATCACAGAACCAATGTGAGCAGATTTGAAAGGGGCCTCTGGATGTTGTCTGCTCCAACCTCCCCACTAAAGCAGGGTCACTTACATCAATTGCCCAGGACCATGTCCAGAGGGTTTTGAACATATCCATGAATGGAGACTCCACAGTCTCCCTGGGCAAACTGTGCCAGTGCTGGATCACCTTCACAGCAGAAAATGCTCCCTGATTTTCAGAGGAAACCTTCTGTCTTTCAGTTTCTGCTCATTGTCTCTTGTTCCATTCACCATCATTCCTGCATTTTTCTTGCATCTAAGCCACCTGAGTTGGAGATACAAGTTGGCATATCTGGTTTGGTGGCCCAAGGCATCTGAATGTTAGTCACTAAGAAATCATGTTCCAATGTGGAACTTGTGTGCTAAACTGGGGAGCAATCTGATATTGTTGAACCAGCTTTCAAAAAAATGAAAATGATCACTTTTTCCCCTGCTTGTAGAAAGGCTGTTAGAAGGCTTAGAGCTACTGCAGAAACCAACAGCAAATAATTTCTGTTATGTTCAATATTTATTATAAAATTCCAGTGTAAGAGATTATTCAAGGAATATATCTCTTGCAAAAACACCCTAAGGCATTATTAGCTGACATTAAAGTTTAACCTTATGAGTAGAAGTGCTCTTTTTAAGTGAACAAATGGGGTAATGGGACAAAACAACATATTATGCTATCAAAACACTGTGCTTTATGATGCACTGCGAGTCATAGCAATTTTTTCCCTTCTTTTGTGCAGAATTGCTGAACTGAGTTCCCCAACTTCCCAATCAAAACACACCTCCATACCCAGAGTAATACATAATTTACTAAATCCCTTTTCTGTAGTCTCACTAAACTTGCATGCCTATACCCTTAAAATCCAAGCGAATTTTCCTACCTTTATTCACAACAATGTATGCTCTACAACAGTAGCTCTGCTAAAAGAGGTAAAGTTGTATGTGTTGAATATCAATAGTAAAAATAAAATTTTAAAAAAGGAAAAAAAAGTGTGTTCATATCCATATTTATTTCTTGAAAAGAAATATTATAAAAGGTGCAGGTGTAGACAGCTATGGAAGATCTGCGACTATGCAACAACAAATATTATATTCAGTGTTGTGCTTTGAAAGAAGAAACTTTGGGAACTGAAACCAGAGAACATGATTATATACTTCAGCTGTATGCAGGAGAATGTTGCTGCTGACTACCAGTGCATGAGTGATGCAGAGCAACCTTCAATGAAAACTCATCCACTCTCTTTGTGTCTGGTAGTTGCTATCAAGGGAAAGGCAAGGACAGAAGCCCAATATAACAGAACTGTAGAAAAAAAGATGTTCTGATTGGATTATTTGGGTTTTTTTTCTGTGTGACACAATGATGATGCTGGGCAGCTGGGGGATGCAGAAGGAAACTAGTGTTTCCAGCTAGTGTTGCCAGCCATATGTAGGTGTTTGATTATTTGCCATGATGACAGTCATTTGAATTTTATTTGGGCTGAGGGTTGTTCTTTATCTTCACAGTGCTGAGTTGGAAGGACAATTTCTTACTTGCACAGTAAGATATTTTAATCTGACACTACTAATAAAGGAACCATTACTCATGACCGTGATTGCTAGTTTAATTCTTCCACTGTGATGCAGGCTGAGAGCTCCATACAAATGTAGCCCTATAATCCTGAATGGCTTGGAAAATGACCAGAATTTGAGATTCATCTCAGGGAGTCAGCAATTTATTCCTTGATCAAGGAGAAATTTTGCCATCCAAAATAAAGATGAGCTCTATACGAAAGTAAATGAATCACTTCTCTAACATTCTTCCAACTTTCTGGGGTTAAAGATTCTACTTTTCTACAGCACTTGCATGCTGGTAATTATTGTACATGTTCCACGTAAGACAGATTAATATATATAAAACACATTAGAATTTTGCAAAAATTCCTGTGTTTCCCTGGAATGAGAGGTCTCCTAGCACAAGTGCCCCATTTTCTTCACTGATAAGAGTTGTGTTAAATCAAGGCTCTTGACTTTAAAGATAAAAGCAGATATATATTTCTTAAGAATTTATTCAAAGTGTTTCAGTTTTTGTCTGTGGGATGTTACAGTTCATGGACATCTGAAACGTAAAAAACTGTGTTCCACTGGCATCCTGTAGAAATACTAGATTAACCTGTCCTTTCTGAAGAATAATAGGACATCATTTAGATCTTAGAAGAGCAGTGGCTTTCACTGCAGGTAAGAAATACAGAAACCTCTCTCAGTACCTTTACTCTTGTGTCATAGTTTTATTTGCTTATTGTGATTTCAAATNATTTAAATCTGAATTATTGATCTTAAAACTTCCATGTTAATTATTGGCAGCACTGTCAAGGTGGAACCAGCTTAAAAAATTGGTGACTTAGCAGCAACCATTTTCTGCAGGATGAGACACTCTTCTTGAGCTACAGGCCACAAAATGGAGTAAAACCTGGCTTGGCTTATTCCAGCTTTCAGTGACATGAGAAATATTGTCTTTAGAGAATTATTCTTTAAGGATCAGTGTGTTAGAATGAACATCATTCTAATGGTGGATTAGGAACAATAGTTCCTCTTTTCCACAGAGCTTGCCTTCTGTAACATATTTTCTTTGGCAACTGAGAAGGATTTTTGGAGGAGAGGGAATTTTTTGGATGATGTGTTTTAGTCAGAAGACTTTTAATAAAGGTTGTTTTGGCTGAGAAATATTTAATATCTTCCTCACTTCTATGGAACTGACAATGGTTGCTAAAAAAAGGCATGGTGATCTTCTAGTTGTTACACTTGCACGCTGAGAATATGTATTTTGATGTAATAACTCTTTCAAAACCACTTATTTAAGGGTGGGTAAATATTTGTCTGGGGAAATTTCCCTCTATCTGTTTAGAGAAGAACTAGATTAAGAGCTTGGATTAGATCTCTGAGGTAACCCCTACCCCAGGTGATCACAAGATGTACAGTTGAATCGATAGACATATCAATGTTTAGGGTTTTGAATCACTAAAGTTAATGAGTACCTAAGGTTAGATTAAAATTTAAAACAGGAATAAAAGCAGAAACATTAGATGTTTAATACAAAATTGGATTCTTTTGGTTCACTGATACAGAATGTTTCTATCTTAAGTTGGAAGAGTAATGAAGACATGAATACAATTTTAGGAAATACAACTTTCAATAATTGACACCTACTATGAGTGGGTTAAAGTGACAACTATTGTGAAAAACAACTTGTATCCTGCTAGCATGGGATGAATTGTCTGCTCTCTTTGTATGAACTCTGAGTGGACCATGTCTTTCTCTAATTTGTTTCTAGTTTGAAACTATACTTTTTATGCTCCAGGACCTTCACTCACAGGTTTTTTGCTGTTGTCAGCAATGCAGTTCTTGTTACTGGACCTGAACAAGAGATGATGGTTGTTCTTGTATGTATTTTTTTGTGTATTGAGCTGAAGCTGCATTTCTGTTCCCATTACTTTATAATTTGCTTTCTGTGCAGTCATCCATATACTCTACTGCTTAATTATCAGGTCTCAAGACCTCGTTATTTTCGTTAACTTTCTGGCTCTAACTTTCACAAAAAACAAGCACTTTTTTTTTTTTTACATTGTTTCTAACAGTTTGTTTATGTCACTACCAGTCACTGTGATCTTACAGTTTAATTTTCTTTCAACAAACAAAAGACAAGCAAATTCAAGACCTTTCTTTACTCTGTTCCCACCTGAATACCTTCTCCTTTTCTATTTTGGCCCCAAGCTCCCTTGTTTACCTATCTCTTTTCAAATGAAAATCTCAGCATCTTCTTTTCAATTTATCCTTGATTCAGAGTATAACAATCCATAAGGAAGAGCCATGGTGCCAAATGTTATATAACAACTATATCTATATCAATATCTATAGATATACTTGAATTATCTGAACTGTTGAAGTTGGAAGTTTCATTAAAGCAGCTGATAAATTGGAGCAGAAAAGTTCTAAAAAAGTTGATTTCTAATGAGTTTTTTTGATTGATGAGTCTCTGGCAAACCAGGAATATTTGTGGCTTTTAAATACGCTTGGATGCTACACTGATGCCAGGAACAAAGTGTCTTTGATTCTGAGCTTGCCTCACCCTGGGGTCAATTTCAGACTTCTGCTGTTTTAGCTTAAATTTTAATCCTCAACAAAACTTTACATTTATTTAAAATCTCAGAATTTTCTTCCAAGATTTAATTTAATTTGCTTACTTCAACAAAGTATATGCTTTTGGTCTCTGGGTGAAAGTCATCTGTCTTGTGATGGATCCAGTGAACACAGAATAAGGAATGACATCTACCTAGAATGGGCTGGAGGGGAAGCATAGCTCTGCAACAGATAACAGCGTCTCTCAGCAGATTTGTGGCAAACCTGGGAGCAGGATCCACTCTTGAAATTCCCAGTCTTGGGATGAAAATGACCCTTCTGAGGTTGCTGCTTGGAAATTTTCTACAGGTATTTTCCCAGTTTGTCTTGTTCACATTCTCCTGCTTCATAAATCAATTTAAAGCAGTGCAACTGAAGAGCCTGAAGTATCATTCTACTTTCTTTCTCCTCTTAACAAAGTATTTTTAAATTCTCTATTCATTTTTATATACAGATAATTCTAAAATTCTAATACTTTTTCCATTTCCCTAAAAACATTTGTCAAATATATTTTTTTCCACCATAACTTCATTTCTACTACCAGCTTGTTTAATTTTAAAAGTAAAATAAAGCTTAGGATTTATTTCAGCTTACATTTTTATGTCCATACAGAAGTCTGAAGTGCAATGCTTTTCCATTGCATTTGAAGCCAACATGCTTTTTCATTTAATATTAAAAACACACCATGTTATCTTCTTTTGTCTCATTAAGATTGCTAGAAATGCATCCTATTGCAAGGACTAGGACTGACTCAAATCTTTTATTTTCTACAATGAGCTTTCAGTTCCTTGGGTTGATTGTCCACCCTGAAAACTCACAATAGGACATGCTAATATTTATTCGGTGTTTGCTCAAGCAGTGGCAGCTAGCCCAGGAGAGCCCTATGACTAGTGCTTTTATTAATAATAATTCAATGTCTCAGGAAGGATTTGCTGCTCTATGAGAAAGTGATAGGAAAACTAACTTTTTATATCAAACACTGCATGAAGGGGTTGTGCTGGTATAAGAGACCCAAAGTATTTGGTGCTGCCACTGGAAAGCCTGAGGACAAGACAGTGAGAAGGAGTCCTTCTTGCTCTCAGTAGCATCTCCTGGGATAACAGAAACTGCTTAAATTTCCCCAAAATGGGAACATTCTGTTTCCCAAAAATGGGTAATGTACTTGTGTGCAGAGCCTTTCCTTTTAACCATCAGATAACGGTAAAAAAACAGCTTCATTTCAAGAATATCTTTAGTCTACTGAAGAAAAGTAAAATCAAAACACTAAAAAGTTACAGAAAATTCTGCATGTGTTCAATCATTTGGTAACTTAGATGGTTTACAGGATTACTTGTTCTTGATCTAACTATGCCTGAGGGCCTCTAAGTCTGTACAAGGAGGAGCAGCAGAGGAGGACAGAGCAAGGAGAGTTGCAGGGCAGCCTCTGTGAGGGGAGCCCAAGGCTGTTGTGAGCCTCCAGCCAGCTCCAACAGCCCCATCACAGCTCCATCTCCCAGTCCTTACAATATGTTGCAGCTCAAATCCCCATTCGGGATTTACCATATGGTGTAAACAAAGATCATCCTCAGAGTTCTCCCTGAGTCCATCAGGCATTGTCCACGATAACAAATTAAGTAGGTGTACAACTGCTCTTGGCTTGAATGCTGACTGGCATTGAATGACCTGCAAGAAACTAATGCTACTAACTAATCTCCCTAACCCTCAAGCTGGGGTGACTGACAGGCAGTTGTGACAAACCTTGCCTGGGAATGCTTTGAGAGAGTGTGAATTCTCACAGTCCAAACTGTACCAGACACTGTTAAAACGATTAAGACAGAGATTCTGAAGAGATTCCGATTCAGAGATTCTGAAGAAGTTTCTTGCCCCCCTTTTCTTATGCATATAGTAGAAATGTTATACTTCATAATTGTATTAATTCTGTTGTATAGAAGTAATTTAAAGGTAGTTGTCAGAGTCCAGGGAAGCCTGAAAGCTTCTCCTGCTCCTCTGGTGGTTTCTTTATATCCCCAGAGCTCCTCAAAAACGGCCTACCCAGCGACCTAGGCTTTTGGAGAAGCTCCCTCCACTTTTGGGAGAACCTGAATGCACCAGAGAGGTGAAGAGATTTTTGTTTAGTGTAGCACAGAGGGTTTGGTTGTAGTTTTAGGATTTTGTTCTATGTATTATATAGACACAAGATGGATGCTTTGGGGTGTGGTTTCTCCTTCTTTCTTCTTCTCCTCTCTCCTCATTCTCTTCCTCTCTTCTCTGACACCAGTTCCTGTGGTGTGTTGGTTGGTGGAAAAAAGTTGGTGTTGAAAAGACATATCAATAAGATGAGGGTTTACTGGTGTTGGAAACAAAATAAAATACGTATTGTTTCTTGAATGGTTGTTAGTAAGATATAAAAGGTAGCTGCTGATTAGTAGCCATTGCCTTTCTGCCATGGTGTCCTCAGAGGATGCTGCCTCTGCCTCCGAGGTCTTGATAAGAAAAATAAACAACTTGTGAGACAGCAAAGAAGATGTCTTGCTTCGTTCTTTCCAACTTGAAGAACCAAAGGAAAAGAATTTCCAGGGCAGAGGACAGGGGCTGGAGTCAGGGGTTCCAACCCCTGCGGGGGCACAGGCCCCTGACAGTAGTTACTGCACTGGCACTCTTGTTTAATTCCTTTCCTACTCTGCATTTGGTTGTCTGCTTCTGTTAAAGGTCCAGAGTCCATGAATCTGCCAGGTCTTTCGAATTTGAGTGTCAAGTTTCATGACCTCTCTCTGTTTTGAGCACTGTAAATGTGCCATGTGATTCTTCAGGTCCTGTCAGCTGAGCAGCAGTGTAGGTTTTTTGCATGTAAAATATCAGTCTTAAGGTAGCAGCATGCAGAAAAGTGCAATTCAGCTGACAACCTTCATATGGATTTTTCTTGACAGGATTAATCTTGCATCTCACATATTTGTTCCATATAAATTGCACAATACTGACTTCTTAGGTGTCTTAGGAAAAGCCTACTTATGTTGTTAAAACATTTGTATTGACAATTCTTTATGCTAATTGCAATCAAATAAGAAAGCTGAAAAGAATTGACTTTCTCATTATTTAAGTTGCAGAATGGAATGGAATTCAGTTCTGCCTAAAAAAATATAAATGTAAAAAGGTGAAATATTTTTTAATAATAACAGTTATACTCAGTATTAATCTGAGCTAAAAGCAAAGAGTCTGTTTTTCTTTCCCTCTCATGGCTTTCCTTTCAGCTGAGATTTGAATCTGTCCCTGCTAACATGGACATTGTTGCCTTTCCCTGGTCTTAAAATTAATCCCAAAACACAGTTTATGGGGAAAAAAGGGGTTTTTACTTTGGTATTTATTTAAGTATCCTCAGGTGCCGAACTTTGTCCAGGTGGAATGCCCTGAGATGCACACACCAAAATGCACACACACCTATAAAATAGACCGTGTATACAATTTATAGGCCTTGCAAATTAGCATATCTATCAAAGATTCCCCAATGAGAGACTTGAATGAATCCCCCAATCTGAGGAATCTCTCCTCTGGATGGGCCTATCTTAGTTTAAGGAATGTGTTCTAGAAAGGACCTTGGTGTCTGGGGCTTTCTGACCCCTGACTGCGAGGCTTCCAGGATGCTTGGTCCCCCGGCCTAAAGGAACAGTGAGTCTTCAGCTGAGTTATCAAACTTAAAGAATTTCAAGTATGTGGGCTAAAAGCACTAAGAATACATGAAAGCTATATAAAAGGGTATATAAAAGGGATATAAGAGAAAAGGCAAAAAATCATCCTGGCATCAACATCAATAGTTCTGCAACTGCATTCAATAGAAACACCATTTTAAAGTTTTCAACTGCTTGGAGACAGAAATTGCATCTATCTGTATGGTGAAAAGATGGTTTCACAATGAATGGGAGCTGAGTATTTTCTGGGCTGCCTTTAAAACAGTACCCTGTGGGGCTGTCATTTAGTGGATCTTAGAGAAATCCAGCAGCAGGCCTGAATCTTCCCAAGGAAAAACATCTTACTTTCTAAAGAGAACAGTTTTGTAGGCATTTCATGTTCTCAGGGAAAGATTGCTAGAGGTTTTGTAAGCACCTCTTGTTCTCAAAATAAAAGGTGCTGTTTTTCACTTTAGTTTCTTGTGTGTGTTTTCAAAATATGCTCTGTCTCATCCAATGGTGTCATTTAGCCAATCAAGCAGCTGGTAGTGAAAGACCCTATAAAAAGGAATGGATTTTTGAAGAATAAAGCCTTCTGATTTTTTGGAACTTGGAACTTCTTCTCTTCATTCCATGTGCCACAGCGACAGTACCCCACTACCATTACTGTTGTAATCTCCAATATAAATCCTGTGTACTTAGTCTCCATAATCTAATCCTGTTCAGTGAGTAACATTTTACATTCTGATATAACTCTTTGGTAAATTCCAAGTGGAATGTTCTATATTGAAGTGTTGTGAAGTAAAAATGTAGGTAAAAGACATCTACTTAGGCTTATGTCTGATTTTTTTTAATGTTGACCAATCTGTTTTGTTCTGTCCACGACATGATAAAACCATGACATGATTTGTCCACAAATGATAAAAGTGTCACCGTAGGACACAACAGTCTTCTCCAAATGTGCTGTTAATGAAGTCCTGCTCTCAAGACAGTTTGTCGCTAGCTTTGAAATGTAGCAATGTTCACTTGCTTTCTGATACAGAAGAATTAAAAAGACGTTAAGACAGGATTTTGAAACTTGAACAATGACTTCTAAAGTCAGATTTGTAATCCCTTTTGGTGCAAAGTTGGCTCAAACGCAGAAACTCTGTGCAATTTTGCGTTCTTATTTTGCCGTGACAAGTCTCGTTTTCTCATGTTTAACTAAACTACATAGGGCAGAAAAATATATCCAGCTATGTACTTCAGGTTTTTTCCTGATTCTCTATTAAGTGAAGAAAGCCCTTAATGCTTCTACTACTTATCTGGTGTAACTTCATCATTGCTCCTTTTATATCTCCTCTGTAATCTAAACAATACAACTATTTTTTATTTTATACAACAGAGAAATCCTCGCAGACTAATTTTCTCTGTTAGAAATGGGCTGAATATTAGAATAATTATTTATCTCTTTGAATATCTGACTTGATATTTCATAGTAATTTCAAAGGTCAGACACTCTCCTCATATTGCAAAATTAATTAGGTAAAAAAGATCAAGATTATATACCATCACCTTTTTAGATAACACATGTATTGTGCCACTCCTTGAATTTGTACCAGGCAATCCTAGATTTCACGGTTTTAACAGAAAAATTAAGATATGCAGGGAGATGGGTAGAGGAGCAAAATAAGCTACATACATTACAGTAATAAGAAAGTGAAACCTAAACTATTTTAAAGGTCAGTAAACTCTTTTTGTTTTAGCCTTATGAAACTTGTTAATAAACAACATGCCAAAGATGACAGAAACAGTTTACAGCTAAAATTGTTAACATCTTAATTTCCAAGGACAAAATCCTTTAACTGAGCTAAGGAAGGCATTAAATAAATTGGTTAGCTAGTGAAAATGGAATTTGAGAATGCATGTTCAGAAAAGCAATGCAAGAAAAAGCCTGGCTGGTGCTTGCAAATTCATCAATGCCTCAATCTTTGTCCATTTCCAGGACATCTGCAGTTATGTTATGGGACTTGTTGAACCTGTGGAACCTCCTCAGTAGGGTTTCTTCAGACTGAGCTAACTGTTTTGGCACCTTTGACTGATGCTTTCAACCTGGCAGGTAAGGTCACTTGGCTGAGACCAGAGTGTGTCTGGATTATTTCTGCCTTCTCACTGACATTGTCCATGGGAAAAGATATGCATTATCTGTGTGAGAACATGGCAGCTCAAGTTGCTGATGCAGTCTCTAGCTCAAGGGTTTAGTTTTGCAACTGCCCTCCTGAACAGTGAGGTGAGCATGCCATGGAAGAGATTTTAGTAGAAACTTGGTTTTGACATTTCCTGTGGGCAAGGCTTGATGGTGTAGAGCACTGGCCTCCTGAATCCATAACTGCCTCTTACACGGTACAAGGGGAACTTGTACAAGGGGAACCTCAGGATCTGTGATGCCTAGTGGCTGGGCACGACACTTCTGGCTGCTGCCTGTGTGCTGCCTTCATTGAACACTGCCCTAGATGTGAGAAAATCCAGCACAGAGAGCTGGTGCTTACCAGTCTCCCTTTGTAGACTTGAATCAGTGTGGTAAAATCTGATGAAAAAGGGCAGCAAAGTGATCAAATAGGTAGAACACTGGATAAAGAGATGAGAGCATGTTTTTCTTGCTTGTCCCTCCTGCCTCAGTTGTCAGGCTGTTTGAACGATTCCTTACTCTCTTCAGGAGAATATTTATTTGAAGTTACAGCTGTTACTTCCTTTATGATGCTTCTTATCCTGTTCCCACTGCTCTATACCCATATGTATTTTCTTCCTTGTGTATTTAATTGCTACAAGGTATTTAAGAAATTAATTCATAAATATTTTTCTAATTATTCTATCATGTAAGAGAGAACATAATGTAGACACCTTAGAATTTGAGGAAATTATCTCAGAAGAACTAGAAATTTTGCATCCTACAAAAGAATTGTTTCACGAAAGGGAAAATATGTATTAATTCTGATACTTTATTTTTCTTTTGTCATTCTTTCCCTGTATTGTGCTCTCATCGCTTTCATGGCTGTTATTATCAGTTCACCCACTTGAACTACTACTGACTTAACCTCTAATAGGAAGCCCATTTATCTACCTGAATTAATTCACCTACGGAATAATGTAGAAGATGCTTCTATTTTCACATCTGGTCTTCTCTCACATAATGCTGCAGGTTATGGAGAAGCTGGCAGCATGGAGTTCATAATGTGATCCTTTTCCTAGCACATCTGTACTGTTACTTGTGAGGCAGATTTGTTATTACACTAATTGTCAAACAGTGCCAGTGATGTTCGTCCTTCAGAGGATGCAAGGTCTGATCCTGTTGCATTTTGTCTCATGCCAAAACATTATATGACTGCAGTTTTGAATCACAAATGTCTTGCAGCTCTGTAGGCTGTGTGGACTATTAGAAATGACCATCCTAATTTGCAGGTGGGGATGGCAAGGTACAAGGAAAGGGAGTCAGTTTCTTGCAGATACAGCTTGCTTTTAACAGCACAGCATGCTTCCCTGTCACTCCTCCACTTCATAGGTCAAAAGCTGCATTAAGTGCACCACAACAAACCATTTTGAGCTAAATGGATTCATTCAGGTGTACAGCAGAATTTGACTCAGTACTCCTGTATGAATTCTCCTCCTCTACGGCAGACAGACCCAGGCAGGCATTAAGATTTATTGCCATTAATTTCAGAGCTCATTTTGAAAGTTTGCCTCAGATATTACATTTATAAATGTCAGATCACAAAAATAAAAAGTATCAGCTTTTTCTTATGAATATTTTAAAGAAATTAAGTAATCACATTATTTTATGCTGTTCCTAATGCTAACTTAATTAAGTCTTAAAAGAATTAAATGAGCTTAACCAGTCCCTCTGGAGGCTGAAAACCAGATTGTTTAAGCACAGAAATATTCCTAAAAATAGAGATGGCAGGATATTTGAGGATTCACTTGGAGAAAAATTCACTTAGTGTCTCAGTTTGAGACCAATTAGGAGGAAATGTCCTGAGATGAATGCATCCTCTAACAGAAAGCAGGTTTGGGCAGCTCCTCCCCCACAGGTTCGAAAGGCATTTCTTGGAGGAAAGTGAAGAAAAAACTGTTCGTTTAACAAGCAGGGTGCATGAAGGCACAAAGGGAAGAAAAAAAGAATAATGTCAGATAATAAACCTGCTCGTTGTGGAGAAAAATGGTGGATTTTTTTAGAGTCCTACTTGGCTTCTCCGGAGGTCCTCTGGAGCTGGGGTGCGGCACCCCAGGGCCTCCCCTCCGGGCTGTGGCGTGGGACTCCTGGTGATGTTCCGGTGCTTTGGACTGGAGCAAAGCTGAACAGTTCCAGAAGAAGAAGAAGAAGAGGAAGAAGATGCCACAGTCCCAGGAAAGACTTCTTGTCTCAGCTAACAGGCTGGCTAAAAGCAGGAAGGCGCTCCCTTGGCTTTGCAGTGGTGAGAACACTGTGTGAATCCTTGAACACAAACCGTGCTGAAGAGTTTGCTCAGCTTTCCCCCCCAACTTTCCCTCAGACCCAGCTTAAATCTGTGGGGCCCATTTCTGGGCAATAAGCAGAAAATGAGGCAATACAGTATTATCATTAAATCACCCCAAGACACTTAGAGATGGACATCTAAAGTGGGTCAAACATGACATCCCTTTTCTCTCACTGAAGATGTCAGATGTTAAAAAACTTTTTTTTTAAAGTTGTTAAGTGATTTTGCTACCTTTTTTTGGTGCAGGCACTGCTGAGTTTTTGGTGCAAGCACTACTGAGTGTGAGTGGTTGCTGGCTCAGTAGCACTGGTGAGCAAAGTAGACAGTCTCTATTACCCCTATGTAGTGAGTATGAAAGTGGACAGTTGCAAAAATATTGGTGGCCCAGCGTGCAAACAAATAATGAGTGCTTAATTTTGCTTTCTTAGTTTCATGAACTGCTCAAAAAATAGCCTGGTTACATACAGTAGATTTCGAAATGCAAATTAAGTCAAACCAAATTGAAAACCCTCTCAAACAAATGAAAAGAGAGGATATGGAAACTATACACAGTGTTCATAGAACGCTTACTCAAGGCATTGTGTTAAAAAAGAAGTGGGTCTTAAGAGAAGAAACTCTGATGAGAACAGAAATACTGCAGGTAAACTACATGAGAAAAAGATTTATAATGTATTTGTGCAAAACTATAAGTCACAAAAAAGGAATATTTGAAGTAGTTTGACATAATGTTTTGGTTTTCATCTAGCGAGGAACATATCTGAATGAAAACATTAATATGGTTATAAGGACATCAGCTCTGTTCCCAATTCTGCATGTCCACCAAGAAGCAACAACTAGATTCCACTCTCAACTTAATGCTAAACCTGAATTTAAACCAGGGGAACTTTTTCTGATATGAAAATAGAATATACAGTCATTGAAAAGTGTGTTTTTAATGTAAAAATGCCTTGCAGTTCTTTCCAGCATTTCCAGTTATAGCAGTGTTTTACTGTTATCTTTCCTCTTTTAGAGTTAAGGGTTGGAAAGCACCTTAAAGATTGCTTAGATCCAATCCCCACTGCCATTGGGAGGGACACCTCCCAATAGACCAGGTTGCTCAAGGCATTATACAACCTTACCTTGAGCACTGCTAGGGTCAGAGTATCCACAGCTTCTCTGGTCAACCTTTTCCAGTGTCTAATCACCCTCACAGTAAAGAATTCCTTCCTAATATCTAACCTAAATTTCCCTTCTTTCAGTTTGAAGCCATTACTCCTTGTCCCATCACTACAGTTCCTGACAAAGAGTCCTTTTTTGGCTTCCCTGTAGTCTCCTTCAGATACTGGAAGGTTGCTGTGACACCTCCATACAACCTTCTCTTCTCCAGGCTGAATAGCCCCAACTTTCTCAGCCTGTCCAGCCTCACCTCTTCAGCAGGAGAGGTGTTCCAGTCCTCTTATCAACTTTGTGGCCCTTCTTCTAACTTGCTCTGACTGTTCCAGGTCCTTCTTAGGCTGGGGACTCCAGAGCTGGATGCAGCACTTCAGGTGAGGTCTCACCAGAGCAGAGTAGAGGGGAAGAATTACCTCCTGTGACCTTCTGGCCATGCTCTTGTTGATGCAGCCCAGTATTTCATTGGCTTTCTGGGCTGTGAGCTGGCTCATGTTGAGTTTTTCATCACCCATCACATCTAAGTCTTTCTCTGCTGGGCTGCTCCCAACCAGTTCCCCACCCAGCCTGTAGGTGTGTTGGGACTGCCACAACCCAGGTGCAGGACCTTGCACTTTGCTTTGTTGAACCTCATAAGGTTTGCACAGTTCCTCCTCTCTAGTGTGACAACATCCCTGTGAATGGCATCCCTTACCTCCAGATTGTCAATGCACCACAGTTTTTCTTGGGTTTTTTCTTTATTTTTTTCCATCACAGTGAGCCAACCCTACCCAAAGCATTTTGGCTTTGCTTTTGAAAGTGAGAAGAACATCATTCCTGCTCTGATCTCCAATATTAGATTTTCCTCATTCTTCAAGTGCATAATAAGGAATACTTATGCAAAGCAAATATTCAGTGTTCAAGAACAAGCTAATTAGGTTATTTTCATAATTGGTAGTTTATTGCCCATCTGTATTCAAAACTGTTCCCACTGAACTCCCTGAGCTGTGGAAAGGAGACACAGTGCTTTTATATTATTTTCTTAGCTGTCAAGCTCAACTAAAGAATCCCTTATTTTTATTTAGAAAAGACCTTCAGCTATGAACAGGGTTTTACAGGTTAATGTTTGAACTGGTGCTGTGTCAATATTACTGTCTGATTCAGAGAGAGTGCAAGAGCCTCCCAGGCTTTAGGTTCATCCTTCCCTAAGGGAATCCCGTTGTAGAAGTATTATCTGGAGCTAAACCTTTTTTGGGCAGTAGCCTACACCTCACTGTGGATCACCCTCCAGTCTTCTCTTTTCAGATTCCTTACGCTGTATTTCAAGAGCAGGGGCAGAGCAATTTCTTTGCTTCTGCTTTCAAGAATTGCATGTGTATCAGAGTACAAAAAAGAATATTGTTCTAGTTCTGTTTATAGATTAAGCACACTTTGGTCTTCAGGAAAATTCCCTGTCAATGGTACTGGGAGGAAGAGGAAGAGAAACAACCATCAGCAACTCTTATAGCTATTCTGTTGGATATAAAAAGGTCTATAAACTGTCAGATACAGACTACTTTTGCCCCAACAGATAATCTGTGTTGCTGGATAATTTGGCCTTGGTTATTTCCTAAGTATAATAGATGTAAAGGTTAAGAAAAAAATGATCTATGTTGTTCATAAATGTAATTTTTCTTTATGAAGCTCACAACTGAAAACTGCTGAAACCTGGAACGCAACTCTTGCAATTTAATGTATTCGATTAGTCTAGCAGAAGTCCCTAGATCTCTAGATACAAAAAGAATTTAAGATTAAAACCAAGAAATTACTACACCGAAAAGGGTGCTTTCCCTCCCAGCTCTTCATCTCTGCACTTGAAATATCTTGGCACTGTGCAACTTTTTACGAATTAATCTTCACCTGCTGATAATATTTTCATGAATTCAAATTAGTTGCTGCATGGACAGAGCCTGTTGTTTTGCAAAACACACTGTTTTTTGGCTTCTTTGTTAGATGTAGAGGTGTGGCAAGAGGAATTATCCAGACTGCAGTTTACTTACTAAAGGTTAGTAAGTGGACAAGTTTTACTATGTGGACAAGTTTTAATTACAGTTCTATTTACTAATGTGGAAAGCACATTAGTAAATAGAAAATTCTTGTTAAGAGCCTTTGTTATGGGTAGAATTAAGCCAAGGTGAACTTAACTACCAAAGTGGTATTTGTGCTTGCAATATAAAGTCAAAATCTTGAGTAGCTAAAAGATATTTTTCAGATTCAATGGATTTTAGTTGAGAAAGAATTGCCTTCTCAGATGTGTTATATGAATAAATCTAACACTTCAGAAACTAGGATCTGTGTTTGCATCCATGATTAAAAGAAGACAAAGTTGATTCCATGTAGTTATGATTACTTCATAAGTTGTGGTTTGGGAACAATTTCTATCAATATTATCCACCAGTCCTGGCTCTTCTTTAACACCTTAGTTCTTTACACCTTTTTGTGGGTCTCTGTAAGCCTGGTATTCCTTATTTCCTTCTACAGAAATATCTATTTGCCTTGTTTATGTGTTCCACAAATTCAGCTTATATTGACCATTTCCAAATATAACAAGACCATCATTTGGTGAAGATGTGGAGAAGCAGTGGTGTAGAGGATTCTGTGAATCTCCACTGTGTAGATGTTTATTAGAAAATATTTGTTTGTGAATGTAGTTCTTTTGGATATGGTCCTAATTTAATTTTTACAGAATCTCTATTCTGTTGAATGTTTTAATTTAGTTTGATGAGCACTGTTGGGCCCAATTTCTGACCTCAGTACCTCAAGTACTGAAAAGCACATCAAAAACTGAAAACCCCCCAGTGATTATGAAAGACATTTTCCTGATCAAAGAATAATCTTCCTGCCTCTGGGTTTCATAGACCCATGTATTCACCTTTTCTTTATGGACTCATTACTTCCACCTTGCTGCTATGGATGACAAGAACACAAGGACAACAGCCATTTGTTACTCTCTGCAGCAAAAACTTATGAAAGAGATTTTACATGTTAACATACATAATCCAGAGGATTTTACTTGATGTTAGAAATCTTGTAGTCGTATAATTTACTCAAGAACCAAACTTGGCTTCAGGAATAAAGTGAGGATGAAAGGATACTGCAAAGCCTCAGCTCTTTGGAAAGAAGACACAGACTGCGCAAGCTTTTCAGAATATCAGCTCAAATAACTTGCCCAAAGAGCAAAGCTGGCAATGCTACAGATGACACAGAGGAAACTGGAGACTGCACAGAGGATCAGATGCAAACCCATGATCTCTTCTTTGCTGATGCATCTCACTGCTAAATCTTACAGAAGGAAGAACATATCCAGTTTAGTAAGGTGATATTTTGAATTGAAATTAAAAGAAGGTCAAAAGACTGATGTCCTACAGTGATGAATAAGTATTTTTCAAAGCAGAAGGACTATGTGAATTGCTTGGAAATACAGAAGTTTGCACACTTGGTGAGAAGAAGGTAGAAATAAGGTCAAAAAGGTGCATTGAAATAAATATGAAGGTACACCTCTACACTTTGAAGCAAGCCTTGGTCTTTGTAGTCTCAACCTAGTCTGAATATCATAGAGGTGAATTGAAAGTGCTAATTAATCAGCCCTTCTCCAGCATCTGAGGCCTCCTCTCTAATTGTAGTAGAGGGAGAAAGACAATGCAGAACTCTCAAATATCAGTGCTGTTGTCCATGGATGGCTAAAGAATTATTGGGGCAGACCTTTTCAAAAGAGAGTTTGTAATGCATTGCAATAGCTCTCTTAACCATCACTGATTGTTTTGGTCTTTCTAAGAAAATTTACATTCCATGCGTGCAATGATGAAAATTGAATTGCACTGTTGATTGCAACAACATGATTTATACCCTGACAGTAAAACAGTTAGATAAACTTCAGAAATTAAGAAATATAGTAGCCTTCTTCCTTTAAAAATTTGAAAAGTAGCCTCAAGGTAAGTTTAACAAAGTAGTTAAGTATAGAAAAAACAGCACACCCCTGCAACACAAAGTGTGTGGAGTGCCTGCCAATACTGGGTTGTTTGGTGGAAAGATGAGGGTACTGACTATGATGTGTCAGGAAGTATCAACATTGATTTAATTTGTTCAGGACCCACAGGACAACTTTGAATTATTGCTGATGGGATGTGAAGCTCTTTCATTGTTCTCAGTTTCTAAGTGCCTTTCGTACATTACTTCAATGTAAAAATGACAAATGAGAATTTGAACATTTTCAAAGACCTCAGAGAAAAGTTGAAAAGATTTCTCAAGATTTTCTGAATCATGGGCAGGAAGAATGGTTTTATAGAAGACCGACTTTTCCATTGAAATTTTGTCCTTTTCTCTACTTTGTCACTGTTTATTCTGTCTTGCAATCAGTGCCTTCTGCTATGGGCTGTCGGGCTGCTGCACTTGTGTGTGCAAAAGCCTTTCCTTCCAAAGAGAAGCCAGGCTGTGTTTTACTTGAATGAGAAATTAGAAATTTGATTGCTACACAAGATGTGTTGACAAAGGCTATCCTGGTGTGAAAGTGAAGAATTCTGCATTTACTCCCCTTGTGTGTTTTCCAGGTCAAGATTGCTGAATCTGAGTCTGGAGTAAAGAGATGTTGCTCTTTCTAGTGTTGTTGCTATGGCCTTTCTTGAGTGCCCTTTCCTTCCTTGTTCATCCACACCTTTGGTAAATATTAGCCTAAGTCTTAATTTTCAGATACCCTATCTCTCCTTTATATGTTATTGCCATCCTTTCTCTGCAGATATATAGGCAGATTTCATTGAAAGAACAATCAGCTAGACAGTTTTCAAATTGTATTATAGATGTCTTTTACCAATAATTGTAAAAAGTAAGTATCTCTCAGTGTGACAGGAACATAGAATTGCTGAATCTAAACCTAGAAAATACATGTTTTGAAATTGGACTCTGAAAGCCAGTTACCAAATAAATTTTAAAAATGTTTAGCATTTTTATGTTTATTCTTGAAATTCAGTGGTGTGTGAAAACACATTGGACTCACAGAAATACACTGACCCAGGCCTAGTTCAAGCTTGCCTTTGGAGTGTGCAAATGAAAACTTGCAGAAGAGAATAATCACAGTGCAATATGACACATAAATTACCTCCCATTACAGCTCAGGCAAACAGCTGGCACGGTGCTGTTTGTTATGTGGGAACAGTGTGGTTAGACTCCCATGGAGCAGACATGTAAATTATCCCTGTCCCTGAGAGCTTACAGAGAAACAAAACAAAATTAGAGAACCATATGTAAACACATTTATAATATGAGAGTTATTTGAAATGTCATTTTGAGGGAGGCAACAAGGAAAACATCTCATGCTAGATTCACACTGAATTTTAAAAATTTGCTTTTTAAAAAATTTACTTTGGAAGATACCTTACTTTGTGTCTGTCTCATTCAGAAGTCCTACTGAGATATAATTGAAACAGTGTAAAGTCATAGTCACCTACTGTCTTGCTGCTTGTGAAAATCTGCACACACGATAGCAACTAAAAATTATTCTTTGAGAGGCACTCCTTGCTTTTGAATGTGCAGTATATAATGAAATCACCAACTTAGCACCTTTTGTGGCATAACATTGTGTGGATAATAAGAGTCTATCAAGAGAGATATTTTTTCAGAAACAACACAGATTTGGTGTTAAATACAGGCTATTAAATATCATTAAGTAGTCATGTCTGTCATTAAAATATATTTGAATACACAAGATGCTTGTAATTTTCCTGCCTGAAGGGCTTGATTCCAACTCTAAAATGTAATTCAGTCCCAGAGAAAGACAGGTATTTTTTCTTGAGAAAGTGAAAAAATATTGAAATTTGATAGCACATAGTGTAAAAAGCTGCCTTAATAGAAGAT
This sequence comes from Erpornis zantholeuca, assembly GCA_013400515.1. Classification (NCBI taxonomy): domain Eukaryota; kingdom Metazoa; phylum Chordata; class Aves; order Passeriformes; family Timaliidae; genus Erpornis; species Erpornis zantholeuca. Next base: position 35,379 of record VZTN01028523.1, read on the forward strand.
TCTAAAAGAGTATTTTGAATTAGTATTGCCCCGATGTGGTCATTCTTTGGGTGCAGCATTTCTTGTCCAGTCCTAGGCAGTAAGGTCCATGGTAATCTTTGGTGAAGCCTGCATAACTCCTGCTTTAAGAAGGTGTGCTCAGGTCAGGCATCATTTGCTGTCTGTTAGGCAGACTCAGGTCTACATTTTCAGTCTATGTGGAACAAATATCCTCTCTAAATGTTTAGACTGCACTTAAAAAAAAAGTGAAGTTAGGATCAAGACTAAAGACTACAGGGGGAGGCAAGAGCTAGTAAAAGCCCGCAGAAAAATCACATATGACTAATTAGTGACTGAAAGTGTGGTGCTAAGATTGAATCCCTAGATTACCTTCTTGCTAGTCTAAGTCTTCATGCACTGCTGGAAAAAATTTCTATTTACCCCATGTCAGTTTATGATATCCTGCAAATCTTCGGAAGTTTTGTTGAGAGAAATGCTACCTAGGATGGTAGACTAACTAGCAAATGTATTACACATCTTTAAGCTTTACTGCTTAATTAAAAAGAAAAGAAAAATATGATAGTAATTCTACGCAATTTTCCATTGAGTTAAAATAAGGGTGGGTTGTTATTGCTAAGGAGATTTACTTGACACTGAGCACTTGAGGTTTTATGATAAGGAGATTTAAATATCAATAAAAAACTTCTTAGTTTTATGGTTTTAAAATTCTTATGTATTCTTATGTACACATGTACATATCTGTAGCAGTGTGCCCCCTAAAAGCAGAGGTTTCTATTACATCCAAGCCTCCAAATACAAGCACATGGCCAAGGTTTCCCATGTTCCCCAAGTCGTGAGTGGCTTAGCCCACCCACAAGACCCCTACCTCTGACCCACTGGACCCCTGATCTGTGGGTTTTCCTTATCTGTACCCTCACTGGACAATGCCCCATGGAATCCCACCCATCTAACCTGATAAATACCACTGTTTTCAGAACCATGTGCTCTTTCAGTTCTCCACCCGTGGGGTGAGTGCTGGCACCGGTGTCACCCCAGGTGCTTTTTGTTTGTTATTTTCATGTTATTATACTTTTTGTTTTGGAAGAAAGCAATCATTGCCCATCTCTCTTTTAAGCCACTGCCTCAAGCTCACTGGAGGCAGAGGAGAACACCTCCGAGGTAGTAACTTAGCCCTTGCTATCTTCCTGGGCAAAACCAGCAAGGCTACTAAGTTACACATATCCATACATATATATATGATCGCTGAAACAGACTTTTTTATAAGATTTTCAGCAAAATTCTCTTTTGGATTTTTTTTTTTTTGAGATTTTAATACATTTTCTAGAAGGAAACTGCTAAAGAAATAATTGAGACACTACAGTGCCAGGTGGAGGGATTTGCAATAGTCACTGAACTTTCATACCCAGAAAGGTTTGGTTTGTTTTGTGAAAGCTTTATGAAACATCTGTTTCATTCTTTACAGAAAGTCAAATTGTGCCCATATGTATGGTATTGTCCCCTACCACGAAGAAATCAGACAGTGAGCTTCCCAGAATGCTGTAATTTCTGAATTGCTTACTTGGAATAGCCCAATAAGAATGCTTTTAATCAGAATTCTCTACAAGTATACTGTAAGAGAAGATAAGATGAAAAAAGTATCGAACAAAACAGCTTATGCTTAAAATAGTTCATGAATTTCAACTTTCTTTTTAAGCTATAAATAATCATACCTATAAAATGTATGGAAGTAAAAAATGGTCCTTCAGACTTAACAGGAGGAGCAGTTAAGTGTCTTGATTTCATAACAGCAGTGGTAAAGAGGCAGGGAGGAAAAGGCCTAAGGCATTTGCTGATATGACAAATAAGACCTAAATAATGCAGTGTTTTCTCAGCTGTAAATGCAGGTGTTTGCAGAAGCAGTGCAGTTCATCTTTCCGGATGTACAGTTCCCTTTAGTGACATAATCTCAATACAGATTCTTTTACCAGGTGTTTATCTCTAATGGGCCTGGAGCTTTCTATGCATCTCCATATTCCCCCCCCCCCCCCAGTCTGCACCCAATATACAAGGATTTAAGAATAGAATAAACCCCCATTTTTTCAGTTGTCTGCAGTCTAATAAGGAAAATCCTCCAAGAGCAAGAAGGTTTTGTTTAAATTTTACTCATCATGACTGTGGCTCCCTCTATCACCTTGTCCAGAATACGTAACCATGCTATAAAGAATAAGACTCACTTGCCTACAGATGTGAAAGAGATTTTAGTGCATAAACTGGGGAAGATTTGATAATGTTCATGGAGGTATCACTGGCAAAGCTTTATTCCTGTCTGCACTCCTATTTTCAAACTATTTTCCTATTCTCTTTTTCCTCTCTGACAGAGGAATACAGTATTGATTACTGGCTGCTTTCCTGGCTCTTACTTTCAATTGTCAACTGCTATTAAGAAAAAAAATAATGAAAAAATCTCAAACCAAACCAACCCCACAAGAGACTGAGGAAGCATTGGGTTGTCACAGTTGTATAGAAAACCTTGAAAACTGGACCAAAGGTACCTGGATGTTACCATTCATTAGGCAGTGCTGCCTGATGTCTGAAAATAACTGGTTTGAGTAATAAAAACTTACCTATGCAGTTCGTTATATACCAGCTTTGACACCAGCAATGGTGGATTCAGTGTCATTCAGGAACCTGTTCCTGTTCCTGTTTTCTGAGTTACTTCAATGGGTAGGAAAACGGGAGCAGCATTTTATTTTGACTAACTTTTTTTAGGTTAGTTCCTCCATCACCTTGGCTTGCAGGATTGTGAGAGTCCCTCTTTGTCAGTTTAAGGAATTCAGGTGTAAAGAGCCAGATAATGCACCAGGGCTGCAAAACCTGGAGGCCATACATGTGAACATTCTTGTGGTGGTGTTTCAGAGATGATGTAGGACTTCAGAACCACTAAGAGAGAAACAGCTGAGTTAGTTCCTCACATAAATATTTCAACCTTGCTGAAACTGTTAGAGGTGGTTAAGTCTTTGAGATGCAATTAGAGTAGCACACAAAAATTTTATGCACATTTTCAGGGAAAGAGAACATAATTGAAACACAATGTTCCAAAACAAGAACACTTTTTAGGTCAATTGTTTTGTGTGGAGACAGATAAACTCACCAGGGCCCTGCTGTGGAGGGAGGCATGCTAGAGATAAGGAGAATTGCATAACTCCCCTGCCAGATCCCTTGGAGGAGGCAGCATTTCTTGGTGAGGGTGAGAGAAACTAGGCCCACGATCCTCTGGGAGAGGATTATGTAGATCCTTTTGTAAACTATTGGCCCCTATTCCCTCACACCCACCTCTGAATGCCTATAAGAACCCCTGTATCTTCCTCAGACCCCTAGAGAGCCCCGTCCCTAGCCCCCTTCTTAGGATGCTGGACAAATAAAGGCCTGGTGGAATGGCTATATCCTCTTCTCTCTTCCCCTGAGTCAGCCTGGGGTTACCTCACAAGGCTGAGCTGGAATCACTGAGCTGAAATCACTTTAAGAGCTGAATGCTGACAGCCTCTGGCCTCCTGCCTTGCAGAGGTTCCCCAGATGGCCAGAAGACAGCCAGAGGCCCCTGGAGAGCTGCCCCATGGGGACCCCTCTCTGGGAGAGCTGCTGCGTCTCAGGTCTGACCAACAGAGACCCCCTGGCTGTTCACAGTTTTGGAGTAAATTCTTTTCCAGGACTGGAAAGGAGTTTTGTACTCGATGGCACAGGAGCTACATGACTTTAGGACATTTGGATTGCCTTATTTACCCATAATGGTGGAATAACAGAACAAAGGGGGTTGAAAAGTTCTAAGCATCTGCCGCGGGGCCTATGTGTCCCCAGGAAGGAGAAGTGCTTTCTAGCAGCTCCTCACTGTTACAGCAAACACCTTTGGAAACATGGTCATTGTCATAATTTCCTGATAGGTTGCTCTGGATCCTGAAAGCTGAATATATAATCTTCAAGGAGACTTTATTTCTGTACAGGTGCACTATTTTTCATTGTTTTTTTTGAGAGTGTCTTTAACTTGCTGCCCTGGGTTGCAAAGTAAGACATGACCAAAAGCATGTATTCTATCACCATCTTCATGAACTTTTGAAACCAGGTGGGGCAGTGCTCCCTGCCTCCCCGCTCTGGACTATCGCCTGTTAATGGCCCATCAGTGCCTTGCCCATGACTCACAGATAACTCGCTCCAGGACTATCTCCTGTTAATGGCCCATTGGTGCCTTATCTCAGAATTCATCATCCCATCGTGAGACACTCCACTCAGAGGGAGGAACCAGGCATTCAATCCTGGATATAAACTGGGATTTTGAAAACCATAAGCAGCCTTTCTCACTGGATATCCAGAGGACAAGAGCTACATACCTACCACTGGACCTTCTGAGGAAGACCATACTTTTCTACAGGATCACTGCTCCAACTGAGCTACATCCATCATTTCAGGAGGACTGTGGCCACATTCTTCTTGGAGTGCTACTGCTGCCCTGACTGTCAGGGTGTCAGCTTGTATCTGACTCTGTCAGTTTAAACCAGTATTTCTCCTGCCTTGTTTTATACATATATGTGTATATATAAATATTAGCAAAGAACTGTTATGCCAATTTCCCATATCTCTGCCTGAAAGCCTCTTGATTTCAAAATTATAATAATTCTGAGGGAAGGGGGTTGCATCTTCCATTCCAAGGGAGGTTTCTGCCTTCCTTGGCAGACACCTGTCTTTCAAACCAAGACACTTGCTCTTTCTAAAAATGGCACTCCATACCTCTTCTGGATTCTGTGAAGGCATTGTCCGAGAAGCATTAGCTTGCAGTGGGGTTACATTTTGTAAGTATGAATGCTAAAGGTTCTCCGTAACTATTTAGCATGAATACCAGTTTTTTGGATGGCAAGATGAAATGTCTTAAAGGTGGGAGAAAGATGGGATAAACTTCTAGAAAATGGCAAAGTCATCTGCAAGCCTCTTGAAAAGGCTGTCCTCCTCTAAGCTCTTCTATTGCATTAGGTTTCTCACACCAGGGCTTGAGCACTTGGCTCAGAAGAGTCAAACTCTATTCAAAACATTTTCTATGCATCTAGCAAGCTGTGAGTGCTCAGGTGGTGCAAGGAAAGTAGTTGGATTAGACAGCAGAAACTGAGACAGAAATTGAATTTCTGGATTATGATCTATTTCCTCCACCCCCATCCCCAGCAGTGAACTGAAAGATCTTTTCAGCCCTTTTCAGGAACATTGCAGTTACACCTTACACCCATGTGCCTTTTGCAGTGTCAGGTACCTCCAGCAAGGCACATTTAAGGCAGTTTAGGGAATGTCGTAATCCAGCATTTCAATAAGATGGTGTTCTGGCTTCTTTCGTTTTTCTGGCATAGCTGAAGCACTAGAATTTCCCTTAAAAAAAACCTCTGGATCAGTTTTAGGCTAGATGTTTCTCTGCATGTGTAGACCTGCATCTGGTATGGCACAAGTAAAATGGGATGGATGAGAAGGTATAACTTTGTTGTCCTGCTGGGTTGTCATGGAAGATGGACTCCAGCAAGGGCAAAGTTACTACCTTGGAGGTGTTCTCCTCAGCCTTCAGCAAGCTTGAGGCAGTGGCTTAAAAGAGAGATAGGCAACAATCGCGTCTTCCAAAATAAAAAGTTTAATAACATGAAAATAACAAGCAAAAAGCACCTGGGGTAACACCGGTGCCAGTGCTCACCCCATGGGTGGAGAACTGAAAGAGCACATGGTTCTGAAAACAGTGGTATTTATCAGGTTAGATGGGTGGGATTCCATGGGGCATTGTCCAGTGAGGATACAGATAAGGAAAACCCACAGATCAGGGGTCCAGTGGGTCAGAGGTAGGGGTCTTGTGGGTGGGCTAAGCCACTCACGACTTGGGGAACATGGGAAACCTTGGCCATGTGCTCGTATTTGGAGGCTTGGATGTAATAGAAACCTCTGCTTTTAGGGGGCACACTGCTACAAGAAGGGTAAGGTGTGTGTGTATGAACAGGGTCTATGTGTTAGAGGCTCACTGAGCATCTTAAATGAAAGTTATCTAGTTCAATGGGATTTCAATTTGTTCAGTGGGGTCCAACATCTACAAATGTCACTTATGGAAGCTTCCATATCTCACTTGGAAACTCATGTACTAATACTCTCAATTTTTTAGTGATGTAATGTTTTTGTCCTTGACACATTTCAGGGGCCACTATCCTCTTTATTGTCCATATCCTACAATAGGGCTTCAAACAAATGACCCCTGCTGCCGATGTGAATATGCAGAAGATTCCAGACTACTATCTGCTGTGCTTCTTGGAGTGAAATATTATACACATCTTTTGTTTCCTCAAATTTTCTTTCTAACTAAGGGTTGTACTTGATTATACAGTTTCATCACTTTTACTCCTGTCTGTTTCATGACTTTAGTGTGCTGGTGGCTTTTCCTATAATAAGTTTTTTCTTATCTAAATAGTTTAAATCTCATATGAGGCTCTTTTCCCCTTTCTCTCTTTTTCTTTCTTTTTTAATTCTTTTTAATTATATTTTGACCTGCTGCTACTTCCCATAATTTCTTTCTGAATTTCTTTCCTTTTGTCTCTCTTGATCTTCTCTCACTGTCTGGTCCGTTATCAGACTTTTATTCTTTACATTTACATCCAGAACAGAAATGTTCTGTAGTGTTCACAGCTCTATGATAAGCTCTGATTTTAATATTCTCGTCCTGGGTACAAACACTTACTTACACAAGGGAATGACTCATTCTCCACTGCATTTTAATCTAGCAAGTTTAAATTAAACTGATGTCTTAGCTTAAGATCAGCTTCTTGTAAAGGAGTCAGAATTGGCTCCCTAGCAGCTTTTCAAAATTACTTTCTAAGATACTGTGCTTTCTACTTGAGATCAGATAGTAGAATCTTCACAGAAAGGTGGTGTATCTAGTCTTGTACTGTAATTGATGCTGAAATATCTGAAGTTAGAGTATGCTTATTATACTGCTTTGAAAAATGCAAGCGTTAATAAAACAGGCAATAAGGGTTCCAGAGCTGCCAGCCATTGAGTGAAGCACAACTTATTCCCTAACTTCTTTGTTCCCTACCACTTCTTCCTCCCACCCCCAATTGTATTTCTACATATTGATAAGATGCCCAGATAGTTCTCTTCTGCATGCTAGGCAGCTCCAGCTCTCTCAGCTTCTCCTCAAATGAGGCATGCTCTGAGCTCTTACCTTACTCATCTCTGTGGCCCTTCACTGGACTCTCCAGTGGACTGAACTCTTCCCACATCTCTTTTGGGAAGCCCATAACTGGCTCCAGCACTACAGATGTGTCTTACCAGTTGTCCTGGTTCCACCAGCACCGTCTGGTCTCTGTCTGCAAAGGTGCTTTCTGTAAAATCACACTTATCCTAACGCAGTGGTCCAGCTTATCCAAAAGGAGCATTTTGGACATGGACACACCTCAGATGTTGCCCAAACAAGGTAGGAGTAGTTTACTAGAATATATTTCTGATCCTTTTCTGGGATAGGGATTCCAGACCAAAACCTTCCAACAAATAGTTTAAATAATCTTTAGGCATATCTGGACTCTCATAGCTGCAGAATTGTTACATCAAATGATGAAATTATCAAATGATCTAGTCTCTATAATGGTGCTTATAGAATAAATCTTCATCATTAGGGCAAGAAATTGAATTCATTTGAGATCTGGTAATTTTTTTATTAGTAATTTAAAATAATTAATTATTTTCAACAAACAAGCCTAGGACTTTTATTTCTGAAAATTTTCATTAGTAAGTTTTTATTTTTTATTTATTTAATTAAATAAATATCATGCTGCAAGCAGCCTATTATGTTATGGAGCACATCTAATTGCTCTTTTTTCCAGGTCCAAGCTGAGGTTAAGAAAATGCTTTAAAAATTTGAATGGGTAATTTTTCACTTGGAGGCTCCCCTTGTAATCTGCCATCTTTGTTTTTCAGACAATGAGATGGCAGTGGCATTTTTCTTGCTAAAAAATACCCTTATGAATATAATGTTTTAGTATCTGCACTTGCCTTACACAGCTCTTGAAAAGTGGATACAGGAGCCTCAGGAAGAAGCTATAAATTAGAACATTCTAATCAAACATTTGTCATCAGCAGACAACCTGATGACCACTGACTACCCATTTTGAAATGCAAATTGAAAGGGATTCACTCAAAAATGTGTTCAAAAGGAAACCAGTGTCTGCAAGGTATGCCAAGCAGGAAATGTCCTGCCCTCTCTCTGCATTTGCCAGAGGTATCTTTCTTTTGGTACTGCTCAGGACATAGATTTGCGACCCTGGAAGGTCCAACCTGCCTGCCCATGCAAATGGATAAAGGACTAGTGGAGGAGCCCAGATGTCCCTTGGATGAAGAATTGCTTGAGGGTCTGCTGGATTTTTGTGAGGAGGCAGCTGGCATCAGCTCAGCTGTCTTTCACAGAACTGACTTTGATCCCGCTTGTGTTGTCATGGTAACATGAGTCTGATCAAATGAACCTTAATCACTGAGTTAGGAGTTGACCTGTCTTCCTCATGGGAAATAAAATGGGAGAAAACAAGGAATACTTTTTCAAACAGAAAGGTTTGGGCAATTCTCTTCATTACTCCATGTCAGTTTACAAACCTCCTTTATCTGGCTGGGACTTGTAATATTGCAAATGTGTGTGTGTATGCAGGGGGAAAATATAAGAAGGATATTTCCTATAGCTGTGATTTAACCCCAGCCAGGAACCAAGCCCCACACAGATCCTCACTCACTCCACCAGCAGTGGGACTGGGGAGAGAAGTGGAAGAATAACAGGTAGAGAATTTTCGGGTTGAGATCAAGACAATTTAATAGGGAAAGCAGAAGCTGTGCGTGCAAGCAAAGAAAAACATGGAATGAATTCACTGCTTCCCATGGGCAGTGAGGAGCTCAGCCACTTCCAGGACAGCAGGGCCGCATCATGTGTAATGGTTACTTGGGACTCCATCACTCCAAATGTTTCTCCCTACTTCCTCCTTCTTCCCCTGCTTTAAATACTAAGCATGATGCATTAAGGTCTGGAATGTCCCTTCCATCACCTTGGGCCACCTGTCCCAGCTGTCTCTCCTCCCAGTCTCTCACACACCCTCAACTTCCTCACCAGTGTGGTAGTACAAAAAGCAGAAAAGGCCTTGGCTCTGTGCAAGCCCTGCTCTGCGACAACAAAAACATCTCTGTATTATCAACTCTGTGTTCAGCACAAATCAGCAGCACAGCCCCATACCAGACACTGTGAAGAAAATTAATTCTACCCCGCCTGAAACCAGCACTGTTATATAGGAAAATGCATTGCATTAAGCCCAAAAAAATCTTCTAATTCAAGTGTGTAATTAATACTATTGCATATGGGTGGATGTTCTTTGGAGTGCAATACTTGGCAGATTTGCAATGGGTTTAAATTATTAAATAATTATATAGCAATTATGAGCATGCTTTATTCTTTTGGGTACAAAGAGGTTACAGGAGAATTTATGATTAAGCCCTACTATAGTACAAAGGGCTGACAGGTTTTGTCAAGGTGATTCCACATCAGCGTTTTTGTGCACATAACTGCATTATTTTAAAAAGGGAACTTTTTATAGTCTGAAGCAACCTTGCCAGAGCAGACTGGAATACCATAATGTTTTTTGACATTACTAGTTAACTTATGCTGGTCTCAGTTCTGGCATAGCAAAATTACTTCTGATTTCTAAACCATTAAATTTAGAGATAGCTCTTACACTTCTGAAAGCATTGCAAAATATGCATGTAAATATGCCTTCAAAGAGGAATTTAATAAACAAGAAAATATTTAGTAATGACTGTGAAAAACTGAAAAGATAAATATTCATGAATAATTCTGGGTTATCACTAATTTTTTTAAAGATATCATGGTGAAATAAATATGAGAGCAGAATAACCTGATGTAAATATAGTTAATGAATAAAATTTGGGTATTATAGTGCTGAATTAGCTGATGCCAGTCAACTCTATGTCTGAAATAAATATATGGGTAGGCACAAGAGAAAGAGAGATAATACCTCATATTACAAAATGATGACTTCCTTACCCAAGCCATTGAAGGAAGAGGGAAAAATAATCAGAGTTAGAGATCCTCCAAAAACCAGTGAGCCGATGCAGAAGAGACATGAAGGACCACAGATTCAGGGAGTAAAGTTTCTGCTTTTTAAGGTAGAAATAAAACAGAAATCAAAGAAGATGCTAATTCAAAAAATAAAAGAAAAAAATATAAACAATCAATAGAATCTATCTTTGTGTACAAGCCAAGTGTACACTGAAACAAGGGAGGGTCTTTTATGTATTCCTGGTGGAAAATGTCACACAGTGGTGGAGCAGAGGTATTTTGCAGTTGCCTGTAGAAAACTAGAATTCATCTTTGACAGTTACTCTACCTCCTTTAATATATTTCAGCTGCTGTATGACATCAAAGGAACTTCAGTCTCCTGCTGAGTATGTTTGAATGGTGCATTTCTGAGAAACCCTTTTCTTTGTGGAAAAAAATCCACATGGCTTTTTCTGTGTGTTACTTTTTTGGCTACAGAATAAAGGAGGGAAAGAGGCAAAGTATGATAAATAAAATATTTAGGAAGCTAATATGACAACTATGAAATCAATATTTCCTTGATGTGGCTACAGTTGCTGTTAATAAAATGGAATTAAGTTAATTTGTAAATTTAATTGAAACAATGGATAATTAAAATCTCAATGAATCCTTTTTAGACAGAATATCTTTGAAAGTTTGTAGAAAGTTTGTTTCCTTGTTTAACATATTCTTAAATGAAACAAGCAAACAGAATAGAAGAAAAATTCTAGGAATTTCAGGAAGGAAAAATTATTAGGTAAGAAACAATAAATGAAGAACAATTTAGGCTAGATGGTAGTCTGACTCAAAAAAAAGGAACAACAAATCTTTGTCTGTGCAAGGGAAAAAAGGTAGCTTAGCACTGCTGTCATTACTTCTGACAGTGAGGTTCAAGGTCCCCATGGCTGCAGAGCATGCTTCCAACAGCTGCTGAACATCACTAGTCTATTTGGTTCCAGCTGTCTGAAATACAGTATTCATCTAGAAGTCTTCTTTGTTGGGGCTATTTTGTTGAAAAATAGGTCTCCTGTTCTATTTAAATGCTTTTGCTGTAAGCCAGCTGGGGCCAGCACTGGTGCACAGAAGGTGTTGGGGTTTGGGGTGGTTGATTTGAGCTTTGGACACAGCCTTCACTGGCAGTGCTGGCTGAAGTTGGGGATGAATAGCCTTTGCCTTAGGAGAGCCCCAGTATTTAACTGCAGTAGAAACGAAACGACCAGGAAAGCCTGGCTTTAGTTCCAAGTCAAGTATATCTCTTTGGTGGCTGAAAGTATGAAACATGGAATCCCCAAAATCTTCTAGCAACTTAGTGTGAGCACTACAAAGAATAATACAAGAACAGTGAAACTTTTTCTGTGTCCTCCAAAATATGGGAAACAGATGCAAGATACTCTTTTGGTTATGAATCTTATTAGTGTCTATGTTAACACTGAAAGAATAATTGGGATTAAAAAACAAAAAAAGCTGAATTCTAATTCTAATAATCTTTGCAAGCAGTTTGTCATTTGTGTTAATATTTGTTTAACTCCAGAACTGAAAACACTTTGTAGGGCAAGAAAACACTATTATAACAACACAAAGCAAAATAAAGTTCCTGATAGTTTGTATGATAATTTTCATCATAAAATTATACTTAATTACATAATTCCGAACAAGTAATCATTATGGTTATGAATATGACTTGTTTATTTCCCACTATTACAATATGGTTGCAGTCATGAATGAGCTTTTGGGGTAGTAGCTCTGGTGCTCCTGTCTGAGGTGGTGGTTTGCTGGAGCGTGGAGCCAGCCTAGCTGATAGCTGTCCCTGCAAGGTCAGGGTGCAGCCTTCCTCCTCCTCACTTTGCACTTCTGGGGCTCGCCTTTCTCCCCAAACCAAGCTGGTTCACTCACTGGTTGTGTTGCTAAGAAGGCAAGAAAAGAGGTGAATTTTATTGAATTAATATCATGCTATATACTTTACATTTTATCTAATTTTTTAATAGGTACATGTGTACTCTATAGATGAATTTATATTACATTATTTATATAATGTAATTTAGGCTGTGCTAATATTGCATTTAAATAGCAAGATTTTGGCACAATAGCAGCTCTCCAGAGCTCAGGATACGCTTCATTATCAGCAGAATTTTAACTTGAATTAATATTTATAAAGGAGTTTGGGCATAATGAACTTCAATGCAGTTGCGAATGCACTCAAGCACATAAATTTTAAGGTCATTTTATTATGGGTTAAATCCTGATGTCTTTAGGAACTTTTACTAGAATCTTGCACAGTAACTAGCACGTTTATGGTTCGGCCTAGTTATATTTCCAAAAGTCTCCAGCAATTGTGCTGAAAGTGGGCAGGAATCAGAATCTGCCTGTGAAATCTCAGATTATCTCGTGGTGTGCAGACAGACAGGGATGGGCAGGTGACCTCTGAAAGGGATGGGCTTCAAGAACTAGGTCTGTGTAGGCATACTTGGCCCTGTGGTCCAGACCAGGGTCTTGCCAAGAAAAAGAAATATTTTATAAAACTTAAAAATATGTGACATGAAAGACAGGTTTTCTGGATGCAGAAAGAGAATTTTGAACATGACTAATTTGTGTTGCAACAGTTTAGGGTTAATTTCTGTTACTTCTGCCCTGGTTTTCAGTCAAGAAAATCTTTAACAGGGAAGTCTTTAATGAGACTATTGTTTTTTAAAGAAAATCTCTTCTTTCCAGTATATGACTTTAGTTTCACCTTTACAGTCACTTTGACTCACAGAGGCACTGAAACTTGTTCAATTTTAAGTATTATTCATAGTACCTGGACCCTTAATGGAGGCATTAATATTTGCAGGAATATCATGCAGTTAATTGGAATTGTCAACTCAATTACAAAAAAATGCATTCTAGAAATGTTTCTTCTTCAGACTCTGAAAACTCCTTCTAGTCCTGTTGTTTCCTACCAGGTTCTAGTATAGTATCTCTGGTAATAACACATGAATAAACCTTGTAAGAGTGACAATTTCATGGTTAATATTATGAATCTTAGTGCAAAGGGTCAATGGTAAGTTCAAATAAATCAATTGAAAGGAGATAAACAATTACAATTCATTAATTCTTTCTAAATTTGTAAGAAGATTGTATTTCAGTGAATGTATATTTTTCAGCTGTAAATTTTATGCAGTCATGAGTAGAAGACAGAACACTTCCTAGTATGCTACGATATGGAATCCCTACAAATGAAGGCTCCTGAGATTTGGGTCACATTTTACCATTTTTGTCCTTTATTTATCACTAATTCATGGGAGCTGTGTATTACATCAACATGGAAGTTGTACTGTTAAGGATGGGAGGTAGGAAGGATTTCACTGGCACTTTTTAAAAACTCTATCTGATGGATGGGAGCATTATAAAATATGATTTTGTGCCTTTAGAGCACCAAAGGGAAAATAAATTAAGCAAATGATAATGACAAAAATGGGCATTCTAGTAGTCAATTGGACAAAAATATGTTCCTCTCCCTCCCCCATCCTGCTATAACTTTCTGGAAGATGATAAGTATTGCTGTAACTGGACTTTATTCTTTTGGGTAATGAGAAAATGAATGAAAAGAGACCATAAAGAAAAAAATTAGAACCTTTCATGTGTTAAAACAGTGGTAATTACAGGACTTAAAATAGGGGTAATTTTTAGCTGTGCCAAAGAGTTTCCATTTTTCCCTGCCAAATATTGTATCTCTCATAAGAACATAATAGTGATTTTTTTCTTGCTGTAAGACCCTGACTGTGCCCTCTCCCTCAGTAGCTCTGGGCCTAATTGACCATAATGATTCCACATGACAACGAGCAGGAAATCTGTCAACTCTTCAGGAGCTCAGTGCTGGAGGGGGAGGATGAAGGGTCATGTTGGTCTTGAGAAGGCAACAAAAATAATGGCCTCTAATTCAAGCCTAGTCTAAAACTGTTTTGCTGCTTGCTGTGATTGAAAGAACTGAGGGGCAATTGAGTTATAAAGTCTAGTTCAGAGCTAGAAAATCTGAGCTCTCTCACTGAGGTAGCTTTTAGGTACAAAGCATGATCCTCAAAATAACCTTTTTCATCCATTTTTAGTAGAAAACTCCCCTCCTGTCTAATTCAGCTCACAGGAGTCTGGAATGCATCATCACCAATACTAAAGAATTTAAGTCTCTGAACACAGTAAGACCATCTCTATCTTAAAAAGTTCTTATAGTGCCAGCCCCCATGATGAACACCTTGCTGTCACCAGTCATCAATCTTAATCACAGATGCAGTCCCCTGGGCTGCTGAAAATACCAGTCTTGACAGAGGAAATTGTTAGAAGCAGAGATAACCTGGATGGTGTGTTGAAAACTGATCCCAAAGGATTGGTAGCAACATTATTCTGAGGCTGGTGACCTTAAAACAAAATGTACTTCATTCGGACCACCCCTCAGGAAAAGGTCCAAAACTTGATTTTGCTCAAAAATGTTAGCATCATCAGGTGAAGGCTAGCAGAAAAGGAAGGAAATGTTTGTGTCTGTTTGGAGTAAAGGAGGAAATTTAAGATTATTATTAAATAATACTGTTACGAGCTCCACAAAGGTCAATAAAAGCTTTCTTTGAGGACTTGAATGGCTTTTTTCATCTTCGTAAAAGGAAACAATATTTATCACTTCCTCAAAAAAACCCAGTTTTATAGGTTGACAAAAAATGATTGCAGATACTAGTGTTTTATTTTGCTTTGCAGTGTTAGGATAGCTTTCTTTCATATGGTAAAAGTTTATTTCACCAGTTTCTCAGTGTCATTAAATTTGTTCCATAAAGCATATGAAAATGTAAAAATAATTAATGGAATAATATTTGAGTGGCTTGGAAACACAGATTATTGATAGTGATCATGCAAGTTGCTTCAGCAGGAGTTAAGTGAGGACATGGTCTTGTTGGTATTACCTTGTCCACATTAGCAGGAGGTCTGTTGCTGGCAGACCAGAATCAAACACACTGAGCTCTCTTCAGCCTTATCCTCATTAAGTCAACAACCTAAAGAAAAATGTGGGACTGAGTCCAGCCCCAAAGCTTCTCTGCCTCTAAAGATGTGCATTTCTGTGAGCACACTACGTCTTCCAAAAAACAACAACAACAACAAAAAGGTGAGACCTTAAAAAAGAGACCACTTTTTTCCTGTTCTTCTGTTCTGATATTAATCTATTTGTGTGCAGGTTTCCAAAGAACTTTCTCTGTCAGGGAATAGTACAGGGGATAGCAAAACCAAGTGAGATTGACAATCCTAGAAATGATGAGTTCTGTTATAATGTCCCCTGCAGAATGGTAACATTTCTATGACAGCCTTTATCATAATTTATGTTGTAAAAAGTGATAAAAGACATTTCCACCTTTTTTTTTTTTTTTAAATACACTGTCCTGAAAGAATATGAGTTATTTCCATGGAATGTTTTTAATTAAATGCAATTTTTTATTTCTTTTCTTCTTGCAGGAAAACCTTGAAAGAAAGTAACTACCTTGTTAACTCCAAACACAAGAGGGAAGAATTTAGAAGTTTTAACAGAAAATCTGAAGTTTTAAATAGAGAGCAGAGAGGGGGTCAGTTTCTAAAGATGGAAAAGTCTTAAGTTGAAATACCATGGGCTGACATTTTGAAAATAGAGATTGTTTTCTCATGTTGAGTCTGTCAAGCGAAAAAAAAGAAAAAGAGCCAGTTTTCCTGAAGAGTGTTGAAGAGTATTAGCCATGCTGACAAAAAGAAAATATCCAAATTATTATTTTTTATGTGGTTTCACATTGTGGTTTTTTACATTTCTGTTTTGAAGCAGATTTACAGAAAATAAAAAGAAAAGAATATTACTATAGCAGAGTATTTATTTGGGAAATATTCTGTTCCCCAGAAATTAGTTGCAATGGTATCAATTCAAGTATGTTTACCCCTTATTCTGCATTTTATCTGCCACTAAGAAATTTGCTTATAGAAATAAACAGCTACTTCTTACCAAAAAAAAAAAAAAAAAAAAAAAAAAAAAAAAAAGAGAAAGGCAATGTATGACATATTACAAGTTTTTCCTTTGATTTAACTGGTGGGGGAAAGAAAAGGTAATTTCATCTTTATGCTCTTAATAAATAAATAAATAAATCATGACATTTCTCACCAACTAAAAGTCAAAGTTCTGTGCTGTAGGAAACAAACTTTTTATAAATCTTTATAGACCTTGTGGGGCAAGCAAACTATTTTTCTACTTGTCTATATTTGCTGTTTTCACAAGAGCTGGATGTTATCATGCACATGATGTGTTACAACAATGTCAGATTTGTTGACAGGTTAATAGACCCTTTTTGCTAAAATTTAGTTGGCCTGATGATCCTCTGCTTCAAAAATTGTATCATACCTACAACGATGAGGGTTAGAATGATGACAAGGGCTTTTGTGAGAGGAGAAATTGTGTTTAATAGTGTGTCTTAGACAATATATGACACTAGTAGAATGGAGCATTCATTCCAAGAAATGTACTGGCATGACAAAAATATGTTTTTCATGAGTATGTAATGCTTTGCCTTTCCAAAGATTTGGGCAGCAGAAATTAGCAGCGATTCTTGGAGAAAACAATATAATTTCACAGAGACAAATGAAATCCTACATGGCTTAAATGAACCTGCAGCCCACATGGATACCTCGTTCACAATTCAGCACTGTATTTTTTGTCATTTTCCCCTTGGTCTTGGAAATGTGACAGTGCAGCAGTTTATGTATGGAAAAAATAAAACTGACATTATTTTAAGAAAGACTTCATGTTTTCTCCTACATATTCCTTTCACATGACCATGGGGGCAGCCAGTGAAGTCCCCCTGGAAAGTTACTGTGCAGAAACAGAGACAGGACAGCTCTGTAACACATTTATTGAGCTTGGGTTTGCACACAGAAGGGTCCAGCTTCTTCACAGATGCAGAGACTGATGGACACAGTCAGGTATTGAGTTCTCACTGCTCACCTTGCAAATGAGCTCTCAGGAGTGCTGCAGTGTTGGGACTCTTAACTCTGTCCTGTGCATTTCTGTTCCTGCTCAGCTCAGGCTGCCACATGCCTGTCTCTGTGACTTAGAGATAAGGGAATCACCACTCAGGACTAGGCACAGTAATCTGCCTTTTCTGGTGTGTATTTACTGATATATTGTGGTGCTGGTCTTCACGCTTGTGTGTGCATTTCCTGCGTTTAGTCCAAGAGAAAGACAAGGATTAGAAAGATTTTTACCAAGGGTGATTAAGTTCTGGTGCAGATGGACAGCACTGTCTTCAAGGTAATAGCTGTTTCTGATTAAAAAGAAGCCTCCTTGATATGGTAAGTATCAAAATGCCAAGGTGCTGAGCATCCTTTCCACATTTTGCTTTGAAACTAATGCCATTTTCTGATGAGGTTGCTCTAGCTCCCAGGTGAGATTTAAATTTTTATCCCTGTAGACACTTTGATGAATATTTATCATGCATGGCTTTGCATGCTAAAAGTAAGAACATTTTTAGAGTAATTGAAAATTTATTACATAAAATACCTTCACAGAAGTTAAAATATTAAAAAAATGATGTACAGCTATCTTGTCTCTAAATTGTTACAAAAATAAACATCTTTCAATTTATCTCACTTCCCTCACTGAAGTTCCTGAAAACCTATTTGAAAGGACTGCAAAACATAATCAACTACATGTTTAGAATATATCTAAATATTCAAGTTGTACTAAGTGCAAGTTTTAAAGGTGAAAAATAGCCTACAGACTGTATTTTATTAAATCTTTTTTAGTACATCCATATCTCTTTTCTGTTTATGCTGGTTTTCATTTGGAATAGTTACACAAAGTTACTGTAATGTACCTGAGTTATAGGTGTTCAGGCATATAAATATTACTCTTTTGTTTGTCCTTTTCCGTAAGTATAAATTTACTTATACCTGAAAGACAAATGGAAGTGGAGGCACTGATTAGGCAATTATGTCCTCAATAGCAAACACATCAGCGCAGTTTGGTACTTAATATTCAGAATTAATATGGCAAAAATCCTGATTTATATTTTATAGAATTTATTGTAAGGCAGGAATGAAAATACACAGAGCTATCTCCCATTCCAGCTTGTGAAGCTTTTGTTGGGTCTGTCTACTAACCAAAGAAATCCTCACAGGGCTTGCAGTGGAATCCGTTTTACTACCACAAATCCTGACATTAGAGCACGGAGGCTATAAGTTTTGAGGAACAGAAGAAATGAGAGTGTATCTACTTCTTTCAAGAACTCAGCTTTGTGAGCAAAATGATTTCTGAAATATCTACCCACATCTACCAACATGGTTTGCTGTACATTAAATTCACTGAGCTGGGATGGAAAAAAAGCCCATCTAATTTTAGTGCTTGCATGGATGCCTTAATTTAAAAAATAAAACCACCCAAATATGGGTGATAAAATAATGTTGTACATTCAATAAATATATACATTTGTAACTAATATAGTGTACAAGTGAGCCTGTAGAGTAGATAGTCATAGAGATTTGATTCACAGATATATTCTACTTTAATTAAAGCTGTCTGATCCTAAAAAATACTATTTCAGTAATGTAAATCAGCTTTCAGTCACCTATCCAAGTCTAGTAATGGCTGCCCAAAAAGTATGGCTAAAATTCTTAGGAAAAAATGTTGAAGATAGGCTGGGTATGTGTATCTTCACCCAGAATATCAGGCAAGCAGTTCTATTGAAATTGGTAACTCACACCAACAGCGCAGATTTGACTTAATCTCTCTGCAATGACTCTTATGTTAAACTTCTTGCTGTGGGTGAAGATCCCAGCACAGCCTGTCCTGGTCATCATGCAATGAATTCATTGGCAAATGTTTGCCAACCCAGCTCTTTGTTTGCAGCATAATCCCAAAAGCAGGACACACACTTGTCATATCCTCTGAGCCTAACTGTGGAAAGATACTCTTAAGCCTTTTCTTTCTGTGGTTTCTTTATGGGCTCTTCCATTTCACTTTAGATGGCCCAAATTAGGACCAATTTTTCTCCTCTTAAATAAAGAAGGAATTTAAATGAACTTTTGTTGTAGCCAAATCCCTGCCATGTCAATGACCTGAGGAAATACCTTTAGCATTATTTATCTTTTCTGATACAAGAATCAATAATGTCATGTGATGTAAACCTCTCTAATGGCAGACCTGTGCTTTCTGCTTCCTCCCTCAAGTGGTTTTTCCAAAGTTTCTTTTCTCCCCGCTGTAGAGCTCTGTTTCTCAGAGATGGCTTCAAAGAGACATTTTAAAACAATATTTATGTGAGGTCAGATTTTTAGCTTCCCTCTTAGTTCCAAAGCTTTTTCCCCGCCATTCAAGTACAATGTTTCTCTCTGTTCTTTTTTCTCCCTTTGTATTGAAAATGTATTTTTATGCATTTAGATCACAGTCTTAATCTTGCTGTTTTATCTCATCAGCAGTGATTTTCTCTTATGCTTTTTTTATCCTCTGCAACCTCTCTGCACCACTGTTTCCCCCTTAATAAAACCAGAAGCCAGCTATGAACTTATTACCTCAATTCTAATAGCCCAGAAGGTGACATTTTATTTATTTAATCATATTCAAATGTGAGTTCACAAGGGTCAGATGTCATGATGGAGGCGTGTGCACATACATCAAAGTGTGCTGTTTATATAATGTCCAAGCTTATGAAATTTTCACTTCTCAGATATTTGTACATCAAAATAAAAATAGAACTGGTTTGGGAATGTTTTACAGTTGTGGATGAAATCTCTTGAAAAAAAATAAGACGTGACTAACATTTTTACATGTATCTATCCTCCACAGTGCATAGTGCAACCTTTCTTATGAATTCTGTAATCTTCTTTCCATTCCTCATTTCCCACTCCTTTTCCAAGAAACGCACTGACAGTGGCAACAAAATCTTGGGACATTGGACAAACCAGAAAAGAATAGGGTAGATGTCTTCTGGCGCCACCCCCTTTTATCAAAAGATTACAACTAGGATGGAATGGAAACTCAGCCTTGATTACCTCATTACTGCAAAGAAAATCCTCCTTGCATGGTCTTCGTGGGTGGACAGTTCCCAAGCAGGATATGCATTGCTACATGAAAAAAAAAAGTATTTTAGCAGAATAATCTGAAAGTCTTTGTTTTCTTCAAAACATGGAGCAAAGCCCACCTCATCCTCAGTCCCTAACTTTCTAAACTTTAAAGTACAAAACCCCCACTCACTACCCTCTGCCCAAGGATTTGATTATTCAAGATCAAGGTGGTCTTAATCCAATTTAGGACCAATATTCTTGAAAATGGCACCACTAACAAAGCCAAGAATTCTAACAATCCCTATTAATGTCAGAAGGCACTGACAAGTAGCAACACGGAAAACACTGTGTATGTGTCATTTTATTCCTACAATTAAAATGAAAAGAAAAATTTTCAACTCTCTTTTTATTGTGGTTAAAATTGAACAGAAACTTCTATATTGCACTCTGGTGCATGGAGAATAAAGGAGTCTAAGAGAGCTGATTGATCTTCAGAGAGTCAGGTAAGTGCAGCGGAAGCCAGCACGGATCAAATGGGAACTACTTCAGAGCTCAGATGGAAAATGAATTGTACAGAAAGTGGAGCAGGGAGGAATTTAGTGACAGTGCTTAAATGTACAGGGATGGAGTTAGGAAAGTGGAAGTTCATCTGGAACTGAAGCTAGTAGGAATGTGAAGGGCAATAAAGAAATGTTTCTGCAAGTGCATTGTCAGCAAAAGGAAGACCAAAGAAAAGGGGGCCCATTGCTCAGTGGGCTAGAGGGCCCAAGGACATAAGTTGTAGAGAAGACTGGGTTACTCTGTGCGTTTTTTTGCCTCAGTTTTATCCTAATCTGATCTGCCCTCAGATATCTAGGGTCTGTGCAGGAAAGGATCTGGATGACATGGCTGTCAAGTTGACCATAGTAAGCAGGGTGCCTTTGCAGCAAAAAAGACTAGTTGCATCTTGGGATATATTACCAAAATTGTATTCATGAGACTGGGGATGGATTTCTTCTCAGGTTACAGACTATTTATGAGTCACCAAAAACACGGGACTGTTGCAAAGCAGACCTTGATAAACCTTATCATGTTTCAGAAAAGCAGACATCTTATTAAAACACTACAGAGGTCTGGAAAAGCTATTTGTCAATAACTGCTGGATTCAAGGCTCCTTAAGAAGTGAGGTGTAAAAGAGAAGTGATGTCCTTCTTTACAAAATAGCCTTCTGTTTGCTAAAAGTCAAGAGCAGTGGTTTTTTCTTCAGGTGGAACCTCCTCTGTTGATTGCACTCAACAGTGACAAACAGTGGCAAAACAGAGTAAAAATCGGGTTTTCTCTACCTAGGGAAATTGCAACTTTAGTTCTCTCTTTCACTTCAGGAAGAAAAAACCCCTCAACATTTAAGTAATTAAATGATCCTTATGAATACTTTTTTGCAAGCGTTCTGATTTATTTTTAACTAGTTCTGAGTACAGGGTGTCTTTGGGCAATATCTTTTACTTATGCAGGGGACATTGGTAGGCATCTTATTTGACCTACTGAAATGCTCTTTTCTTATTTTCCTCTTCTCAGAGAGTATATTTCTCTACTGCAAATTAATTTCATGCCTTTTGTTACAGTGATTAATAGATTAAATTTAAAAACAAAGACACTCACCCAGAACCTTCTGTAATCTTGGGTAGTAATTTCCACTGATATGCTATTTAAACTGTAACTGAGTCCAAACCCTTCGGTATTAAATAACATTTTTAAGAGCAAGGCCAAAGTCCTTATTCAGATTGCTCCTTGCTCCTGTTTAAAATGCTGAAGGATCTATCTGATAAAAATGTGAGGCATTTCACTGAGAGGTCCTAAATATCTCTTATCATAATTTTTACTTGAAAAACTAAGATGCTGAAACAATGGAGCATGCAAGAAATCTTGACCCTGTTCACCTTGCTAACATGAGCACATGGGCTCCATTTTGCCCTCTATGTCTGTCTGCAGACCACGACCATTTATTTGGTGATGCAGTCTTTGCCAGTGTAGTGGATGGGCTAAAGGTGACACCACAGTGAGTTTCACTGGTGGTTTCAGCATAGCATTGATGTACTTCGGTCTTTCCCAGCAAAGTATTGATGTATTTTGGTTTTTCTCTGGAAAAAAGAAAGTAAATCCCCATGCTTCAATGCTTCCACCTGCAATTCCACCATCTGTCTCAAAAAGGCAAAACCACAACCTAAACAAAAATCCTGTAGTATAGTTTCTCAGACATTTTTGCTACAAAAGATGTTAAAAATTTGATCTTTTGATTAGTACAGAAGATGCTTTAATTCTTGCATTGGTGAGGACACCCCTTTTCTCAAGACATTCCTGCAAGTCATCCTCTGCCTTCTCATAATCTCATTTTTTACCAGAAAACTAAACCTGGTCCTAAAAACCATTTTATTTCTTCTACTGCCTTTTACACAAAAGAAGACTGGAACGATGTTCCTTGTGATTTCTTTGCAGTTTTCTTCATTATGGGTACTTTTGAGTGAGTCATTTCTACCCAAGTCTCCTGCAGAAAACTTTTCCAGTAAAAACAAAAATTGATACAGAAACTCATTGGAAAACACATCTGTAATTTCAAATCTGCTTGGTGTTATTAAGTGCAAGTTCCCAGACAGTGCTCCTTCCTTGGCTGCATGAGCACCACACCCACGTATCAGCCCAGATTCACCATCCGTGCTCAGGGTGGTTTTGGAGTACCAGAGGGAGTATGTGTATCCAGAGGGGATTTCTCACCGTGGGTGGTGTGTTCCCAGTGTGCAGAACTGTCATCACATGGGATGCCTGTAAAGCTGCACGGAGAGATAAAAGCCTTTTCTGTCTGAGTAAAGGAGGATGATGGCTGGGGATCTCTATTGAGAGTGGGATTTTAAAACCAGGTTTAAAAATCAGCCAAGCACCTAATCTGAACAAGAGGCAGGAAAGGGCCTTCTGAGTGAGAGGAGAGAGGTCAGATCAGCTTTTTGAGAAGCTTACCCTTGCTCTTTATTTCTTGCTTCGTTTGAAGAAATGCTGCAAAGGACTGACAGTGTAGTACCTGTAGCATGTGCCTGTGACCTGGGAGGTCTGCTTTGAAATCTTAGCACTGAGCGATTGAGAACCATGTGGCACAGTCTGCTCCGATTCTTAACCAGTTTGTCTCTCCTCAGTGGCCCAGGGGTACAGGGGAGAGGGCCTGCTGTCAGTTCATCACACGTTGTCTCTTCCACCCCTTCCTGCTCAGGGAGAGGACTCCTGACACTCTTCTCCTGCTCTGCTCTTCTCCTCCTACAGGAGACAGTCCTGCACCAACTTCTCCAAGGTGAGTCCTTCCCACGAGACACAGTTCTTCATGAACCCCCCTGATGGCGTTACCTAGTCTTAAAATTAAAACCAAAACATGGTTTATGGGGAAAAGGGTTTTTTACCGCAGTATTTATTTCAGGATCCTTAGGTACAGCACTTCATCCAGGTGGAATGCCCCGAAAATGCATGCATCCCCCTCCCACATCAAAATACACACAATTATAGGCCTTGCAAAATTAACATATTTATCAAAGATCCCCCAGTGAGAGGCTCAAGTGAACCCCCCATTCTGAGGAAACTTCCCCCCTGGATGGGCCTATCTTAGTTTACAAAAATATGTTTTGGAGAGGACCTTGGTGTCCGGAGCTGCCAGACTGTTTGGTCTCCTGGTTTAACAGCACAGTGAGTCTCAGCTAAGTTATCAGGCTTGGAAAGTTACAAGTATGTAGGTTAAAATCACTAAGAATACATACAACTATATAAAAGAGTATGTAAGAGGGGTATAAGAGAAAAAGCAAAAAGTCATTCTGGCATCACCCCCACTGGGTGCAGCCCTTCAGGAACAGAGCACTCTAGCATGGGTCCCCCATGAGGCCACAGCTCCTGCCAGCATGGGCTTTCAGTGGGGTCACAGCCTTCTTAGAGCATCCACTTGTTTCTGTGGATTATTATCATTGATTTTACTGTAAAATCCAATTATTTTAGCTCTGCCTGTTTTGTACTAAATTATTAATATTGAAGCTTTCTAGATAGGTTTTGGTTCAGCTTTTCAGTTGGATATTTTTAAAGCTGAAGGTCTCATTCCCAGGTTTCAAAGAAGACACAGTACAATCTTTTCAAAAATTTGAAGGAGAATAAGGGAAAATATGAAACTTAAAATTTCAAGCACAATTATTTCTTGTTTCCTTGTTTTTTTAAACTACTTTTCCTGAGCATGAAAAAGCCAGGCTCATTCAACAGACATAAAAGACATACTTTTAAGACTATATATATTTGTCTTTGATAATTAAATGTGATTTGTATTTGGTAGATATGAGTCACCATGCAACACCCCAGCAGTATATAGTTTAAAGTGGAGTTTAGAGAAAGGCTTTGATGGTGGGGGTTATGTTTATCCTTCCACTGACCAGAAGTCTGTGTCAGAGGAGAGTGGAGAGGATTGTGCAATGAAAGCTTTCTTTAGTGATCTTCCTTAATTCAGTACCACTGTTTTCTTCCAGCCTATGTTGGAAAGCATCGATTTGTTTTAGTAAGCTATAGGAAAATGTATAAAATAACACAGATTTTCTGTAGAGTGTAATACTGGAATTGTTCCAAATAAATTATTTCTCTTCCCTTTTATGGCATCTGCATCTCCCTGTACTGCAGAGTACTGTACTCAGCCCCAAACTCAGCCCACTATAGTCACAGTGTTTTTAAAAACACAAACCAGATACATAGCTGTATTTTTTTCAACTCCATGGCTACTTTCAATTCCAGTGATAGACTCATAGAACCATTAAGGTTGAAAAAGGCCTCTGAGGTCATTGATTCTAGCCATTACCTAACATGCTCTTGTGATTTGAGCTGAGCTGCCAACTAAGCACCATGCAGCTGCTTGTTGAACTTCCCTCTCTCTCCACTCCACCAGTGGAATGGGGAAGAGAATCAAAAGTAAAACTTGTAGGTTGAGATAAAAGCAGTTTAAGAATTGAAAAAAAAGTAAAATACAATAATAGTAATAGCAAATAATAATAATAAAAAGGAATATAAAAGATCCCACAACACCCTAACAAAAAAGTGATGCACAATACAATTGCTCACCACCCCCTTACCAATGCCAGGTTTTGTTTCCCGCTCAGATCTGCCCCTCTTACAACTAAGTCTCCCACTTTATACACTGGACATAATGTTCTGTGGTGTGGAATATCCCTCGGGNTTGAACTTCCCTCTCTCTCCACTCCACCAGTGGAATGGGGAAGAGAATCAAAAGTAAAACTTGTAGGTTGAGATAAAAGCAGTTTAAGAATTGAAAAAAAAGTAAAATACAATAATAGTAATAGCAAATAATAATAATAAAAATATAAAAGATCCCACAACACCCTAACAAAAAAGTGATGCACAATACAATTGCTCACCACCCCCTTACCAATGCCAGATTTTGTTTCCTGCTCAGATCTGCCCCTCTTACAACTGTCTCCCAGTTTATACACTGGACATAATGTTCTGTGGTGTGGAATATCCCTCGGGGCAGCTGGGGTCACCTGTCCTGACTGTGTGCCCTCTGTTTCTCTTGTGTACCTCCTCATGGGCAGAGCATGAGACACACACACACACACACACAAAGTCCTTGACTGGGCATAAATGNGGAATATAAAAGATCCCACAACACCCTAACAAAAAAGTGATGCACAATACAATTGCTCACCACCCCCTTACCAATGCCAGGTTTTGTTTCCCGCTCAGATCTGCCCCTCTTACAACTGTCTCCCAGTTTATACACTGGACATAATGTTCTGTGGTGTGGAATATCCCTCGGGGCAGCTGGGGTCACCTGTCCTGACTGTGTGCCCTCTGTTTCTCTTGTGTACCTCCTCATGGGCAGAGCATGAGACACACACACACACACACACAAAGTCCTTGACTGGGCATAAATGCAATGCAGCAAAACCCAAAGCATCAGCTTGTTACCAACACCATTCTCATTCAGAATCCAAAACACGGCCCACAAAGAGCTACTGAGAAGAAATTAACTCTATCCCAGCTGTACCCAGCACACACACCTTATTAAAAGCAAATAGAGATAGAAGAAATGTTCTTTACAGCTACTGTTGTTCTGCTGCCACGGGACATATAGTTTGGTAGGTAAATTGTCCAAAAATAGCATATCTCTGTCTACTGAGTCCTTAATTTCTGCTCTGAATGACAGCAGTGCTGGCAATTACCTACAGCACTGATGACAGCTTCTCTGTCAGGAAGCTGCTTTGACACCATCCATCTGTATTTCACACAGGTCACTGAACAACTGCTTTATTTTAGGGACTTTCGCTCATTACTGATATAGGGAAGCTTCAAACTTATACATGAATGTTGTTTCCTAAGTTACTGAAATCTTCAAAATTAAGTTTGAGCAAGATCAGAGTGTAGTGAAATTGGAAATCTGTGTTTCAACCTATGTTTGAGTGAAAGTTAGAAACATTTAAAGTCAAGGGGAACAGTATATCTTTTTCCTGTTAAAATCTCAGGAGAGACATCTGTATTTGAAATGCTGTAAAATAAAGTACATTGCTTCTCACTGTCTTTAAGTAGAAAAAAGTTAAAATGTTGGGAACTGTTCTTCAAAAGCACCAGCTTGCATTCAAAGCATAGTATATGGAAATATATTCTTCTGAAAAAATGCCTTACTTTTCCCTCTTCAGAGAGAGGCTGCCAAAGTAGCTGTCTAGAAGGAAGAGAGAAGACAAAAGCTTTTACAGTGCTAACTGAATCTGGGCTTCACTGGGTTTTTTCTGGGTGGCAGAAACTAGTAAACTTTAGAATATCTTCATGTGAACACTTTTGCTGTATTGGAAATGAATCTGTTTACCCAAAGTCCTTTTACTGAACTGTTTAATATTTCACTTGAATATGGAACGAAGCACAAAAAGAATCACATCTCAGTCCTACAACTCTCTGCATGTAGATATGCTCATCCAGAGGTAATTGCTGTCAGCTCGACAAATCACTAAGTGTTAAGATTTCCCAATAGTCTTTTAAATCACTATAGATAAAATGTAGAAGAATGTCATCCTACAGTTCTGAGCACTTAAAAAACACAGTGCTGGTGACCTGATTCTACACCCAGGAATGTGGATATGATTGATGGATCTTCAATTCCCTTCTCCCCTTCCAGACCACAGGGGCAGCCCTTTCTGGACATGGAGAGCAAATGCTTTAAAGCAGCCCTGCCATGACTTCAGTAGGACCTTTTTTTTTTTCTGCTGTTCTGGGGCCATGTATCTGGCTCTTGTTGCAGTCTTAATACCTCCTGTACTTGATATCCCATCTGGATGTGAGTATAGTCTTCATGCATCTTGTCCTGAATTCCCCAGAGTGCAAATTCTCAAGGATGGGAAAGATCTAGGTTTGCAGTGAGGGCGTTTGCATACAGTTCTGCAATGGTTTGCAGTGAAGAACTTTGTGTGGGTGCACCTTAGATTTGTAGGAATGAAATATTTTTATCTCTTAATAGGCTCAAAGCAAAGTTTACCAAAACACTCTTTAAAAGGAAGGTGAAGAGAATTTAAATATGAAGGGCTGGAATCTTAAGGGGAGTTTCAATGAGATGACAACTGATAAAAAGGATGAGAAGTTTATGTTTCTACAAATATCAAGGGATCATGGAACTCATATGGAACAAGGAATACCTGACCATGGTCCCTCCATTATTAACTTTGATTAAGATAATAAACATGATTTTTTACTTTTCTGCATGGATACCCTAAGCTCTGTATTGGAAGGTTTACTTCAAATATTTCCACTTCTGCCTTCTGATAATTTCTTCCTTTAAAATGATCTTACCTTCCCATGGGTTTCAAACTGCTACATCATCCATATCCATTCATGAAAACAAATATAAATATATTTTTAGGGCCTCAATTCCATTTCAGGACTGGCCAATGTTTGCCAAAATTTTGTTTAAATTCACAGCTAGTTCTAACTACCTTGAGATAAATAGTTCTCTAGTTGCAAAAAAAGTTGCTTCCTCAGCTTTGGCACTGTAACTTCCAGAATAAGAGATACAGAGAAAATTTGAAGCAATTAAGTAATTTAATTACTGGTGTATTGACTTTTAGTTTATTATAATATATTAATTTAAATAATTATTTTTCAAATATTGAACCTTTTCATTCATCCAGCAGTGGCTCAGAAATGATGTACTTATATACACATAGTTGTATATCCATTCAGAAGCAAGAATAATGTTCTTAACATTCTAGCTGTAGAGTGATCTAACTGTGCACCCCTGGGAGGTTCTTGCGTTTGCAAGGCACCTGAGTCATCTGGAGCATATAAATTGTATCAAAATTTCATTTCCTTCCTCCATTATCCTCCTCCTCCTGTGACTCCTTCATTTGTTGTAGGTTTAGTCACCTCTGTCTCCCTTGTTCTGATGTATCATTTTTGTCATCATTGTCACTGACTGCTTTACTGTTAGTGACTTCCTTCTTTAAGGTACCTAAGAAAAGTTCGTATTGGTCCATGGATAGAGTACATTTTGGAGAATAAGGAGAGAAGGGACAATGCTGTGGCAGAGG
The DNA here is from genome assembly GCA_013400515.1 of Erpornis zantholeuca. Classification (NCBI taxonomy): domain Eukaryota; kingdom Metazoa; phylum Chordata; class Aves; order Passeriformes; family Timaliidae; genus Erpornis; species Erpornis zantholeuca. The sequence goes on from VZTN01028523.1 coordinate 64,086, forward strand.
AAGTTCTGTGCGTGTCTGGATGTGTATTCTCAAGCCAGGAGCTGCTGGGAGTTCTGGCACTTGCATTGGAGTGCCAGGGTTCTCTGGGATGTTTTTCCTACAGGTATTTGCAAATTATATAGGTACACTTGCTAAATGTATTGTACTGGCACAGAAACACAGTCTTCATCTCACCCTCCTCTCAGACTTTTTGGAAGTGTCTGCTGAAAGCAATGTTCTCAGGCACCACTGGCTTCATTTCCTGCAAGCTCACAGCCTATGCTTTTCAGGTTTAGAACAGACTGATGGATAGCTCCCTCCCCCACCACTGTGTTCTGAATATAGCTGTGTCAGCACAGTGTTGAAATACTTATTAACAAAATCCTGAAACCAAAATGCTTTAAATATTTAGGTGGAATGCTCTCCCAGGCATTGCAGTTCCTCTTTAATTTTCAACAGTTCTTCATGCCAAGCAAGAAGATAAAAAGATTAAAAAGACAAAAAAACCCCACCAAAATGAAATGAAAACATTTTTTACTGGCTTCCTAATATTCCTGAGATTTTTTTCTTCCTAGTCAGTGAGTGATAAAGCTGCCAGAGCAGAGATTAGAGGCTATAACATTATTATATAATGTTATATATTATAACCCAATGATATCAAAATTTCTAGGTATATTAAGGAGATATTTATACATCTGCAATGGAGTCCTTTTCCAGGCAGTACTTATATATGTAATAACAGAGAAAAGACATTTCAGGATGAGTTATTAGTTTGGTTCTCTTTTCAAATAGCTCAATATTTTAGGAGTAACACTGTCTGTGAAACTGTGATTTCTTCCTGTTGGTGTCTTGAGGGATAAAATAGTTCATGGTTATAGAAATCCATTTTAGGAAAAAACAAAATCAGTTCAAATTGTTAGGTCATGTTCATAAGTTTTGTCTGACTTATCTAGGACTAGGTGGAGAGAAATTTCAGTCCAGGGCAGGACCTTTGGGAAGCTGACATTTTCTTTGTTGACTCCAGTATTCATGGTTCTGTGAGCACAAGCTACAGCTTTCATTTTTATGAATAGCTAGGGATAATAGTCGTCTATGGAACCAAAGGCTGCAATATTTTACTGGCTTTGAAGAACAGGGTACTCACTGACTGAACTGTGAAGGGTTTTTGCAAAGCAGAAAAACTGATATTTTACCACTCTCAACATTTAAATAGTTCAGATAATATGTATTGCCTAAAGTGGTGCTCCAACATTCAAAGGAGAGCTGACTCTTCAACAGTAATCTTAAAAGTTATAATGACTTTTTTTTTTCCAGTGTTATAAGTGTACTTCAGGATTCTAAAGCACTTTATTTTTGTGTTAAACTGTCTTAAGAAGAAACTCTATTATTCATTTCTTTGTAGTTGCTTCAGAATTTATTGTACACACAATGTATTCTGAAGGTTAACTTTCTATAGTTCTTGAAAATCCTATGCTTTACAAGTGGGTAGAAGAGAAGAATTGCCTGCAAGATGGACTTAGAACTTCCCAGTTTGTCATTCTAAGCCATCTTCCTTCTGTTGACTTTCCTCTTAAATGGTTTGTGAAAGATTAACAGCTGATAGAGTTTAAACTGTTTCTATAACTTGTCTGTCATCACCAGCAATGAAGGACAACTTCTTAATGTTAAATAGTTGTTAAGGTTTCTTTCCAGGGTGCTTTTCCCAATTCTATAGCTCTTTTAAAGAATTACTTCCATGTCTCTAGTTTCTAAAGAAAAGTGTCTTGCCATTTGATAGTTTCTCTTTCTTCAGAATGTGAAGATTTATTAATTTGACATCTTCTTCTATTATGTCTTCTTTAAAAAGCCAAGCCAAGACAAACAACTGCCCCATCCCAAACCCAAGGCCAAAAAACTTAATGTCGCTGATCCTAACTTATCCTAACAGGTAAATTAATGCAAGTCATTATATAAAAGAGGTAAGTTTTAAGTTCTCCTGAGAATACAACAATCCTAAGGTATGTGAAACAGAGTACATGATGATCTTTATTCACTTTATAATTTTAATTTCTGCCTGTTTTTTTAAGATCAGTTGAAAAACCAGTCTGATGACCCACTCTTAATACTTTGTATTCCTTTAGACAGCGATCTCTTAGAGTCCCTTGAGTATGGGTGTATGCGGCAATCTTGACTTTCTTCCTAAACAAACCCTCATAAAAAGCAAAACAAAACAAACCAAATCCCAATCTCCAAAAAAACAAACTGAAAGAAACCCCCAAACTGGTAAGAAGATCTGGAATGCACTGGGTTAGGGCCATAATGCATTCATAAATGTAGCTTGAACTTTAATAACATTTTAATATTTGCCCAGGAGAGTTAACTAAAAACCACACTTTTGGAAAAATTGTAAATAAAGATTACCCAAGGGGATATATTTGTTAGTTTCTGAGGTTAGAGATTCAAGGAATAATTTAAAACCAAAGTAAAAACCAAACCAACAAAAACCTCAAACTACCATTAATGCAATTCCAAAGGTTGGAAGCCTTGCCTTGAGGGTAAGGGATGAAGGCAGAGAATATTAACTACCTGTACTCACATTGTCAGAGGAAAGATTGTTTGGCTTAGTGAATTAAGTCCAAAAGTTCTTATTTTCTCCAGATCTGAAGTGTGACCACCTTCATAGTCTAAGCACAGCAGTCCAGTTAACAGTTCCCTTACTTAGTGCTTGAACATCAGGAATTAGAATCCCCCTTCAAACATGGTGTATCCATGAAGTTACAGCTGGCTGTGTTATACTGAAGTTCCTTCCTACATTTTCAGGTAAAACTGGGAGAAATTTTCTGCAAAATTGTCACAATTTTTTTCCACATGTGATATGCTGGCATTCTTCCTTCCCCCAGCCAAAAAGAAACCTTGCATTTCTCACGAGAAAGTACTTGCAGGTTCACTGTAAATGATCTTTAGATTTGAACTCCACCAAAATTCTGCTATACAGGGACCAGCATATGTATGTGAGGTAGATGTGAGATGTTCAGAAAGCAGTAGAGCAGAATTGTCTGCTCTATGGTAACATATTTTATTACAGCAATTTGTTAATTTTATTTTGCCAAATGTTTCTGCAGAGTCTGTTATTGTTGGACATTCTAGACATTGCTACATGTGTTTCATTTTAATGAAGCTTTTATTTGGGAAAAATATCTCAGGTAAGGAATTATCATATTTCTCTTTTTAGGTCACCCATAGTCTCTTTTACAAATGTGCCTAAAAAAATAACATGGCAGTTGGAAAACCCTGTGGAAGCAAAGCTGTTCACGTTGTGCTCGAAAGTTGCAACAGGTTACTGTAGACAAGAAATTTGGCATTCACATAGTCACAGACCCACAGAATGATCACAGAATCATTTAAGTTTGAAAACACCTCTGAGACTGTCAGCTCCAACCTTACACCAAACACCCCCTCGTCACTGTCAGACCACAGCATGAAGTGTCACATCCAGAGCCTGTCCCATGGTGTAAGGAAGGAATTTAACAAAACTCAGCTCCATTTGATTCTATCACACCATGGTAGCATGTGGCCTCACTTCATCTTAAGCTGAGAAATCAACTGTGGGGTATTTAATTCACCTTATTTCCAAGCAATTGAGAATAACTGAGAATAACTAAGGATGCTTAACATAGATTACTTCTTTTTGCTGGTGGAAAGTTAATGTTTTTATCCCTTATTGTGTACAATCACTCCTTTGTTGTTTTTAACTTTAATGTAAGCCAATGCATAACCTAATCCTTAAAATATGGAATCACTGAAGATGAAAGAGCCCAAGATGCAAGAACCTTTGAATATTTAAGTGTCTTCTTCCTGAAGTACAAAAGATGACCATACAAATTCAACATTAAAATTATGTAAGCATTGTTGAAAAAAGCAGTGCAATAATTATTTTATATCCCTGCTGCATATTGGCAGTAAGAGTGCTTGACTTGTATAAAATTTCAAAGTCAAAATAATAACCAGGGGAGTATTGAAGATGATGGGTCAGTGCTATGTGTGTGTTTGAAGACAGAGAGTGAAAGAAAATTTACTGGGAAAGATTTTAGGAGAAAAAAGGGGTAATTAAAATTGTGCAGGTACCTAAAGAAAGAATTTAAATTAGTAGGATATATAAGAGAAAAAAATACAGTCTCATTCATTCAAGTCAGTCTCTGAGCTTCAAAAGAGGTTGGATTAGGAAAGCAGGGGATTATCAAAGGCTCAGGCAATATGCTGGAGTGAATAGTGGAATTTTAAATAAGAGCTTCACTTCCTCAGTAAATATTTGGGCATTTCGACTTCCTCAGAAGTGCATTGCAACCACATTTTTTTTTTCAAAAGGAAATATTTGAACTAAAAAGCATGAACATTTTGGTAAAGCAATAAGAAAGCTAAACAGTTTCAAATTGAGAAAGCATATTTGCCAGAGAGATATCTGTAGAAAGTGCACGTTATTACATATTCTATTACTTTTGCAGGTACAGCAATTCCATCAGTTGTGTATCACACTGTTTTGCCAGACACTTGATATGTTTTCATATAAATGAGTTATCTGGAAACAACTCACGCTATCCGGGCTATTGAGGAGTGTAGTTAGATTTTAAACACTTGACAGCATTTCTACTGTAAGTTGTAATAAGTACCTGTATGTGAATATTCTAGCTGAAGCATTGGGGAAGAATATAGAATAATTTGCTAATATTTTTTAATTCATGCTGTAACATTTTCCATTATTGCACTGTCAAAGGAAAGGATATTTAGGATAAAGGAAAAAGGTATTCATCAGTTCAAGAGAAAAGGAACTTATTTTTTAAGAAAACGAATTGAGGATAATGAACAATATAACATATCTATTCATGACCTTGTGGCTAAAGCTTCAGTTTTTCTCTGTGCATGCATTGAAATATGGAGAGCATTCCATATACTGTGGAGCTTTTAGGACTGCCTGGGGATGCTGACTCTGCTCTTCTGCCAGCATCTTCTTCAGATCCTTTAATGGATGATTAAGGGATAAAACAACTTTTCAGTAGATTTGAGGCAATATTTCAGGAGGAGAAGAAAAATATATTCGGAATATATGTTGTGTAATCACAGAAGACAAAATTCCTGCAAGCATGCATGTCCACTTCAGAAGTGGACTTCTATTTTTCACTCACCTGAGTGAAAAATAAAAAGACCTTCTGCTTTTTTTCAGAGAGAAACAGGAAATTATCAATCTGGCTGCCCTTCTTGGCAGCCAGGTTTTTGATCAGTAGTCTGAAATATGACACAGGATTTCAGGAATTTTCTATTTTGTTTCAAAATAAAAGGAAAAATTGGGTTTCTGTTTGGTTTGAACCCAGCTGGCAACCAAGCCCCATGAAACTACTTAGTCACTGCCCCTGAAGCGAGATGGGAGAGAATTGGAAGGGTGAAAGTGAGAAAACTCATGGGAGAAAAACAGTTTAATGGAGAAAGCAAGAGCCACACACAAGCAAAGCAAAACATTAATTCACCTCTTCCTGCTGGCAAGCAGGTGTTCAGCCATCCCCAGCAGAGCAGGGCCCCATCATGCATAATAGTGACTTGGAGGATGTTACCAACTCAAATGTCCTCCCTTCCTTCTTTCTCCCCTGCTATTTATATGCTGAGCATGATGCCATGTGGAATGGACTGTCCCTTGGGTCAGTTGGGGTCCACTGTCCTGTCTGTGTCCTCTCCCACCTCCTTGTGCACCCCCAGTCTGCTCACTGGTGGGGTGGTATGAGAAGCACAAATGGCCTTGGCTCTGTGTTAGCTCTGCTCAGCAGGAACAAAAACATCCCTGAATTATCAACACTGTTTTCAGCACAAATCCAAAGCCTGGCTACATACCAGCTACTGTGAAGAAAATTAACTCTACCCCAGCCAAAACCAGCACAGTGTTTTTTTGGTTACCATTGCATTATTTTAAGAACAAGATCGTTAAATCCCAGGAGAAAAAAAAAAATACATCAAAGCTACCAAATTGTGTTGGAACAAGTGCAATTTTGCAGCTGCTAAGGAGCAGGAGTTCTGGGTCTGTCCTAGGACTCTTTTCTGTAAGTGGCATCATTACAGTTCTGAGCATGTAAACAGGCTCACTTTTAAAGAAGGCTTATGTGGTGGGTTTTTTTTTTCTTCTTCAGGACTGATCAGTATCATTCACACATTGTTTCAAGCAGAGGTTGGGAAAGAACAGCAAAATCCTTTTCTGGAATTGAAAAGAAACCATACTGATACCTTTGTCTTGAAATCAGGCAGTGCTCATTGGGGAGATCAGTAGGGTCAAGCTGTTCACAGGAGAACATGGAAAGAAAAAGCCATCACAGTGATCCCTTCTGTCATCACCTCTCCTTCCATCACCAGAGAAGCATTCCTGCTGGAGATGTGCAGCGCAGCTATGGCAGGGTGCCTGTCTACCTGCCTGCCTTTTCTCTCCAGCTGAGGATCTGCCAGACTGTGAACACCACTGCAAAAAAATGGCAGGGACTAATAAAAGGTATCAGCATTGCATTGTCGTAATTTTGTACCTAATTTCTTACATGTGGTTCTGGTCAATAGAGAGACGAATGCCACAGTTCAAGCAGTGTATTGAAAAATGGGATTGTAAGGCTGTGATTCTACAGGTGCCTGCATTTGTGCCAATCTTAGGAGATACTTGGCTCACATGTCAGCATATATCCATGTGGTACCTACTGAAAGCCATATTGTGTGGCTTTGAAATTGTGGGCTGCACACTTGCTGAGCCTACAGGAAGTCCTGCAGGTTGGTGTCATTGTTTGATGCACTTTGGAAAGGATGGAACAAAAAGGAAAATACAGAAAAACATTTGTAAAAAGCTTGGTTTTGTATTGCAGCATTGTCAAGGGAGCCAAAATCAACAGTAGTTATCCGCTCAGCCTTTTATCCATGAATTCTTATGTCACAAATTAGCTTAATCAGATGTATTCCAGCTGTTCATTTCATAAAAAAATGTTTTTTCTGTGAAAAATCACCAGTGCCAGGCGAAGGGATGTGAGACATGCTAAAGGGAGCAATGGAAACAAGCACCACTGAGCTCTCTCTATCAGACATATGATAGAGATGATGCCATATGATCCTTTCCCCATTCTAATTGGGGGGTGCCTTAAAACTTGCTAGGCCTCCTCTCCTTCCTACTGTTTGATGATTGAACAAGAGTTTTACACCCCTTTATAAAATACACTGGAAGCCTGGCCGAGGCAGGCTTCCTCCATACACCTTCCCAAGTGCTTTGCAGGGGAGCCTGCAGCAGCCAGGCAGCTGCGTGACATCCTGCTCTGCTCCTCCGGTGCCTCCTCTCACCCCAGGCACTGAGCTGCTTCCTACACACCTTTTGATGGTATTGTTTCTGAGATCCTATTTAAAATATTTATTTTCTGATAAAAATCTTGGGACTAATTCTGTGGAACTCTTGCACTAGCAGCTACCTCACTGCAGCAATGTGTTTTGAGAGCTGAACTCAGCCACCAGATATTGACTGTCTTTATGTTCTCCTGTCCCTGGTTCCAGCTGGATTAATACTTTCTTATTGTTATTGGTATGTCTTGAAGGCATAGCTGGCGTGTGCAGATAACCAGCAAATTAGAACAAACAATTGCTTTTCCATAAAGTAGCTGTATTTGAGTGTTTATTTGATAAGAGAGAAACTTTTTCTCCCAAAAGAAATTTTCTTTTAGGAAAAGATACTACAGGCTTGCTGAATTTCTTGCCATCTTTTTATTGCAGTTTTCTCTTGGGAAATATTCCATGGCTTATTAATATTTTCAAAAGCATTAATTTCTGTCTAGAATTCCTTCTAATCAAAAATTTTGAGATTGGAAAGTCTTAGGAGAAAAGAGTGACTGGATGTTATGTTTCTTTTTTGCTACCCTGACCTAACAGATGAAAGATGAGTCATCGACAGGCCAAAAACCTGTTCAAAGGGAATACATCAAGCCAGAAGGGCTTCCTAGTGAGCAGGTACATAAACATGATGCTTGTTAAAAAATACTAGACAAAAAATTCTTAAAAGAAAAGTAGAAACACTGATGCATTGCCTCCTCTTAAGGGGCATTGTCCAAAGATGAAGGAAATATTCCATTCATTACTAGGTGGTACTCATGCTGGAAAGGCAGGAGGACAGGGCTGCAGAAATAAGTGGAATGGATGGAAGTGCTTGTGATGTACAGCAGGCAGGCCATCCGGGGCAGAAGGTGCAGTGGAGTAGTTGCTATTGTCTCTCTCTTGACAACTCTGTAACACAGCACAGTGCCCTTACACTGTTGGAAAGAGCATCTAAAACCATTAACCATCCATCAAAACATCTGAAAACAGCAGAGACAGCCCAAAATTTCATGTAAAATGTAGCAACATGAACCAGGTATCTGCAAAGCATTTGCATCCAAGTAGGACACATTCTTCAGAGGGTAATAAAATCATAGGAAAATTTAGGTTGGAAGGGCCCTCTGGGGGTCTCCAGTCCAAAGTGCAAGGCTTTGTTTATTTAGGTTCTGACAACATCCACGGACTGACTGCAGTCTTCCCAGACAACATGAGCCACTGCCTATCTCTCCTCGGAGAGAAAGACATTTCCCTTATGTCCAGTCTCAACCTCACTTCTTTCAAATTATTCCTCTTGTCTCCCATCCTCCTACCAAACACTACCGGAGGAGCCTGACACCATCAATGGCCTCCCGCAGATCTGTCCTTCCCCAGTCTGTCTGCCTCCAGACTGTGTAATTTCAGAAACTCCTCATCCATCGTTCTGGACTTGTCACATGTCCTTCTTCAGTTCCTCATGGTTCCTGCAGTCCCTGTCCTCCAGCCTGCCTAGGTCTCTGAATGCAGCTCTTTCCCTGAATTATATTGACTGCTTCCCCCTGACCCAATCTAGTTTTGTGGCATCTGCAGTGCCAAGGATAGTGTGGCATTCCATTGCCTTCTTTAATTCAGGAAAGGGCCCATCAAACATCCGTGTGGTACTCCATAATTTACTGAGAACTACCTCTGCTCTCAAACTGATTATCTAGACAGTTTTTACCAATCTGCTTGCCCACTCATATAGACCATAAATTCTCAACCTGTGTACAACATGGTTATGGGAGGCATTGCTAAAAGACATGCTAAATGCAAAGAAAATGCCATCCACTGCTCTTCTCCAGTTGGTCAGGTATCATAGAATCAGAATATTGAGTTGGAAAGGTCCCAAAAGGACCATTGAGTCCAAGTCTTAAGTAAATGGACTATGGTATGATTTACCCATGCCAATCTCTACTGACTATTCCCAGGCACTTTCTTCTCCACAAGCACAGAAATGTACTGTAGGAGGATTCACGCCATGAAGTGTGTGAAAACCCTGCATGAATAAGTTATCCCCAACACCCACCAGAAACCTTTGACTGTTTAGGTCCCATTGTGTTGCCCTTTTGGGATCTGGCAGACCCCAGCAAGGACCCAGATCTGTGGTGCAGAGACTTTCATGACCTGTTTAAAGAGGATTTCATCAACTTTGTCTTCCAGATTGGATGGTTTGTAAAAAACTGACACCTTAAAGACACCTTTATTGGCCCTTCTGACCTGACCTGCAAGATCTCACCCAGAATTCTCTCCATCATGTACAATAGCTGCATATATTCAAGCTGCTCCTGCTCCTGGGGGGTCAGCATCCTCCCTTGTGTCCTTTCCCTGTTTGTCTTCCCTGAGGAGATAATGCTTGTCCTTCCCTGCACACTGCTGTGATGGCACATGCAGCTGTAGCTCCTCCTGCTCGTTTCCCAGATGCATGCATTTCTGTACATGTGTTAGAGGCTGGTGTTCCTTCACCCTCTTTGACCAGTCCTGAGCTCTCTCTTGTTCCCATTGTCCTTCATCCTTTGTTTTCTACCTCTGTCTACTGTTTTCTTTTTAATTGTGGTTGGCAATCTCCCTCTCCCATCATTCCTTCTTTAAATGTCTCCTTACCAGCTTGGCCAGCCTGTTGGCAAAGGTATCCCTGCTCCACTTGTTCGGGTGCATCACATGTGCTTCTAGCAGTCTGCCATCTTCAGAGAGGACCCCATGGCTGTAAAAGTGACCTCCCTGAGGCAACACCTCCTGCCTGAGGAAGTGCTCACCTGCAGACCTGCATCCTCCCTCAGATCTTGATCTGGGCCGAAGCCTCTGCTGTGCTGGGGGAGTTGGTCCTGTGGATGACGGACACTGTGCCCTGTGGGACATCACCTCCGTGGCTGTGGACCCTTGCTACCTTCATCCATTTCCAGTCCCCTTCTGTGCATCTGTTCACACATGCTGCTGTGCCTGCCTGCTGTGTCGTGCTTTATCATCAGATAACTGCTTTCATTTGTGGAGACATAATCATAACAGCTTACATGTACAACAGACCATGTGAGAACACAAATTCAGTGTGATATAAACATTCCACAGCTATTTCCATAGACAAAGAGAAACACATTTGCTATGCACTGAGTTTCAATAGGAATCTAAATTGTCTCACTGTGAAGCTCAGTTTGAGACTAGAGTTGGGATATTTAATTGGCAACACCAAAAGAAAAGAAGCAGCATGGAAATGACTTCCTAACTTGGAAACAGAGGATAAAGTTACTTCTTTTCAAGTAAAAAGAGAAAAAACAGCAAAAAGGTAATGTATGAAGCTTTTCAGATGTGTGTAAAAAGATCAGTTTTACGAATATTATTTTCTCTTACAAGTGTTTAACAGAGACATGCAGGAGGCAGTAACAGTTAATTAAAGCCTTTGGAACCAAGCAGGATTGTCATTCATAAGCTGGTTCATTTTGATCTTAGAACACATACAAGAATATGAAGCAAAACAAAACTAAATCTCTGCAGTCTAAGCTGCCAACACTTCTAATTAAAATTGATTTTCCCCTCTAGTCATTATTGGTCAATGTGATGTATGCCACAACTTGCATTTCAATATTTTTAAAAAAAATGTTGGTTTCCTTGCCAGTCAGCCAACTGCTGCTCATTCATCTCTTTGTTTTGGTTGTTGGTTTGAAAACACCATTTCTATTAATCAAGGTACTCAATATAATATAATCAAGTACAGTTTTAATTGCCATGAGTACTGTCTATAACCAAGGAGGAGGAAATGCCCATAAACTGTCAGCTAGATGAATTTGAAGAGAAGGCATATGAAGAGTGGAATTTCTTGCTGTTATGTTCAGCAAAGATTCTATTAAGAAGCTGCCATCCATAAGAGAGGTGAGGAATGTTTCATTGTGTTTGCTTTATAAGTGAATTCTGCTAGCTTCACTTTTGAGCAGAATACTATTTCTTACTACTGATTCCCTTTCCCTTCTCTTTCTTAACAAGAGATACAAAACACACTTTAGTGCTTATTAAGAACAGTTCAGCACTTAATAAGTACAGTGTTTGCACAGTGTAAACATTTACATAAGTAGTACTTGGTTTTTGCCTGAGCTGTTCTGCATCATTGTGCTGTGGCAGCATCAGAGGCCTGAACACAGCCAGGGGCCCACTGGGATGTATGTTTTACAAAATGCATTTAAAGTTATGATTACTGGATCAAAGATCTTACTGTCATCTGTTATATTCTATGGATAGTGCAACTTACAGCATCCCTCAGAGCTCTATAATAAAACCAGATCTGTAAACAGATAATTAAGATTTTACAGTATGTCATGTCCTGAACTAGCTATGTGTTTTTTTCTTTAAAAAGCAATTGAATGAACTCATTACTTGTAAAATAACTTCAGTTATATAAAAAAGAAGCTATGTGAAAAATGTGGAATCATAATAAAGAGTGAAATGATAATGTTACATTCAAAATATTTTTAAGAGCAAAAGGGAACATGGCACATATATGTATCCAATTACTTTGAAGTATTAGTAATCTAAACAAAGGACAGCAAGTAGCTGTTATCAGTCAACATTAATGCTTTTACAAAGTTAAAAAATACAAAGAAAGCCTAATCAATAAAAACTTCGGAACTGTTGTGCTGGAAATCTCACCCCTCACCCTGGTGTGATGCTCACCCTTCCTGTGTGCTGCTAGGATGAGAGAATGACAGTTCTAGCCCCTTCAAGAGGAAATGGGGAGGGTTACCTGTTGTCCATATTCCTCCCCGGTCAAATATCTCCTTGGGGCAATTTTCGTGTTGCTTTGTTGGTTTTTTTTTCCTTTTATTGTTTTTTTTTTTTTTCTTTTCCCCTCAAATCCTCTTTTTGCCCCTCAGGGGCTCCCAGCTGAAACCAGAGAGTGGCAGGGTTTCCTGGCCAGCCCCAGCTGCCCTCAAGGGCTGTTTGTCACCTGCTGGCTCCCCAGCTGGTCGGTCACAGGGTCGGTCCCCTGTGCTGGAGGTCACAGGGTGAAGCTAAAACAGGAAAGGCCACAGGCACTGCTCCTCCTGACGTCTGTCAAATCAGGCTGAGGCCACGGTGAGCCAGGATGAACTCTGCTGCTGGGGTGGCACAAGGTCTGCAACATGCTACTGATTTTGGTAAAGCCACATACTGGGATATATGAAAAAAAAATCTCTGACCAATTATCATCATTCAGAACAGGTAAACAGAGGAGGTGAGGATAGTAATTTCTTCATATAAGTATAATGAACTTCATAAATTACATATCATTTCTTCATATAAGTATAATGAAATATAACAAAGTATAATAATATTAATAAAATCCCTTTTTTCTTTCAAAGGGCTCCCAAACCAATGTCTGTAATTTTTGTCATTTTCAGGAAGAAACCTTTCACCTAATGATGGCTTGCAGGTTCCTATCTTCTCTTTAGATGCTATTTAAATGCTTAGCTGTACATATTACAGTTAAACATGATGACTCACAAAAACTTAGGGGACAGACAGCAGGCAGATTCAAGACTGGGCCTCCAACCAAGAGCTGAATTTTCCCTTATAACATTAAGATTAGCAAATTCATGTTCTCAGAAGTCCAGATATGTTCTTATGTTCTCAGAAACTGGCAAATGGGAGGGTACATTTACAAGCAAGTGAGTTTTATACAGTTTTAGTGAATTCTTCTGAGAACTTCTCTTTATGTCATAGAAAAAAACCTTACTTTTTCCCCACCGCTTTCTCATATACTGTGGCTGAAAAAGTCAATATCCCTCAAATCTCTTAGTTTCGCATGCATCTCATCTTCCTGCATTGTTTGCTCCCCAGAGAGGTTCTGTTTCTTTAGGTTGCTGTTCAGGCAGTAGAATACACACACACACACACACAGACATACTTGTTCTCCTCCTGACGTTCACCACTATTCTCTCTGCATTGGAAATAAACCAGCCTTCAGCTTTAAAAAGGAGATTTGGTCGTGGAAAGGATATTTTCCTCCTGTAGTGTGCAACAGGAATTATGTCATCTTCTGTGAGCTGTTTCTGTGAAGGAAGAAAAGTAAGCGAATGTTATGGCCTTCCACTGAGCTAGAGAAGGTTAAAATCATCCAAAATTACCTGCAGAATTGATGACATTTTAGGTGAACACAAAAAGCTCAGAAATTTCAGGCTTATGTAGAAGAAAACAGAAGGAAAAAGTATTTTTTATAACTATTTTTAAAAAAAATATGCCAAACAAATCCCTGAAGAAAAAAATCTGGAAATGAGAATATTTCTCAGAACATTAACTCGGTTAATTTCTTTCTGGTACTCCCTATGTTTTCTTAAGCTGCAGCAGAATTTCAAAAGCACTGTGATGTTCCTTTTCTCTGTCTTTTATGTGGATGATGTTCATGTTGTTAGGGGAGAGCTCAATGGGACTTGCTATACAAAACAAATTTAAAAGACAGAAGGGAGATAAATCCATTAAGTAGGGTGTTCTTTGCTTCCTTAACCCACTGGAAAGCACCAGGCAGTCTGTCGGGAATTTATAAGGGCCACAAGTTAGATGGCTAGTGTCTTAAATAAGGCTTTTTTTTTGTTTGTATATATATATATATATATATCTCCAAATCCCTGCTACAGACTGAAAATATAAAATGACTTAAAGTGGCTCCTTTTTTTCAGTCACCACCTAAATATATCCCTAGTCCCAGGTAAAGTAGGATAGGCAGCCCTACAATTTTTTTGGGGCCAACCACTGACTCTAGGAGCAATCTTCTGCACTTTGGACAGCGATGCAGTGATTTCCAGGCCCTCTGAAAGGCAAATTCCTTCTGTCGCCCTGACAGTGTTTGAGGCAGGCAAGTGTACTCTTTAACTCCTTACTCATACATGCTAAGAATAACTTCAAATGATGTTAAAGTGGACTAGAAGAAGCTAAAATACTATAATTAGATTTCTAGTGGTTTGCATGTTTTCTTGCAGCCCCAGCCCTTCTCAAGGGGCTGCTCTTTGCCACCTGCTGATTCCTGGCCTCAGTTGGCTTTTTGTACCTACATGGCTTTTGGAGGACTTACACTAAAGCACTGGGGCAACAGTTCCCTCCCTAGACAGATATTTAATCAGGGCAGGCCAAGGCATGTCCTGAGATCCTGCTCTGCCTGGTGAGTAGAAAGCCATGGCCTTTGGATGGTACTGGCTACATCACAGATTTTATGCTGAGTAAACACCACTGTCTTATAAGAAAAGGAAAAAGAAGATATGGCTCAAATAGAATGGATTCAAATGTAAATTATTTGAGCTTGGATAATACTTGCCTGTGAAATATGGAATAGGTTGGGGCCAGCCAGTCTAGAGGTGAGAAAAGGTGCTGGGCTTATTTCAAGTCTGTGGTATGGATGAAGAAAAATTTCCTATTTTCTTAGTTAATATAAAAACTACATCTACCAGGATTTTTCTAAAGAGAAGGAAGTACATTATACTAGCTTACCAAATTCCTTGTCCTTTTTAATGACAAACAGATGACACGAAGAAGTTAGTATGATTCCAAAAAAATCAAATCTTACAAGACAAACATAGAGTGCTAGAAGAAAATTTCTCTTATGACAAGGAAGAGATGAAGATGAGAGGGTAGAAAAAAGAAGTGTTATATCCCATCTAGGATGAAAATCAAAATTCTAGAGAATTTCGGAGCAAAGCAGGGTACACATGCAGATCTTTCATCCTTTTTAGGCTTCTCCCTGAACAAATCCTACTGCAGTGTATTTTGCAGCTCGTAGGAGCCAGTCTAGGAAATATAATTCTGGTAGTCATGACATGAATATTTTCTGATTAATATTTTTCAGTTTTCATCCTAATATTTGCACAATTCTAGTTTACACTAAACAGTGCCATAAATAAGGATTTTCTGTGGAAAGCAAAAACATTTGATACATACTGAGAAAAAAAACAGCTTCCACATAGGGGAAGGTTATTTTGAAGTTTTGTGTAACAGAGGCTCTTTCCTCTAAAAGTGCTGCCCAGCACTGGAGGATGCATATGACCCAAATGTAGCACAGTGCTTTCCATATGTTAATGTGCACTATTTCTATCTCAACCAGTCTCCTTAGAAGTCAGAGTCCACAAGAAGTCTGAGGAAAGTAAGATTTTTATGTTGCTGAAATGCAGTGAATTGGGAGCTCATAATTCTTTTAGACACCTGAGCTCACAGATTTTAGTCTGCTCTGGGGAGAAGTAGATACTACACTCAGCCAATTCCATATTTTCAATTTTTTTTTTTTTTTTTCTGAGTGCAAGGCTAGCAAACACCCTAGAAAAATCTTTCTTTTCTCCAATAAATGCATTAGGAATTCCTCAAGGTTTTAATCATCACTTCAACATCTGGCTGTCAAAGCTTTATTTCTTGCTCTTGCCACACACTTACTCTCATTGTCTCTTGTTTCACAACCAACATTTGGACTAAATTAAAGCAGCATCTTTCCCTTCACTAATGATAAATTTCTGCTTTCTGTTTTGCCTGTGAGAGTGACACATTGAGAGGATTCACCCTGCTGAAGTCTCTGCTGGCTTGCTCCTGATCTCTTTCAATAGGTATGCGCCACTACTGCATGTCCTGCTCATTGATCTGAACACCTTAATTTCAGTCCTGTGCCTTGAGTCTTAGGTAAGACAGTGGTTGGCACTCAGGGTGAATCACCCCATGGGTGTCTGGTGCCATTTGATGCCACTTGGCTGCCAGCTTCGAGTCATGGAGGGCTGTGGTCTCATGTGGACCTGTGGTGTAAATCCAAGTGGTTGTCTTGAACAAAAGAAATTATCTCAAATGCATCTACCTACTGGTGTGTCAACACTGGGTCTTTACTGCGGCTTCATAGGACATTTGCTGGGCCATTTAACTAAAAATAATTGAGTCATACCTGGCTCTGTGGCAGGAGGAAGACAAATGGTAGTCTGACTACATGACTTGTGGAGGACTTCCTGACTTGAAGCAAGTTTGTGTAAAAAAGACCCTCACAATCTCTCTGTGATCCTTAACAAAGTTAGATTTCCTGAGTCCTTAAAGTCCTTAAGGCCTGCGGGGCCTTCCAGTGATACCTCAAGGGTATTATGGGAATAAGTAAACGTTCAAAATTCATGAAAACAACTAGTCAATATCTACAGTTTTACTAATTAAGGTTGCTTATTAAATGTGCCAAAATCTGGTCTTATTCTTTTGTGAGAGATTATATCTTGTATACAGAATGTACCCTGCCACAAGGAGGTAGAGGTGACTGCTGCTTAGAAAATGAAGTACAATTTTCTTTTTTCCTGAGTTGGAACTTCTGGATATTTTAAAAGATTGTGACCCACTGTCATTTTCCTCCTGTCATTGACACAAATTTTCTTTTATCTTTCAGAGACTTTCAGGCAGAGGTTCATAAACCTACTCAGGTTGCTTTGCTCAAGAGTAGCTGTCAAACACACAGCCAACATAGATTACTGTATTTTTACTGGATTGAACAGATCTGTGGCACAGAAGCACGCTTGTCAGCAGCCTTGATGCTTTTTTAAGCAGATTTACTAGTGGCACAATGTCTCCACATCTCAGATTCTATGTTGTTATCTGTGAGGTGTCAATCATTCACCTTCAGTCAGTTCATTTATATTAAGCAGAGGTGAGATCTCCTGTGATGTCTAGAAGTTCAGCTTTTCCAGTCTATAGCTTGTATCCAATGTGCAGACAAGTCTAACTCTTCCAGGTCAGATTCCTCCACAGAGTAAACACTTTTACCCCAAAGTCTATATTTTACCTCATCATCAGTGTTTTTAAATAAAACCCTTGCCCTTTCACATATGAGTTATACTACGTAACTCAGCAAGAGAAACCCACGTCTACTGCATGCTGAGAGTGTTCTGAAGCAGAAGATCCATATCCCAGGAGTTTTTGATCTCAGAGCCTTTTCTGACTTATTCATCACCTACCTCTTTTGTAGTTCTTCATGGAGCTGGAATTACTTGGTTTTATTTATCCTGAGTTCTGGGTCTTTCAAAGATTTTGTAATCCCTATAGTTATTGATGAAAGTCTTCCTGTTAAAAGCATTTATGCTTTTCTTGGCAAACAAACTTTGAATAGCACTTTCTTCACTTACTACATATTTTCTTGCTCACTCTTTTTCTGGGATAATCTGTTTCTGTGTCCACAGTGCATTCCTTTCTCCTTCACTCAATCACAGTATAGTGCTGGGGCCATTTTTGGTGTTCTGGGTGATGTAAAATACTCGGAAACTTGTTTGCAAAGGAATTTCACTCACCTTTTCATATTTTTCTCACTTTTGCTTTTGAAAATTACTGATCAGTTCTGACTCAGAAGGTTCTAGTGGTGTGCAGTCAGTGTGGGAAAGGCACACAACATACTCATCAGTAGCAAAGACGGAATTTACAGACTAGTTACTAAAGTAATGTTCCATTAGTGTTAAATAGATTAAAATAATCTGATTTTAATCACCCAGGTTCTTATGGAGAAGTCAACTAAACAACATCAATTCCCACAGATGCTGTTGTGTTCTTTCTGAGCCATGTACGCCGATCCAGGTGCCACATGCCAATGTGTTCCCATCTCCTGCTGAAGCACTGTTGGTGCTTTTCCAGGGAGTTCATCATGCTCAACATCTTCACACAGGCCTCTGCTTTGGGGCAGGAGCCAATTCTGCTGACTTTTAAATACCTAAGTCCTATATTGGATGTGTTAATTAACAGCATTAATCTGGCATTTGTCTCTGGCAAAGCTGTCTTTCCTGAGCAGTGAATATGTCCCATAGTGAAAACTGGTGTTTTAAAATTTGAATGCCTGTTTTTCTGCCTGATGTTGGATGCTTGTTACAGAAAGAAGGGAAATAGCTATAATTATGTGACATTAAAAAGCTATTTCTAAAACTGGGCAGATAAATCTTGTAATGTGATGTCACTGTTCAGGTCACCTGAGCTTATCTTGCTGTCATGTCAGGTCTCGCTGATTCCAGTGGCTATAACCTGGAATGAGCACTGCTGGGGGAAGGCTATGAAGTAACAGATTTTAACTCACCATGGGTAATTTCCCCTACTAATTGCAAACTGGTTGCAGTGACTCATTGTTAATGCTACAAAAAATATTATTTCATAAGATTTTAACATTTTTGTTTCTAAATCCTTTGTTATCATTGTTGTTTTTTCTATGCCACTGCTTTTAGCATACTGGGAAGAATGGTCATGAAATTAAACCTCTAGGTAGCAAGCTAAAGAAAATAATTACTTTTACAATAGGAAAGAAAAAAATTTCATCTTGCAAAACACTGGAATTCATATGTATATATTGACATTTTTTAAGACATAATTAAGTGTGCTGTCTCTGAATAATATGCCCATGCTTTTGCTTTGGCAGGCTCCTCTATCCAACCTCTAGTGTATTGAATCAGACACAAAATAATTACTTTTCTGACCCTTTGGGCCCTAATTGGCTTCCTTTAATGAGTTTAAGAGTGCTGGCTTGCACATTTTCTGGGAAGCCCTTCTGGTATGAGATGTGTGTGTCTGCCTTTCCAGGACAGATGCTTGAACAGTCAAAGTACTGTCTGAGCTGACCTGTGCTGAGTTGCACAAAGAAGGTATTTCTTGGCTGAAGCAAAGGCACTGAGTGGAGCAGTAAAATGGGAGGTTAACCAAACTTTCTTTATGGGTAGTTCTCTTGCTTTCTTTCGCTTTTGCTGATTAGGGTAACAGTTACAAAGCACCTGTGTGAATTGGGCTTTTCTGGACTCTGCAATTTATCCTGGTACAAACACACCGTGGTCGAATAGGAATTTGATAAAGTTTATACTGTTCACTGCCCAAAACATAGCCATGAAAACCTCTAATTAATGAGATAAGGTGTCTTCAACAGAACGATTCACACTGTAAAAGCTGCGGATGTGCTTAATTGTGTCTGACATTAGGCTTTAATTCTCTTTCTTAGACTTACTAAGAAAGCCAAGATGACTCCCTCTTTGATGACTCCCTCCCAAGATGACTTTTAGGAGCTGGTTGATGAAGGTATGATTGCTGATGTGCTGACAACCAGCAAAAATAACTGATAGTCTAATATGAGCACAGTTGCAGCGTTTTCACTATAAACATGCCAATCAAGTTTTACTTAGCTGTATCTGCTAGATTTTCATGCAATTGGCATAAATAAGTACAGGGAAAAAGTTGTTTATAGAGGCAAATATTTTCCTCAGACTCAAATGTTCCACACTGCTCTTCTAGATTTTATAAAGAAGTTGAAATCTTGCTTTTTTTGTTTATATGAAAATGTAGTAAAACCCATAAGTTTAAAGAAAGTCGATCCTACTGCCATATATACTAAATGCCTAATAAATTATTCCCCTCACTCCCATACTGTTTTCAGGACATTTGGGCATTATTCTGTTTTTTATTGATTTTTTGATTGAAAGCTGTCTTTTAATTGGAAGCTGTCTTTGATAATGGTACTAACTAGATGAGATTACTGTGCTTTTTTATATGTTGTGACTGTCATACCTTACTGATCTTTCTTCATTTAGGACATGAGTTACCAACCAAATTCTGAACAAGTACAAAAAATGGGAACTTTATTGGATAAGGGGCTTTGAAATTTGGGCAAGTTTTTGTGGAGACCAAAAACTGGGAAGATTAGGTCTCTTTTTTTTATTTCCCAAATGGTGATCTGAAGTCTGTTACATAGGTTTTTAAAAAGACCTTCACAAGAAAATCAGATTTACTTTAATCAAGACTGCTCCTTGAAGATGCAATCTATTATCAGGGAGAGTAACTCCCTTAAAGCACTGACCTAGAGAATTTTATCCTAAGCCAATTTAATTATGATTAACATATTTATTTAGATTCTCTGCCAGTCATTTATTAAACTGGTATATCTATTAGCATTCTTTAAAAATTAGCTATCTTTGAAATATTTCTAATTAAATCTATAATCTGGGTTTATATTTTATTTCCCTTCAAATTGAGACAGCAAATAGACATAACATCATGAAAGGCTTTTATCCAGTGAACTGAACCTCCCTCTTCTTCCTTTTTGTTTCTGGATGTGGATCTCCTAAATAGAGTGAAAATGCCGAATTAAATGGATTTGCTCTTGATTTATATTTTTGTGATGGAAAGAGACAATTTAAAGATGTGTAGAACAAAATAAAGACAGCAATGCAAGAGATTGAAAAGGGTCTGAAACTATTCTTCTCTGCTTTGAATAGCAGATGTAGAAACAAAAGCTTGCTCTGTGAAGATCTCAAAGATACTAGGATTTATAATTTCTTTTGCCAGCATTAGCAGTGTCACTTCTGTTTAATATTCTGTTTTCTTTGAGATGATTGTATTTATTAAAAGACAAAAGACAATTAAGTTTGCTTCTATCCATCTAGTCTCTGAAATCAAAAGAATTACATGGATTTACTGCAGATGAGTCTCTAGCCTGTGCTAATTTCCTGGACTGATATTCAGATATTTTGGTATTTTTGGGTAGACTTTAGGATTCAGTTTGGTCTCCATATTAAAAAAATTGAAACTGCATTAAAAATAATCAGTCTGCATAATTTGACTCAAGTATTTTCCATCAATGAAACGAATACAATACCTCCAAACTAACATATCATGAGACATTTGCTTGATAGAACTTGTAGTATGACTGCCAATATTCCAAATGCCCATTTTCAGTTGTTTAGGATTTTTTAACATTCTAGGTTACAACAAGGAAAGTACATTAAAAAAAGCCCCTTTGTTGCCATCATGTACATGCTTTAGAGCTTGAAATTAGGAAGGGGTAGACTTTCCTCTGCCATGATAGTCCATAACATTTGCCCAAACTATCTTTTTGAAACACTCTCTTGGACATGCTCTGGCCTCTCACAGCTGCATTTAAACTGGTAAATTAAAATGTCCAGAAACCTTTCTGAGTACTCCTGTGTGATCATGCACACTGTAGAGTGGTGACAATGTTCTATTGCTCTCATGGCCTATGCCAACCATTTTTGCATGCCAATAAATCTCTTTAGGCATACTTAGGCTAGAAACCCTGTTTTTCTCCCAGTCCATGCCAGGTGGCTTTAGTGTCTGGGAGTGATGTTGAGCATGTTTCATTTATGGCTGAATCCTTTTCCTGGTGGGTACCTGGAGTAGATATAAAGTAATATTCTCTGTTGCTCTGAATACTTACAGACTGTTCATGTAAATTCAGGTTCATTCAACAAGAACAGAAAGAATCCTTCCTTTCAAATAGTGGGATCGTACCTACCTGTAAATACCATTTTAAGTATTATAATATTTTTCCCATGACCATGTTTTTCCATTGTTTTGAAACACAATTAAGGTGAATGATATTGAAAATCCATTTTTGCTGATATTTATATATTTTAAATATTCATTGGCTCATTTAGGGGCCTATGTACCATGTATAGCCAGAGAAAGATGGAAAACCACCCCCATTTTCAGAGGGAGAACATTTAACCCATCATATTTTATTACATATATAGGAAAAAATAACAGACAATTTAAACTAGATGTTATATTGGTATATGATCCACTCATGACAGAGTGTTTATCCAACTAGTTTCATAATTNATTGCCACTATCTCTCCATCAGTCATTTTATCCATGCAGTTTAGGATTATACTTGACAGTACAAGGACACTTGGCAGCTGACAGCTACAGAATGCAAGAGAAGAGGATGCCAGGCTGGTGTCAGTCACCTGAGACATGTGGATTCATTTCTTTGCTATTGAAGGCAGCCCTGGGATTTTATTGTGATCTCTGCAGAATTGTCTTCAAACTGCTCAGGGGTTTTCATCCTAGTGGTGCCTTCTGTTCCTAAGCCTTTCTCAGCTCAAAAGTGGAAGGCCTGGATAAACACAAGNATCTCATTAAGACCTTTCAGTATAATATTGTAGATATAGTTTAACAGATAATATAATCATTTCCTGTGTTACTCAGTGGCTGCTTCTGCTGCAGGGGCCTTTCTTCCACTTGCAATAGTTAATTCCATCTTACAAAGTCCTCCAAGAGACAAGTTGTTTCTCCAGCTCTGTATCTGCATTATCTCTTCATCCTGTAGAAATTATGCACAGGTATGACAGTGTACAAACAGATTGTGACATATTTCACAAACATCTGTTATATCATAACTTTCCAACTGCCAGAAATTGCAGATAATACATCTGACCTTGCAGGTGCTCTCTATTATCTTTATAAATCTTTAGTTGTCATTTTTTTGTTATTTTTCACTAAAATTCTTAGCTCATGCCAAAATCTGAGATCAGCACTTTTCTAATTCAGTTTTCTAGTTCAGACATTTCTCTTCTAAATCTGATTTCACACACAGATGAAGACTAAATGAAAGGAAGCACAGAAATAGAGACAACATAGAAAATAATTAATTTCTATGTCACTGGGATCAAGTGGAAGCTGCATAATTTCAAGTGTATGCATCCAAGAGCTATTTCAAATGTGACTATTTAGTCCAAATTTTCTAATAGGAAACAGTTCTTGTTTTGGGAAAAGAATGTAAAAAAAGTATTACTTTTGCTTAATTTAATTAATTTACTCATCAATCTAAGAAAACCCTCCAAAAAACTAAGCCCCAGAACAATATCAAGATTAAGACAAAGAAAGCAACAGAAAATGGTGCAATGAAGAAATAGAGAAAGGAATATACCATCTGAATGTACACTACAGTAATGATCTTTATCTGTATATGAAGTCTACTGGATCTCTAGGATATCAGAACACATCACATCATGTAATGGACTGCATTTATTTTAATGCACTTT